>BSBK01003657.1:390000-732500 GCA_027943335.1 Chamaecyparis obtusa
CTCTTCTCCCATGTTGTAGTAACCTTCTTAATGTAAAAAATCACTACTTGATGAGATTCTTCAAACCACCTTACAACATATCAAAAAGATCTGCTCAAGGTTGCCATATGAGACTCAAACACTCGTGGGGGTTCTCTTCATGCTCCAAGAAGAGATTTGGAACTTCCACGAAGGTTCTTCCCATAGCTAGGGTATGCACAACTTACGTCACGAACCCAGAAAAAGGATTCTACACTAAGACATCATTCAAAGGTGTGGTAAAAATCTCCACACCACACAAATGATACATAATTTTGACTCCACAAAGGGCTCATTGTACAAGTGGTAGGGTAAAATTATGATTCACAAGATCATAATACTTGGTGGACATGATTCCAAAATAAAGAATAACTCAATAAGATATCACACATCCAAAATAATAATACACCCTTCTTCTATAAATCAAGAGAACCATGAATAATTTGAGGAATTGAGCCATTACCCCAAGGGACTAACACAACAATTTTCATCACATTCTAATGATGCCAAAATGATATAAACAAAAATGCATCACAGTCTGCAAGGAGGGAGTCAATAGGTTCCCATACCTAGCATGGACACCAATCCATAGTTCTGACCACACATGGTCATGCTAGAAAGGGAACTATTAATGGCTACTAAGAGCATCAAGGGACTCAAATAATCATACACAAGCCACCATGCCACGCCTAGTGGTATCACTACAATAGTCACAAATCCATCCACACAATGAGCTGCAAATGGTCACTAAGCTCTCAAAACTAAGGGAAATTCAGAACATCCTAGGAAGCGCTCCTTCATTTACCACATGTTACTTGGGTTCTTTTTCTCATAAAGCCCCAAGATGCCTCACAAGGGTACCTAAGAAACAAGTCAATTTGAAGTTCTCATCACTATATACATGGTACCACATATCAGTGAGATTTTGATGTATGTGCATGGGCTTGGTCAAGTACCTACCTATGAGGAGAAGCTACTATAGTCTGGTACTGGGTTAGGAGTTGTTCAAGAAGGGGAATCTCAATTTCCTTCCAGAATCCTCAACTCCTTGCTCTTCTTCCTTGTGTATCGGGGACCACATGTAGGGCCTTTCTACATCTATGCACTTGTCATGCTCATAGAGGTATCCTACAAGTTCTAATGGGAAAAATAATGGTTTAAGGTTCAAAGTGTTGAAACTCTACTCTAATACCAAAATGTCATGCCCAAAATTTGGGCAAAAACAAACCAACAATTTTTTTTTCTAAAAAGCATAAAAGTCAACTAAGAATAGAAATCTAAGGTGCACTAACATGAACATCAAGATGAACAATGCTAGTTTACACTCAAGAGGTATCATGATGTGGTTCATAGCACAAACTTTGAGGTCGCATGAGTGAAGAGATATTGCATTTGGAAGCTGACAGTTTTTGTGTAATTTTGATGTGGCGTATGAAAACTTTTATTTTGTAATTGTGTGCCAACTCATTTGTAATTATTTGAGTGTGGTATAAAGAAAGGAATGTTTTTCCTTATTTTATGTAGTTGAAATGTGAAAGAAGTGTGAGCATGGTTTGGTTGCATGCGAATGTAAGCATGAAGTGAAGAAAAGAGCCTAAGAGATTGTGAAAGTGAAATTGTGAAGGAAGACATGTGAAGTATAGAGATCTGGAATTAAGATCTGGTGTAGCAGTGAGTGCAGTTTGGCATAGTAAGGAGATAAAATATTTCATATTATTTTTTTGAATAATATCAAGGTTATTTGGATAGTGTGTTCAGTGATCTGACCCTGAAGCTGTTTGGGCAGTGGGTCCTTCTGTCTTCCATAACTCTTAACAAGGTTAGAATCTTTTAACAGGGATTTAAAATCTCCTAATAGGGATTTATATGTACTGAATGTATTTCATAAGACTCCTAACAAAGTCCATCCTCTCACAAGGAATATTCATATTAGTGCATCTTTTGTGGGCATCATTCCCACCGAGGTTTACTCTTTGATTAAGAGGTTCCCTAGTCAACATATCTTGTGTTATTGTGTCATTGTGTATGAATATCTTTGTATGGTTAGTAATTGCATTTCTTACATGGTTAAATGTTGTTGAAGATGATAAAAGTTATAATTATCTGATAAATGATTCACCCCCCCCCCTCTCAGTTATCTTGTGGACTTTACTTTCTAACAATTGGTATCAGAGTAGCAGGTCCTTCAAAGGAAAGTTTAACATCTTAAGGAGATCCATGATGAATTTTAGGAAAGAAAGCCCTAAGTTTGATTGAGTAAATTTTTATAGCTAGAAGGAAAAGATGAAGACACATCTATTGTGTTTAGGACAAGGCTATTGGTTGATTACAAAGAATGATAGGACTATAATTGAAGAAGACATTCTTGAAACAAGTTCTAAAGATGAGTTAGATCTATTCATGTGTAACATACTTGCAAGAGAAGAACTCTTGACAACACTTCCAGAGAATGAATACAGTCAGGGATAAAATCTTATGGAGGATCAAAGATAGAGAATGAAGTGATATGGAAAACTCTGAGGACATTGACTCCTGTATTTAAGCAGACAACACAGATGATTGAACAAGTTATACCTTGTAATACAAAATTTACAAGAGAGACTCTTCTTGGAAGATTGGAAGTAGCAGAGATGAACCTAAGGTTATTAGGAGACTTACCTAGAATGGAGACAATATTCAATGTTCTTAGTATTCATCCTACTTTTTCAAGAAGTACCAGTGTGAGTGGAGATTATGTCACCAGCAATAGATCTAGAAATTAAGAAGATAAGAAGATTGAAGAAGGTATTGCCTTGCTTGTGAAAAGAGAACCAGATGGTAAGAAATTTTTTAAATGTTGGACTTGTCAAGAATATGGTCATTTTGCATCTAAATGTCCTAGGAGAGTTAAGAAGTACATAAATAATTTTAAGCCTAGAAGATCTAAGGAATGTTATTATGCTAATGATGAAGATCTTGAAGCTAGTATAGAAAGAACTTTGAGTGAAAGTGATACTGAGAAAAATGATGAAATAGGATTTGTAGCAATTAAAGAAGAAAATTCTGAATCTGATGTTAAAGAAGAAAAAGCATTAGTTTCCCAAGTTGAAAAGAAAGCTGATTAGATTATAGATAGTGGTTGTTCACATCATATGACTAGAGATATGAAGAAGTTCATAAAGTTTAACAATTATGATGGAGGAGTTGTTAGAGTTGGTAACAATGCACCTTGTTTGATTAAAGGTATAAGATCTATTACTCTTGATGGAAAGACTAATACTGATGATGTTTACTTTGTTGATGGATTTAAACATAATCTTTTGAGTGTTGGATAGTTAGTTGATAAGGGATATCAAGTTTGGTTTATTGAGAAAACTTCTGTGATAAAGGATAAAGATGGAAATCTAATTGGAACTAGATCTAGAACCAGAGGTAATGTATTTCAGTTGAATCCTACTGAGATGAAATGCTTGATTACTAAAATTGATGATAGTTGGTTATGGCATAGAAGGTTTTGTCATATAAACTTTGATAACATTGTGAAAGTGAGAACTACACTTGAAGTAAGGGATTTGCCTAAAATTATGAATCCTACTAACATGATTTGCAAAGAATGTGTGATGGCTAAGTAGAAGAGAAGCTCATTTCCTAGTAAGAAGTTCACATCGGTAGAGAAGTTGGAGATTGTTCATACAGACTTGAGCGGTCCTACCAAGACTAGAGGATTCTATGGAGAAAGGTATTTTATGATTCTTGTTGATGATTTTACAAGAATGATGTGGATTGCATTTTTGAAAGAAAAATCTGAAGCATTTGATAAGTTTAAGATCATTAAGAATAAAGTTGAGAATGAATCTAGAATGAAGATTAAATATTTGAGATCTGATAGAGGTGGAGAATTTACTTCTAGAGAGTTTAACACTTTTTCTGAAGTGAATGGTATTAAGAGACAATTTTCAGCCCCTAGAACACCTGAACAAAATGGTATTACAGAAAGAAGAAACAGGTTAGTATCTGAAGCAACAAGAGCTATGTCATTTGAGAATGACTTGGTGAAGACATTTTGGAGAGAAGCAGTGAATACAATAGTATATATAATAAATAGAGTACAAATCAGAGTAGACACAGATAAGACACCCTATGAATTATGGTTTGGACATGCACCCTTAGTTAAGTATTTTAGAATTTTTGGAAGCAAATGTTATATAAAGAGAGATGATGATATTGGAAAGTTTGATCCTAGAAATGATGAAGGTATTTTTCCTAGATATTTTTTTAAGAGAAAAGCATATAGATGTTACAATAAGAGAACTAAAACTATTGTTGAGAGTGTGTTAGAATTAATCTTTCCTTGGTGTTTTTTTATAAACCAAGGTATTTTATTTTCTTATGTAAGTAGGAGATTCCTATAGAATCCCTACAAGTTATTTTGTCCTCTTCTTCCATGTGTGAGGACATATTTCTTTTTTGTATTTTCTTTTTCTTAGATTCCTCCTTAAGAGGAAATAGCACAAGTGGCACACACATTATGAATGTGGTTCACATGCACATGGGAGTTACATTCTACTCCTTTCCTCTCATCTCTTCTTAAGAGATGCTTCTCTTCTCTTTTCTCAAGGCATTCTCTAGCATCACATAGATTTCTCATTCTCTCTTGAAGCATTGTATGAGCATTTTGCTCTCATTTTCTTACTCTCTCTCTCTTAGGCTTTTTGGCCCATTCATAATAATATCATGGGGGTTTTTTTATGCTTTTCCCCCTTCAAAATATTGTCTCATTGTTGGTGAATGCTTCTAGTTTTGGTTATCTCATGGTATGATTTTCCTCACACTTTGCTCATTAGATTAAACTAGATCTCTTGCTCTTTCCTACAATTTCTTACATGGTATCAGAGCAGGTGTTTAATCTTTGTTGAGTGTACAGGTGGAGGAACTACCATTTTTTGAAGCACTCCATTTGGAGACGTTGAGAGAGTATTATTTGGTTTCTAACAACTTTGTGTTGTAGGTTGTCCTTCAAAAATTTGAGAAAAACTTTTTTCTCTTCTTATAAGTTCTATTCATTTTAGTTGAGTTGTTGAGTAAAAAAATCCTCTTTTCTCTTATAGTGTTTTGTTTTATTTAGTTAAAATAGAATTATATCTCTTTTTTATTTTGTTAAATTTTAAAATTTCAATATTATAATCCTCCTTTGTTCATATCTATATTTATTAGTGCCTTTAAAAAAAAAACTTATATAATTTCATTTTTTATTTGTATACCTTTTTAAAAAAATAAATAATAATAATATTAATAATTAATATCCTTTGAAAAACAATATATATATATTATACTTTTAATATATATATATATTATAATAAAAATTCATATATAATTATAATAATAAAACTTCATTAAAAAACCGACCCCCTACCCTATCCCTAACCTAACTCGTCGCACCCTTTCCTTTTCCCTCCCTCCCTTATCGGCATTTCTTTTTTAAATTTTAACCTAACCTAACTACCCCACCCGCTACCCTACCCGACCCCACCCTACTTATCCCTAAGCGCTCTTTTCTTTAATCTTTTCCCGGCACCAACACCTCATTTTCGCGTCCTAAAGTTGTTACCGACTTTTCGCGAGCGTTTTTTAATCATTTGTCAGTCTTTTTATAGCGTTTCTTTAATATCCGTTTCCTTCTCTGCATGCATTTTATCATTTCCTGTTATATTGCGTCTGCATCTTGTTAAATTTTCCTTGCGCTCCTTTAAAAACCCTCGACCACTCGCAGTGTTGTTTGTTTTCTGCGCCACTCACGCTCTCCGCCTTTCTTCCGCGCCCCCCCATCCCATCAATCGCTTCTCTGCACAGGCGTCCTTCTCTCCACAGTCGCTCTGCACTCATCCTCACCTACACAGGTACCGAGCTTGTACTTCTCCTTACGCGGCTCACAGGTTTGGATCCGACCCGTCCTCTCTACGGCAGGTATTCTAATAAAGTTTTTTGTAATTTTTTATAAAGTTTTTTATATAAGTTTGTTTATTTATAATTTTTTATAGTTTTGTTTAATTCTTTGTTTATTAATAACGGTTTTATTTTGTATAGATTTATATATAGTTTTTTATAGTTTTTTTAGTTTTTTATATATATAGTCTTATATAGTATTTATAGATTTCTATACAGTTTTATTAAGTTTGTATAAGTTTTTTATACTTTTAGATTATTTTGTTCATATATTTATTTTAGTCTTTTTTATAGATCTCTTATGCATGCTTTTTTTCTAACACATTTTGCTTGCAGGGATTTTTTTTCTTTCTTTCACCTTCTAACCTTTTTTTTTTACAGGTTTATTTTGCAGATTCAGATTTTATATCAGAGTCATTTATAGCCTTTTTATTAATCTAACTCTTTGTGCATGCAGGAATTTTTTTATCTAACATTTTTTTTGCAGGTTCTGTTTCAGATTTTTTCTAATCTCTTTGCATGCAGGATCTTTTTTATCTTCTAACCAGTGTTTTGCTGCAAGAACTATTTCATCTTTATGCATGCAAGATCATTTTTTTTCACCCGTTTTTGTTTGATTCTGTTTATTTTCTCTAACCCGTTGCATGCAGGTTATATTTTTCCTCTAACCATTTTCTTGCAGGAGCTCACCATTTCTCTTTTGTTAGTTTTTTTTTCTCAATCTATCTAATTAAATAATTTGGATTTATCTCACACCTAATTTGTTGGTTAATTAATCCTTTTTTACTTCAAATTTTCATTAACTGCTAATTCGGCTTAATTTAATAATTCATTTGGTTTAATTTTAATAGCATAATTACCAACAATCTGGTTATTCAATCTCATTTAATCTAATTCTTGGTCAATCCCATCTTTTAGATTAATTAATCTACATTGCATGTTAAGTTCATTTGCTTAATTTTGTACTCTGATTTTTTCACTGTATTAAATCAATCTTTATCTGCATTAATCTAATCTGTTTTCTATTTATAGTCACCCATCTCAGATTTTGCATGCAAGTACTTTGCATGTCAGAATCTGCCATCTAGGGTGTTCAGTTATTTCAGCTTGTGTACGTTCTTTCTGTAATCATGTCGACTTTAATGCCTGAAATTAAATTAACAAGTTCTAATTATCATGCATGGGCTGTTCATATGGCATTTATTTTTCATTTTAGACATCTTTATGATATTGTTACTAATGCCTCTCCCAAACCAGCCTCTACTGCCTCTCAAGCTGACCAGAATAATTGGAAAGCCAAAAATGAGGAAGCATTAGGGTTGATTGGGATATCTCTAAATCCTGAATTATATGTTTTAATTTCTAGTTGTGATGAAGCCCATGAGGCTTGGAATATTCTTAAGAATACTTATGATAGTGCAGATGAAGCTAGAAAAATTCAACTTCAAGATCAGTTAGAAGATCTTAGATATTCTGATTTTAATTCTGTTGATGATTTTCTGTTAAAATTTGATTCTATCCATTCCTTGCTTTCTGGTCTTAATGTTACTTTAACTGATGTTCGTATTATTCACATTATCATTAGAAAATGTTTACCACATCAGTTCCAAAAATTCATTACAAATATTTACTCTCAGTTAGCAATTCCGTCTTTAGCTAATCAACTTACTTATTCTATTTTTCAAACCATGTTAAGGCAAGAAGAAGCAAAATTAATTCAGTTTGGTATACTTAGAGTTAACGATTTGGCTTATGTTTCTAAAACTCAAAATAGACCTAATAATACTAATCACAACAATCAAACTAATCACCAATCTAACAACAATAATTATAGATAGCAATCTAATAATTTTTACAACTCTAGGACTTCAAACCCGGTTCATAATAATCAATCTACTAACTTCACCAGAAGATCTCATTGCACTTACTGTGGTAAGGATGGACATATAACTCAAAACTGTTTTAAAAAATAGAGGGATCAATCCTCTGCTCAAAATAATTCTGTTGAAAAATCTAATGGACCTCAAACTCGTCATGCTTTTACTGTTTCCTTTAATGCTGCTAAACCTCTAGAATGGATTATTGATAGTGGTGCATCTCAACATGTTACTTCTAATAAAGCTGTGTTTGATTTTATTGAACCTGATACATCTAACATTCCAATTCAATTAGCTAATCATGATAGTTGCAAAGTTGAAGGTATTGGAGATGTGTCTGTTCCAAATGGTAAATTGCATAATGTTCTTTATGTGCCTGAATTGAAAACTAATTTGATTTCTGTTCCTCAACTCTGTCAATAATATAAGATTGAATTTCATAAAACTGATTGTCATATTATTGACCCTAAGAATGATCATATTGTTGCCAATGCAAAGTTAGATCAAGATAATCTCTTTAAGTTTTATTCCTTTGCTTCATCTAGACATTCTTTGCATGCTAATATTGATTTTAACATATGGCATGAATGCTTAGGTCATTTAAATTCTGATTACATTACTTTAATGCAAAAGGAAAACATGGTTCTTGGCTTGCCTAAATTTTCTCCTACTAAGTTTATCTGCAATGGTTGTATGGGTGGAAAAATGCATAGAGAACCTTTTCCTCATGCTTCATCTTGGCGTGCTAGTAATAAACTTGTTCTTATTCATAGTGATTTGCTAGGACCTATGGAACATACTTCAATTCAAGGTTCTAAGTATGCTTTAACCTTTGTTGATGATTTCTCACGTAGAACTTGGATCTATTTTCTGCATAGTAAAGATCAAGTGCTTGACACCTTTGCTGAATTTCATGTTTATGTGGAAAGACAAAGTGGTTGCAAAATTCAAATTCTTAGAATAGATAATGGTACTGAATATATTAATCATTCTTTTCATTCTTACTTAAAGTCCTTTGGTATAAAACATGAACTTACTGTTCCTTATACACCAGAATAGAATGGTGTGGCAGAACGTAAGCATAGGACTATAGTTGAAATGGCTAGATGTCTTTTGCATGCTAAAAATATGGATTATAAATTTTGGGCTGAAGCTATGGCTTGTGCAACTTATCTTCTTAATAGAACTCCTACCAAAGCTTTAAAAAATAAAACACCTGAAGAAGCTTGGTCAGGTAGAAAACCAAACTTAGCTCATTTAAGGATTTTTGGTTCAATTGCTTATGTTCATATTCCAAAACAAAAAAGAAAAAAATTGGACCCTAAATCCACACCTCATATCTTTGTTGGTTATGATGAAAATATTAAAGGTTATAGAGTTTACAATCCTCAATCTAACAAAGTTCATGTTGCTAGAGATGTATGTATTGCTGAAAATGGTGTTCATGACTGTTCTCAAGTTCAAGATTCTGATTTTGATAAAGGTCAAATTGTTCTTGTGGAGGACCAACCTCCTTCTCTAAACCCTACTCAAAATGAATCTGTTTCTGTTTCTCTAAATATTAAAAATGTAGACAATGACATTAATGAAACTGTTCTTTCAACTCCTCATGGTTCTAATGTTACTCCTCATTGTCCTAGTAGTGAATCTATTAATTCAAAACAACATCCTAAATGGTTCAAAAATTTGGTTAATGATACTGATGATTACATTACTAGAATGGGAGGACTTAAACCTAGAAGAATCAACTACTGCAATTATGCTTTGATGTCTAAAGTTATGAATTCTCAAGATCCTCAAACTTTTAATGAAGCTAAAACTCAACCACATTGGCAAACTGCTATGCAAGAAGAATATGACACTTTGATTGCTAATAACACTTGGGATCTTGTTCCCTTACCTCAAGGTAAAAATTTAGTTTCATGTAAATGGTTGTATAAAAATAAGGTTAATTCTGACAATGAAATAACTAAATATAAAGCTAGATTAGTTGCTAGAGGATTTTCTCAAGTTGAAGGTTTAGATTATACTGAAACTTTTGCTCCAGTAGCTAAGATGCCTACTATTAAAGTAATTCTTGCTTTAGCTACTAAAATGCATTGGCCTATTCACCAAATGGATGTTAAAAGTGCTTTTCTTAATGGAGATTTTCATGAAGAAATTTACATGGCACAACCTCCAGGCTTTATTCAAACAGGTAATAAAAATCTTGTGTGCAAACTTAAGAAATCAATTTATGGCTTAAAACAATCTCCTAGGGAATGGTATGCTAAGATTAATGCTTTCTTTCTTTCTCAAGGTTATCAAAGAAGTCAAAATGATCCTAACCTTTACATTAAGCATTGTGATGGTGAAATTATCATTATTATCTTATATGTAGATGATCTTATTCTTACTTCTAGTTCCACACCCTTGATTTCAGACATTAAATTTCAACTTAATCACACATTTCAAATGACTGATTTAGGAATTTTACATTATTTTTTAGGGATGCAATTTTGGCAAATAGAAAATGGTATTTATGTTTCTCAAACTAAATATGCTCACAATTTATTACATAAATTTGATTTGATTAATGCTAATGCGGTTTCCATACCTTGTGATTTAGGCACTAAATTAGAAGTTGATACTATGACTCCTTATGTTGATGCTACTTATTATAGACAACTAGTAGGAAGTTTAATTTATTTAACTCTTACTAGACCTGATATTTCTTTTAGTGTTGGATTAGTCTCTAGATTTATGTCCAAACCTCAACAAACTCATTTGAAAGCTGCAAAAAGAATCTTAAGGTACATAAAAGGTACTTCACAGTATGCTCTATATTTTGATAATACTACTGATTTCAGACTTAAAGGTTATACTGATTCAGATCTAGGAGGAGATCCCAATGATGGGAAATCCACTAGTGGTTATTGTTTTCTTCTTGGTTCAGGTGCAATTTCATGGAAAAGTAAAAAGCAACAATCTGTTTCTCTATGTTCTACTGAAGCAGAATATAAAGGCTGTACTACAACAGCAAAAGAAGCTCTTTGGCTTAGAAGATTACTTGCAGATTTGGGTCTACCTCAAGAGGAACCTACACCTTTTTTTTGTGATAACCAAAGTGCAATAGCTCTAGCAAAGAATCCAGTTTACCATGCAAGATCCAAGCACATTGCTCTTCATCATCACTTCATTAGAGAACACATTCACAACCAGCAAGTCTCTCTTCTTTTCTGCCCAGGCCAACATCAAGTTGCTGACATCCTCACAAAGCCTCTTCCAAGAGAAAAGTTTGAAATTCATTGTAAAAATATGGGTTTGATACCCTTTGATTGTAAACCCCCAAGTAAAGATTAAAGGGGGGTGTTAGAATTAATCTTTCCTTGGTGTTTTTTTATAAACCAAGGTATTTTATTTTCTTATGTAAGTAGGAGATTCCTATAGAATCCCTACAAGTTATTTTGTCCTCTTCTTCCATGTGTGAGGACATATTTCTTTTTTGTATTTTCTTTTTCTTAGATTCCTCCTTAAGAGGAAATAGCACAAGTGGCACACACATTATGAATGTGGTTCACATGCACATGGGAGTTACATTCTACTCCTTTCCTCTCATCTCTTCTTAAGAGATGCTTCTCTTCTCTTTTCTCAAGGCATTCTCTAGCATCACATAGTTTTCTCATTCTCTCTTGAAGCATTGTATGATCATTTTGCTCTCATTTTCTTACTCTCTCTCTCTTAGGCTTTTTGGCCCATTCATAATAATATCACGGGGGTTTTTTTATGCTTTTCCCCCTTCAAAATATTGTCTCATTGTTGGTGAATGCTTATAGTTTTGGTTATCTCATGGTATGATTTTCCTCACACTTTGCTCATTAGATTAAACTAGATCTCTTGCTCTTTCCTACAATTTCTTACAGAGTGCAAATGTTAAAGTTGATGAGAAGTTTAAAATTCAGGAAAGAATGCTTGATTATGAATCTGATGAAGAAGCTAATCCTCAACCTAACATTGAAACTACTGAATTATTCTATGAGCTTGACAATGAATTGTTGAATGAGAATCATACTGCAGAAGAAACAACAAAAGAATCTAAAGAAGAATCTACAATTGAAGCAAGATCTATGACTATGACACCGAACAGGTATCTATCTAGACATCATCCTGTTGAACAAGTTATTGGAAGTTTAGATAGAGGAGTTATGACTAAAAATAAGGTACATTTATGTTTGATTTCTCAAATTGAACCTAAATCTACTAATGATGCTTGTGAAGATGAACATTGGATTAATGCTATGAAAGAAGAACTAGATCAAATTGAAAAGAACAAGACATGGGAATTGGTTCCTAGACATAAAGTCAAGAATGTGATTGGAACTAAATGGGTATTCAGAAACAAGATGAATGGACAAGGAGAAGTAGTAAGAAACAAAGAAAGATTAGTATGTAAGGGATACTCGTAGCAAGAAGGAATTGACTATGAAGAAACCTTTGCACTAGTAGCAAGACTTGAAGCAGTAAGAATGTTTTTGGCTTATGTAGCTTTTAAGAAATTCAAAGTGTATCAGATGGATGTGAAGTCTACATTTCTGAATGGTGAATTGGAAGAAGAAGTCTACATTGAGAAGCCTGAAGGTTTTCCTTTGACTCAAGAAGGAGATATGGTATGTAAACTAAAGAAAGCATTATATGGACTAAAGCAAGCACCTAAAACTTGTTATGCTAGATTGTATAAGTATTTGTTGAAATTGGGATTTACTAAAGGAACAATAGATATTAATCTGTACACAAAAGAAATTAAAAATGGATTGTTAGTTATAGTTATTTTTGTTGATGACATTATCTTTGGAGGAGAAGATGAAGCTAGTGACAAATTTGCTGATGAAATGAAGACTAAATTTGAAATGAGCATGATTGGTGAGATGAAATACTTTATGGGATTATAGATAACATAGAACAATGATGGTATCTTTGTTAGCCAGACAAAGTACTTGAATGATTTTCTGAGAAGATTTGGAATGGAGAACTGTAAACCAATTGGAACACCTATGGTTATAGGACACAAACTATCAAGCAAAGATGAAACACTAGTAGTTGAGCAGAAGAAATACAGATCCATGATTGGAGGATTATAGTACTTAACACACACTAGACCAAATATACAACATTCAATTGGAATGGTAGCAAGATTTCAAGCTGAACCTAGAGAGTCACATTATGCAGCAGTAAAGAGGATATTGAGATATTTAAGAGGCACAATAGACTATGGATTGTGGTATGAAAAATCTAATGATTTCACCCTATGTGCATATACAGATGCTGATTGGGGAGGTAGTGTTGATGATAAGAAAAGCACCAGTGGTGGAGCCTTTTTTCTTGGAGGAAGATTGGTTTCCTGGTTGAGCAAGAAGCAGAATTGTATTTCACAGAGTACAGTAGAAGCAGAATATGTAGCAGCAATAAACAATTATAACTAGATAATTTGGATGAAGTAAATGCTGAAGGATATTGGAATTAAGTTTGTTGAGCCTGTTGTCATACATTGTGACAACACCAACACAGTCAGTATGTCTAAGAATCATGTATTGCATTCTAAAACTAAGCATATAGAGATCAAGTATCATGTTGTAAGAGAGAAAGTTGCTGAGAAAGAAGTTAGACTAGAGTACATAAGCACAAAAGAATAGATATCAGACATATTTACAAAGCCTTTGCCTAAGGATACATTTGAGTATCTAAGAGGTATGCTTGGGGTTATGCCCCAGCCTACTTTTGAGTAATGATGCAATTGATTACATCCATCTAGTGGTATATGAGCCCTATCTTTTTTTGGATTGGATGTTGGTTGATGAAGGGTGCTCCCCTTAATACCACAAACACATAACAAAAATAGAGAAACAACAACAATATGCAAGAACAAAAAATTGGCTTCTTATTATCTCCACAAATGTGGAATTACAAACTTTCAGAATTACAATATGCAAAGCCCCATGGGCATTCCCTTACAATATTCTGTAGGACAAAGCCTCGAATTATTGCCCAGATCTACTACCCAGAACTATTCTGAACTGCCTAAGACAATAATACAGCCTTCCTTATATAGGCAATTTTCCACCGCCTGGGAAGGTTCCAGAATTTTAGCCAATAGGGCCGACCAAACTTAGAATTATTTTATTTTACATTTTATTACATCATAGTCGGCTCAAGATAACCTTTGATACCCGAACAGAAATTTTGAAGAAAATTATTTTTCGCCATTTCGGGTGGCCCAACTTTCGAAGACCATAAGTCATCACCAGTTGACCCGCTCGGCTATTATAACCCCATTTTAGAAACGCCACGAAGCGCTCTATAGGCTTGATTGGCGCAAGTGCTTGTCACCCAAATTTTTGACCTCATCCGGGGCCTCTAAAGCCTTCAAAACTGAGTTCAAAGTTTCTGTACCCTGCTGCCAATATCGAAAATCTTCAATATCTTCCAATATACACTTGATCTGGCAATGAAACTTTACTGGCAGACTTATATGACCAAAATGAACCTCCAAGAAAGAAATCAGATCATTCTGAGCACATACAAAAATTACCAAAAATAGTAACTTTCCATAAATAGCAGCTCTGCACAAAATAGCCCTTATTGAATATAAAAATAGAAATATTTTTGGGTGATGCAAGATTGCTCTTACACCTAGGATGCTCCTGCATCATTAGTACTTCCTCTATGAGGGAGTATGTGTATCTGAGCTGAGTCATGAGGACTCTTGTGAATGTATTTTCTGAAATAGTGTCTTTTGACATTGAGTTGTTGTTGACATAGTGATGAAATTTCTGTCATTGATGTCAATGGGGGAGAAGTGTACATGAAAAACCCTATGTACCATCTGTTGGAGAGAACTATATAGGAAAACAAAGCAAGATTTGATTGATGGAGAGGATTTGAAGAATTTTCAGAGCATCAGAGCATCAGTGTTGTAGTATTGGATTTTTGGAACATTGGATGTTTTTCATCTATGTTGCCATCAATGCCAATGGGGGAGATTTGTTAGGAATGAATGTTGGATGTTGGCAGTCATTCTGTAGCAGTTGTTGTTGCATTCATGACTATGATTGTCATTGATGTCAACACAGTGATCTTCTAAAGACTAGCAGAGAAGCAGATAGTGTTTTGATTAGCGCATGTGGGATATTGCAGTTGGAGCTATGCAATGTTGAGGTTATACTCTTTGATATTTTATGTCTATAGTTAATAGCGTAGATATTAATTCATTGTTTCATGAAAGTTATGAGCATTTTTGTAAAAGCAGTATTCAGGCAGTGTTCCTGAGTAGCGGTTTCTGGAAATCGGATGATATCTCCTAATCGAGATGGAATCTAGTTTTGAGTAGTTAAAGGGAAGTTTGAGACACATTGATGGTGACATGGTTCATAGTGCAAACTTTGAGCTCACACGAGTGAAGAGATATTGCATTTGGAAGCTGACAGTTTTTGTGTAATTTTGATGTAGTGTATGAAAAATTTTATTTTGTAATTGTGTGCTGACTCATTTGTAATTATTTGAGTGTGGTATAAAGAAAGGAATGTTTCTCCTTATTGTATGTAGTTGAAATGTGAAATAAGTGTGAGCATGGTTTGGTTGCATGTGAATGTAAGCATGAAGTGAAGAAAAGAGCCTAAGAGATTGTGAAAATGAAATTGTGAAGGAAGACATGCGAAGTACAAAGATCTGGAATTAAGTTCTGGTGTAGCAGTGAGTGCAGTTTGGCACAGTAAGGAGGTAACATATTTCATATTATTCTGTTGAATAATATCAAGGTTATTTGGACAGTGTGTTCAGTGATCTTACCCTGAAGCTGTTTGGGCAGTGGGTTCTTCTGTCTTCCATAACTCTTAACAGGGTTATAATCTTTTAACAGGGATTTAAAATCTCCTAACAGGGATTTATATGTACTGAATGTATTTCATAAGACTTCTAACAGAGTCCATCCTCTCACAAGGAATATTCATATTAGTGCATCTTTTGTGGGCATCATTCCCACCAGGGTTTACTCTTTGATCAAGAGGTTCCCTAGTCAACATATCTTGTGTTATTGTGTCATTGTGTATGAATATCTTTGTATGGTTAGTAATTGCATTGGTTACATGGTTAAATGTTTTAAAGATGATAAAAGTTATAATTATCTGATAACTGATTCACCCCCCCCCTTCTCAGTTATCTTGGTGGACTTTACTTTATAACACACTTTACTATAACATAAATTTCCCCATAGTTAAATTAATTAATTAATTTAATAGAACATAATAAATATTGTGAAGAATTTATAGTAAAATACTATCTCTGGCTAAGGGGTAGGGAAAACGTAAGTCCCAAAATAAGGCAACAAAAATTATGCCTCTAGAACATTCCAAATTTAAAAATTATTAAAATGATAGTTAAATTATTATTAAATAAATTCATAGACATTAAACATTATTAAATTATTCCACTAGGCTAGACATTACAATTTAATTTCATAATATTTAAATTTCTAGATTTGTCATTAATAGGTTTAAAATTCAAAAAATAATAATTATATCCACATTAGAAAAATAAATCAAATTAAACCTATTTTTATAACAATGATTTCTCACTAATAAAATCAAAATCAAGTTCAAAAATCAATAAGACAAATTTAGTAAATAATAAAATTGCAATCCCATCAAAAAGTCAACTTAGACCAATAAATAATAAAAATTAAATTGGAAATTAAAAAATTTCAACATCACATTAAAAACCAAATTTAAATTAACAAGATAAAATAAAGACCAACCCTTACCCTAATTCAAAACTAGGGTTGGGCTAAATGATAAAACCATTTTCCAATCCGTAATTTCTTATTTTGTGAGTTTTTGCAAGCTAGGTATGGAGAAAGAAAGAAGGAAATTCGAGAAGGGTATACACATGAGTATACATGTAAGTATATACACACCTAGGGTGTGTATATAATCACATATTTACTACTATATATACAAGGGTATGCCGCAAAAAATAGACAACATCAAATACAGAAATAAGAATCACCATGAGGGTAAAAGTATCTTATTCTAAAGTAAAAATATTAATGCATTATTAATCTTTTTCTTGTTTGAGTGTAAGAAATATATTATTTTGTCTTTTCAATTAATATTATCTAGCTTTTTTTATAAAAAAAAATTTGTTTTTTTATTATAACCACTTAGGGTTTGCTCGACGGTCCATCGACTATTGATGCCCATGGGGCTACAGAGGCTGAGCCTCATGCAACCCATGGGGCTTGCAGTGGCAGGTCACCCACAACCCATGGTGACTGCAAAGGCTAGGCCTCCTGTAGTCCATGGGGATTATGGAGGCTTGGCCTCCTAGAGCCCTTGTGGCTAGGTGTCATGAGCAACTGATAGCCCCAAAAGAAAATTTAAGAAAAAAGTTTTTCTATTTACTTATATATATATATATATATATATATATATATATATATATATATATATATATATATAAACACACACACACACACATCATTCTACTATTTATTGAAGATCATAACTAAACAAGTTTATGTGGTTGGTAAATGAAGATTTATGTATACACCGAGCAAGTGTAGTGTATACTGAGTATAGTATTAACCGAGCTAATAATCACTGATGCATTTTGGTATTGACTGGGTGAAAGAAATAAATAGATTTTGCAACAATTGATTAAAATGATGAGATGGAAAATTTCTTATGATTCCAAGGTAAAAGATAATGTTTGTTATGATAATCTAATGACTAACAAAATTCAATATTTATTGGATGAAGGAGAATGAAATGTGTTAATAATACAACTATTAAGGAAGGTCAAAGCGGCAAAATGAACGGTGAAGATTATGAGGAAAAATATATGGATGAAAAGAAAATGGTTTATGATGTCTATATAAGGAGACATGAGATTCATTATTGATTATGGGATACTTGATACTGCGGGAGAATTTGATTGAAAAGGATTGTTTTCATACAACACTGATCAAACTGGTTGAAGACAGAACCAAACAAAAATGAAGACAACACTGAGCATCAGAGAAATTATATACCATGAAAAAAAGAGTTGGAGGAAATGAAGATGTTGAATTTATTATTGATTAGAGGTATTTTGAGCTTAGCATAGATCTAAAAATATGAAAATCAAAGTTGTATTTGAATTAGATCATTATTATATTGGTTTAACCATTTCTACAGACAAATCTCTTAACCGAGTGGGACTTAACTATTGGAAAGTTGACCATACAAAAGTATATGACTAGATATAGTGTTGTCATTATGGAAACAAAGTCACATAGCAGTTTGGAGTCAGCGCACTTGATGTAAAGATCATAATTCAGTTAAGTGTTGAAGACTAGATAGTACACAAAGTTCTAGCAGCTCAGAGCATCAACGCATGAGTGTATGGAAGAATTATGGTATATTCCCTAGAAGTTAAGTTGGTTAGATTGTATTCTTTCTTAGTCTATGAGTGCATGATTAGATGTGCAAGTATGAGAAAGTTACAGTTAGTTGAAGTTGCACAGCCAGTGTGTGCCAGTAGAGAACAAAGCATAGAGCTGATAGTTAGCATTTTGGTTTGCGATTATAATGTAAAGTTATAAAGGCTATGCACCCATTGTATTTAGGTTGCCGACATGTTTATATGTATAATTGTAAGCATGCTTAAGTCAATTCATTTGGAAGCATTGTTTGTAATTAGTTATAGGGCCGACCTAATTGTGTATTTTGTATGAGCACATAAATATAAGGTGTGCCCATTGTATTCAATATGGAAGTTAACATAGAGATATAATAAGTAGAGTAGAAGTGTGCAAAGACAATAGAAGATGTATTAGAGCTTTGCTAGAGGTCAAAGCATCAACGTATCAAAGGAACTGATTTGACAAGAAGTGTCACAGTAACAGTTCACTTAGCAGATATAGTGTGTATATGAGATCAGAAGGTTGTAGCCTTCACCACTTGAGCAGTGAACTCTTGGACAATGCATCCTCTCCCATAATAGGGACGATTGTAAAAGAATCCTAATAGGGTCTAACCCTTAACAAGGTCTACTATACTTAAAGCATTGTAAAGTTACTCCTAACAGGGTAAATGATCTTCTAACAAGGATCACTAGTGCAAAATATTAGTGGGTATCAATTCCCACCGGGGTTTTTACCTATTTGGGTTTCCCCGTAAACATATTGGTGTCATGTGTTGATTTCATGTTTCATTTTTATGTGAATGGTTATTTTAGTACTTAATCATTTATGTTTAGCATAAAGATTAAAATGAAAATTTAAAATACAGTGAACACTGATTCACCCCCCCCCCCTCTCAGTGTTCCCATTCCTAACAATTGGTATCAAAGCTCTGGTACTGAGCATAGAAGTTTAACCACTTTAGGAGATCATGGAAAAAGTAGAAATGAAACATCTAAAAAGAAATCTTGAAGCTGCTCTTGAAGATCTGGACAAGTCAGAAAGAGAATCTGAAGAACTAAAAGATAAAATCAGTGGTGCTCAATTAGTCATCAAAAAGCTAAGGAAAAATTTGAAAGAATGCTCTACCAGTGATCTAGGGACAATGGTCAAGAAGCTCAATGAAGAAAGAAAATCATTAAAAGAACAACTTGAAGTGGTTGATGATAAGTTGACTAATAATTAGAAAGTATATGATGAACAAATCAAAGAGAAACTTTAGCTGAATGAAGAACTAAGGCAAGAAAACATGAAAATCTTGGAACTAAAGAATAGCAAAGAATCATTTTGACAAATTACACACCAGTTCTGATTTGATAGAATTTCAGTTGTATGCAAGAAGAGCCAAAGGAGACACCAGTTGTATTGGATACAATGAAGCACAAAATCAAATTGACAATATGCAAGCAAGAAAGAATTCACAAAAGGACTCTACTAATGCTGAAAAGACTAAAGAAGAAACCATAGATAATGGTGGACTACTTAAGATTGAGCACAAGCAATTAGAATGCACTTGTTTTTCTTGTAACAAGCATGGACACATTGCAAGAAACTATACAGAGGTAAAACCTTTTAATCATTATTGTTATTCATGCAACAAGTTTGGTCATAGAGCTATGAATTGCAAGACTAGTAAGAAGAATAGAATGCAGTAAGATCAGAAAAATCACAATCAGACAAATGTAAGAAGTGCTTAGAATGTTACATGCTAGATATGTAACTATAATGGTCACACATAAAAACAATGCAGAATGGTGACTCATGTTAATGCACTGAGGAATATAAGACCTCTAGTCATTTGTCACTCTTGTAACAAGGCTGGACATATCTCAAGGTTCTGTAGATCAAGGATGCAAGGTCAGGGAAGCCCTAAAAAGGTCGAAGAACCAGTTTTGGATCTCATTAGTGAAGTTAATTTTATCAAAGCCTCAGATGATGGGAGCATGATTTGGTTAGAGAAAAAGAAGGACAAGACTGATGAGAATGTATTGGATGCATCCCCAGTGGATGCACCCTCTACATTTGGATGAATGGCCCTCAGGGTCATAGGGGGAGCTAATTTAGCTCTAGACCCTTGCGTGGCTAGTATATTCATCCTCAGAGTATGTGCCTTTGGACTTAAGATTTTGGAGTATAGAGGTACCTATGTGCAAGAACACATATGTTGATTATGAATAGAACTCGAGTTGCAAATTTTGAAGTGACAGCCTGGTTTAGGTGACTTGCATTAATGGCAGATTTTTCACTTTAAAGTACACAAAAGTCATTCAATTACTCATTTCATTCAAATTTAGAGTGATAGGAGAGAAGAAAGAGCCTTGGAAGTTTTTGTGAAGTCTTGGAGATTGATCTATCAGTGTTTGTAGTGCATTTGGTCAGTTGCAGAAAACCTAAGCTTGTTGCGCCGATTTGGAAGCCTTCAAATTATCTCAGAGTTGAGTTGGAAAGTGTTTACAAGTAAGTCATGGTCACTCCCATTGTTTATGATGTCACTAAAAAGAAGAGATATGTTTTCAAGAAACATCCATTCAAATCAACCGTAGATGATTTAGAGGGATCTTTCTCCCGCACGCCTATGGGTGTCATGCATGTGGAAGATATTAGGGCATATATCTATTGTAAAAAAGAACCAGTTGGGTTGGATAGGCTAAGAGTGCACATAGCCACCATGCTGAAACCTAAAAAAACATTCTTGGATGAATATGATAAATGGAATGATCACCCAATTGTTGATTATGCTATGGAATATGAATTCTATGAGACAGAATGGATAAAAATCTTGTTGAGCGGGATTCATGATGATTTGTTTTGGATTGGTGATGTACTAGTTAGGATCAACAATGACTTGACTCATGAGATGACAGACCTTTCTATAATAGGCACCATCCTTCCTATGGGCAAGTATGTCAGAAAGATAGTTGAGAAAACATGTAAGTCAAAGAGCGATAGGCACGGTATGAATATAGAGCCTATTGAGCAAGTATACATCAAATTGATGTCAATGATACTAGGGTACAGGTTTCATCACACTAGCAGGGTGAATAGTATGTCTATGGGCACTATTCTAGCTGTCATTAGACTAGTAAAGGAAGACGGGGAATTAAACTTTTGTGAGATCTTGCGTGCATAGTTGATTGATAACATTAAGGCCATCAAGCATGACAAGACAAAGATATTCAGGTTTGGGTAACTTATCATCTACATGTAGCTTCATATAGTTGGGAAGATATCAAATTTGTATTTGGACAAGCCCATTCCAACCATGCCTCGGATATCCAACAAAGCATCCATTGAAAGTACACTAAGGGATTATATAACATTGGAATTGAAGACCTTCAGGGTCAAGATACAAATGAGATATAGAATTCCAGAGAGCATTGTGGAAAAATACAAGGATACAATTTGTTTTATGGTGGAAACTGATACAACTTGTATGGAAGTTTTTGAACCAAGAACTAAGAGGATTCATCCAATTGGTTATGAGGTAGAGGAATAGGTCCTTGAGGCATATGCATAGGTATTACTATCAGCCCCCAAAGATCCTAATGAACCTAGATGGGGAACATATGTGGAGAAAACTAGAGAAGTAGATGCAAAGCTAAACAACACAGCAACAAAAAGGAAGGTTGCTAAAGTCACATCAGAGATCTTAAGGATTCATGGTGTATCCCAAGTAGACCTTGACAAGGCAAGGGAAGAAAAGATTGCTTTGGAAATGAAAAGTGCACCAGCATAAGAAGAACAAGAAGATCCTAGGATGAAGAAGATAAAAATTGAAAAAGATGATAGTCAGAAGGATATAATTGATTACACTCCTTTTGCTCCCAAAGAAACTAGTGATTCTAATGCTTCTCTAGAGTATAAGCCAATAGTAAAAAGAAATAAAGAAACCAACACTATTCATCCATCCTCGTGGGCTACAAGGAGCAAGAAAAAAATCAAGCACCTCGTAAGGTAGGATTCAGACCTGGCCTTAAAGTATTGAGCACAAGGATTTTTTATGAGGGTAGAATTGATCAAGTAGGGAAGTTTTATGAATCATATAGTGAGATTGACAAATCAGAAATACATGATATGATTGTAAAACATATGATAAAGTTCAAGAAGAAATTTCTTGAATTGAAAACAACAATTCTTGATAAAGTATGGGAGATAATAGATACCTTGGAGATACAGGCCACTAAAGAAGACTTCAGAATAAGGGAAAAAACTCTAGATTCCACTCTTCCAATATGTTCTGTTGAAGAAAAGTCACTATTATTGAATTTGGTGAAGCCACACTTAAGGTCAAAAGTGAGAACACTATATCTCATGAAGAAAGACTATGAGTTGATCTCTAAGGAAACATAGAAGGCCTTTGAGAAGGTATTCTTAGAAAAATGCATGAAACCTATGTTTGTGCCCATCTCTCAAGTACCTAGTAAGAAAGACAAAGCATCAGAGACTATCAAGGTACAATCTACAGGTCCTCAAGATTTAGTGCCTGTAGTGGAAGTACAAAAAGAGGTAGACAAGTTTGTGCCCATGAAAGAATCACTCAAGGAAAACACCATTATCATTGATAATGTGGAGATAGCCATGGCGGCCATGAACATAGACTTAGATAAATTTGAGGAAGCTTTTGTGAGTACACAAGAGGCTGAGATCTTATGCAGCAGCACATCTCCCACTCATCAAGAAGAGGTATTTATTGAAAATATATCAGATGAGAAAGAAGAAGAGAAAATGGAAGAGGAAGAAAAGAAAGAAGAAGATAAGATGGAAGAAAAAGATCAAGAGAAAGATGAAACTTCTATGGAGCTACCCAAAGTAAAGCTAGAAGTGATGGATAACACTCGCATCACTCCCTCCTTAGCATTGTTGTCAAGTTTGAAACCTGACACATCCAGTTTGGACTCATGGAAGGAAGAAGACCTGATTAAGTTTAGTGTCTTAGCTATGGAGAAGGAAAAGGAGAAACAAGTCATGAGAAATCCTCTACTTGTCGAATCAGTGAACATGCTAAATAGTTTGTTGACTCCAGACATGAAAGTGACTAAGGTACACTCAGTTGATGATGTGCGTACAGTTATATCATAGTTTAAAAGTAATTTTTCTAGCCTTGAAGGATCTGCATCCAAAGTTGTAGAAGAGAAGTACAAGAAGAAGAGATTGAATGAGTTGATGAGAAACTTTTCTCTAGATCCAAATTCACTCAAGATAGGACAAGCATCCCTAAAAGAATTTGTTGATCAAGGAAGGAAATTCATTGCAGACTACATGGATCAGGAAAAGCTTATTGATGCCCATCTTAAGACAATACAAGAGGTAGAAGCTATGATTGAGAAGGTGAGGAATTCAGTGAAAGACTCATCCACTGATGTGAACATGTGTAATAATGTTTACTAGGGTCAATTGGAAAAAA
Organism: Chamaecyparis obtusa; assembly: GCA_027943335.1. Lineage (NCBI taxonomy): Eukaryota > Viridiplantae > Streptophyta > Pinopsida > Cupressales > Cupressaceae > Chamaecyparis > Chamaecyparis obtusa. Next base: position 413,693 of record BSBK01003657.1, read on the forward strand.
TTGAGAAGGCAGAGAAATAAATGGAAAAGATAAGATCTAGATAGACTCAGTTGAGGAAAGCTCTTGAACCCTCACTAGACATTCTAAATCAGAACATAAAGGATATTGACACCACCATGATTACCTATGATCAAGGTCCGAGCACAAATTTGAAGAAGATGGAGAAGATTCAATATGCTTTATGTTCCCATCTCTAGATATTTAACTCTTTCATAACTTTTTGGAAGAAGGATATCTAGAACCTCAAGATAGCATATCCAGATGTTTTCCCTAAGTAAGTATGTGCAGATATAGTTTTTTGATACACCTTTATCATTAATGTCAAAGGGGGAGTTGTGTATAGAATATGGAGTATAATATGTATAGGGAGATATAAGACTATGTATAAAAAATGTATAGAAGACAAAAGTTTTTTGTGCTAAGGGACAGTTAGAAACTTGGCCATATTCCTTTGTTACCATCAATGACAAAGGGGGTGATTATTGGAAAGTTTTCTATACTAAAGTATATGACTAGATATAGTGATTTCATTATGGAAACAAAGTCATATAGTAGTTTGGAGTCAGTCCACTTGATGTAAAGATCATAATTCAGTTAAGTGTTGAAGACTAGACAGTACATAGAGTTTCGGTAGCTCAGAGCATCAACGCACATGTGTACAAAAGAATTATGGCATGCACCCTAAGTTTAGTTGGTTAGACTATATTCTTTCTTATTCTATGAATGCATGATCAAATGTGCAAGTATGAGAAAGTTACAGTAAGTTGAAGTTGCACAGCCAATGTGTGCCAACAAAGAACATAGCATAGAGCCAACAATTAGCATTTTGGTTTGTGATTATAATGTAAATTTATAAAGGCTATGCACCCATTGTGTTTAGGTTGCCGACATGTTTATATTTACAATTGTAAGCATGCTTAAGCTAATTCATTTGGAAGCATTGTTTGTAATTAGTTATAGGGGTGACCTAATTGTGTATTTTGTATGAGCGCATAAATATAAGGTGCACCCATTGTATTCGGTATGGAAGTTAAGATAGAGATATAATAAGTAGAGCAGAAGTGTGCAAAGACACTAGAAGATGTATTAGAGATTTTCTAGAGGTCAAAGCATCATCGCATCAAAGGAATTGATCTAACAAGCAATGTCACAGTAACAGTTCACCTGGCAGATATAGTGTGTATATGAGATCAGAAGGTTGTAGCTTTCACCACTTGAGTAGTGAGCTCTTGGATAGTGAGTTATCTCCCCTAATAGGGATGATTGTAAAAGACTCCTAACAGGGTCCAACCCTTAACAAGGTCTACTGTACTTAAAGCATTGTAAAGCTACTCCTAATAGGGTAAATGATCTTCTAACAAGGATCACAAAACACTAGTGCAGAATATTAGTGGGTATCCATTCCCACTGGGGTTTTTACCTTTTTGTTTCCCCGTAATCATATTGGTGTCATGTGTTGATTTCATGTTTCATGTTTATGTGAATGTTTATTTTAGTACTTCAGCATTTATGTTTAGCATAAAGATTAAAGTGAAAAGTTAAAATACAGTGAACACTAATTCACCCCCTCCCCCTCTCAGTGTTCCCATTCCTAACATTAATAGTCTTTTATATTTCAATATTAAATTTAATGAATGTTGATTGTTTTCTTGTTGACCCCATAGTGAATGTATGGTCAAAGGAGAATTGTTAGTGATAAATCATCTAACTAGGTCACACATCACAATGTATTTTGTAACTTTTAACAAGGTTGGCTCTTAATCGAGCTCACTTTAGAAGAGTGAATTATTTTGGGTTACTGATCCCAGGTGGTGTTTTCCCCTAACAGGGTTTCTGTGTTAAAAATTAATGCAAGGGAGGATGGGGAGAGGGGCCAAAGGAACACCCTAACCATATCCACCTTGTAGAGATCACACACAGAAGCAACAATGCAACAAGTGAGAGAGAGAGAATGGAAAAAATTTCATATATTATCTTTAATTGATTTATACATGTCGGGCTGCAAGGCCTTCCCATTTTAGGCCAAGTATTACAATCAAGTACATAAGTCCTCCAATATGCGAGGATCTGTCAACAAACTCTAATCTTCTAGCTTATATCCCCTAACTGAACTGACTCCTAAAAATCTAACCAAACAACTACATTTATACAATGGGCTACCAAACCAAGTTGGCCTTCAGATCCACCATTAATGGAAGGAATGACCAGATCTAGGTCCACATGCTTCCCAATGATAGATACCAACATTAAATCTATGACCAAATATAAATGCAAGAGTCAGCCTCAACAGAAATCCAAAATAAACAACTCGATAAGAAAGGGAAACCGAGCACCAGACAAGCATCACCGAGTGCTAGGGAAATAACCAAGTGTTAGAGAGATAACTGACCAACATCAGTGAACAAAGGAAACTAGCAACACTGAACCAACTCGATCAAAGAAGGAACTAAGAAACAAAGAAAACTTCAAACATGTTTTTGGTGACACAAGATTACTGAGTAAAAGCACAATCAGGTGTCACCTTTTAGGCTAACATATTAGCACAACTGAATTTTAGTATTTCTAAATAAAAATTAATTGTGGTCAAACATATGGTCTAGCTAGATTCATTCTAGCTAAGTTAGATAAGTTTTTTAACTTTTCCAATTGAAAATATCTATTAAATGCATGTTTTATACCACTTTGGGTCTAATTACCATAAAAATAAAATTATTTTAGAAAAGTGGCATTTCAATAACTCCTAATCATTTTAATGATATGTTTTAAAAAATAAAAAAATACCCTTTTGTAGAGATCACAATCAAGAATATCTTCATATAGATTTTATAGTGTTTTAATTACACATAGTTTATAGTAATTAAAAAACATTGCAAGCAGGTATTTTAACTGTCAAGGAGATGTTGATTCGAAGAAAGAAAAAAATAGTAAAACATATTAAATAAATTTGAAAAATATATGGTGCACTAGAGGAGAGAGTCCTCTTCAAGGATATATATTTGTTTTTTTTATTGGGATAGAGTTTTTATGAAAAATATGTTGTGAGATGAAAACTGTCGATTTCAGTGAGTTGGAATTTGAATTGTTATAAAAGAGAAAATATAGGTCACAAACCAAATTTAATTTCTTCATGCACTAGCTATATATGTCATCTATGACATATTTTGAAATGAGGGGGAAAATGTTTATTTACATATACTTTTTTGGTGGGAACTAGACCCCATATTTTCAGCATTTTTTAGCAACTGAAAAATCATCTTTAAAAATTAAATAAACATATCAATTCTTATTCAAAAAATTAATAAAATTTTTAATCATAAACTTCATCCATTTTATCACATTTAATTAGTTTACATCATCTTCAAATTCCAAACATAAATGTCATTTTTATACTATTAAAGTTGAACAACTTTGATTTTGTTAGCCTTTTCCTTTGTAAAAGGGTGACAAGTTATTGTGCTTTTACCCTACCAAGGACCTGAGATGCTCCTGCATCAAACACCTGGGGTTATTTTAAAATGATTCTCCAAATCATGAAATAGGTACTATCTGAGCTACATCTAGCTTAGATTGTGAAATCCATGAACTATCTTCAATCGGTCTATTCTTCCACTTTACTAGATATTCCATATACCATTTTCCTCTTGTACTTTTGCTAATTCTTTGCTCCAAAATATGCTCAATTTCTTAGGATAATCCATTGGTATTGTCATGTCTTCATCAAGTTCATGATACTCATACAAATCAACAATATTATATATAGGTGATATGTCCATGTCATCAGGTAACTCAATCTCATATGCATATCCACTATCAAATTTTCTCAAAATATTGCAAGGGCCAAACTTCTTTGTTTTCAGCTTCTCGTATGTTCCAATAGGAAATCCACCTCTCTTCAAATGAACCATTACTTCATCACTAACTACAAAATTCTTATGTCTTCTTGATCTGTCAGCTCTATCTTTTTATCTTTGATTACTTTTCTCCAGCTTATATTTCACATCTTCATGTACTCAGCAAATTTTACTCCTTCAACACTTCTCTTTCTTTCATCAGCAATATCCCTCAAATCTGATATACCTCTTGGTTGTATGCCATTTACAATGTCAAAAGGTGTTTTTCCAATACTCCTATTCACTAAATTATTGTATGAAAACTCTTCTTGTGCCAACACAGAATCCTAATTAATTGGTGTGTCTCCAGCTAAACATATCAAAAGATTTCCCAAACTTCTATTCACAACTTCTATTTGTCCATTGGTTTGTGGGTGAAATGTAGAACTATATTTCAACTCGGTGGCAAACTTTCTCCAAAGGGTCTTCCAAAAGTATCCAACAAATTTACTATCTCAGTCAGAGATAATATGCCTTGATAATTCATGCAACCTAACAATTTCCATAAAGAAAAGATTTTCTATATGTAATGCATCTGATGTCTTTCTACAAGGTACAAAATGTGCTATTTTGGAAAATCTATCCACAAAAACAAATATTAAATCATTACCTCTTACTATCTTTAGTAATCCAAGGATAAAATCCATACTGATGCCAATCCAAGGTTTCTCATGAACAAAAATTGGTGTATAGAATCTATTGTTCTAACTTACTCCTTTTTCAACTTGACAAATTCCATGACTTTTCACAAATTTCTGAACATCTTTATACAACTATGGCCAAAAGTATTTTTCCCTAAGAAAATTTAATGTTTTATCAACACCAAAATGTCCATCCAAACTACTACTATATTTCTCCTTTACCGAATTAGTTCTCATTTCTCCTCCTGGTATACACAACTGAATACCTTTAAACAACATACCTTCTTGAATAAATATTCTTCCCATTTAGTACTCGGTTGATCTTGAATAGGTTCTCTACACTTTCTCCATGGCTCAAAAAAATTAGGATCAAATTCATAAGAATCTCTCATATCATCAAAGCCAAGAAATTCAATTTTCATTTTGATCATCAAAGATCTCCTTCTGCTCAATGCATCAACAACTCGGTTAGTGACTCCACTCTTATGCTTTATCAAAAATGTATAACTCTGCAAATAATCAACCCATTTCATATGTCTCTAAATCAACTTATTTTAACTACCCAAATAATGTAAATCCTTATGATCGATATACAACACAGATTCACTCGGTATCAAATAATGTCTCCATTTCTTCAGGGCTTGAACAATAGCATAGAATTCTTGATCATACACAAAATATTTTCTCCTTGCATCATTCAACTTTTCACTAAAGAAAGCAACAATTTTACCTTCTTGAATCAACACAACTCCTATTGCACTTCCACTTGCATCACATTTCACTTGAAATACCTTATTGAAATCAGGCAATGCTGAAATAGGCAATTCAACAACCTTTTTCTTGAGAGTCTCAAAACTTTTATCAGCTCCATGTGTCCACTTGAATTCTCTTTTATCTCCTCTCATAGTTTCAGTTATAGCATTACAAATTAAACTAAAATTCCTAATGAACTTTAGGTAAAAACTTTCCAAACCATGAAATAATCTTACCTCGCTAGTATTCTCAAGTGTAGGCCAATTCAAAATAGCTTCAACCTTTTCAGGGTGCATTTTCAAACCATCAACTGAAATCACAAATTCCACATACACAATCTCCTCTTTCATGAATGAACACTTTTACAGATTTATCAACAACTTTTCTTCTTTCAACCTCTGTAATACTTGTTTAACATGAAATAAATGCTCTTCTCTAGTCTTATTGAATATAAGAATATCATCAAGGTATACAATCACAAAAATCACAAACTTACCCAAGAATTTCTTCAAAACTTCATTCATCAACCTCATAAAAGTACTCGATGCATTAGTTAAACCAAAAAGCATAACCAACCACTCATACAAACCTTCTTTTGTCTTAAAAGAAGTCTTCCACTCATCACCTTCTCTGATTATGATCTTCTAATATCTACTTTTCAAATCAATTTTGGTAAAATACTTTGCTCCAGTCAAACTATCCATTAAATTATCCATTCTCTATATAGGAAACCTATATTTCACTGTTATCTTGGTAATTTCTCTGGAATCCATACACATTCACCATTCTCCATTCTTCTTAGGTGCCAATATAGAAGGTACTACACAAGGACTCAAACTTTCTCTAATCAAACCTTTCTACAAAAATTCTTGAATCTGTCAGTTCAATTCCTAATTCTTAGTAGGTGTCAACCAATGTGGTGCCTTATTCAGTAAACTAGCTCCATGGATGAGATCCATACAATTATCAATGCTTCTCTTCAGTGGTCAAACATTAGGTACATTATCAAAAATAATTTCACTATACTTAGTGATTAACTTATCAATCTCCTCAGGGACACTATCATTTGTTTTCTTACTCAGCTTGTTAGGAATCACAACAAAACATACATCATTCTTCTTCAAATCCTTAAAAAACTTTCTTCCTTCCATCAAGAAAACTTTCACAGATGTGAAAACATTACTAATAGGTTCTTCAATCAAAGATAGGAAAATTTGTCTTCTTCCATCAGCCCAAATAGTATATTTATGTAATCTCCCATCATATATAGCATGTCTATCATATTTCCAAGGTCTACCCAATAAAATATGACAACAATTCATAGGCATGATATCACATAACACCTTATCATAGTACTTTCCAATTTTCAAATTCACATAACATTGTTCACTTACCAAGAGTGTATGCTCATCTTTGATCCATGAAATCTGATAGGGCTTCAGATGTTCCAACCTTTTCAACTACAACTTTGTGACCATTTCCTCAGATGCCAGATTCTCCAACCTACCAATGTCAATGATTACCTTCCAAACTTCATCATAAACTCTACATCTAGTCTTGAACAAACTTTTCCTTACCAGATCTTCCCTATTACTTTCACTCCAAAGTGCTCTCCTTACCATCAAGTTATTTTCCTTCTCAGGTTCATTCAGTGACTCTTCTTGCACCAAAGCATTTCTACTATTATTGACCTTCTTACCTGCATGTGTACACTCAAATGACCTATGTGCTTCTCCATAATTATAACAAGTTCCTCAGAAACCACCTCTATTATAACCACCTCGGTAGTTACTGCCTTTGTCTCTAGATGAAATTCCACCTTTCCACTCAGTCTTGCATTTACCCAGAGCTGTCTTTTCAGGTTCAGATCTACTATTTTCACCATGAGATGTACCTCTTCCTCTAGGAAATATACCACCTCTACCTCTTTGTCTTTTCTCATGTCTCTTGTTAAATTTCTCCTCAACTTTCAATGCAAATTGATAAGCCTCTTCAATGTTTTCTAATTTGACCAAACTAATTTCTTCTTGGATGGAAACTCTCAAACTATTCAGGTACCTAGAAATTCTTTCCACATAATCTTCATCATGTCTAGATCTGATATCTAATCTATAGAATTCCTTAGTATATTCTTGTACTAAGCTATCTTACTGCCTTAATCTTTGCATTCACCTAGCTAAGTTAATCTGATAATCACAAGGTAAGAAATTTCCTTTCAATTTATTCACCATTTTATTCCATACCTTGATTTTTTCTTTGCCTTTCCTCTTTTTGTCCAACTATAGATGTTCCCACCAAAAGGATGCATGACTTTTCAACTTTGTGCTTGCAATTTTCACCTTCTTTTTCTTAGGTACATTTTTATACTCAAAATAATTTTCCATCTTGGTGATCCAATCCATCAATTCATCATAATCCAATTTTCCACTATACTTAGGAGGATTAAAGTGTGGTGTAGACTTTTGATTTGTCAAAACATTCAACAATATTTCCTCACCTTGATCCATCACCGGTGCAGGTCCTGCATCAACTTGTTCTTCCTCAATTTCATCATCACTAACATCTTCAAGATGGATTCCTCCTCTTTGGGTTTTTTCAACAACTTCTAATATAGAAGGAAGTTGTCTCAATATGTCTACCAATCCTAGATCCACAACTCACCTCCCATGAACCATCGTGAAACCCTCTGCAATTGTAGGTCAGATCACAATCTACTACCCCTCAAAAATTCAACTAGCATTTGACAAGAAGGAATCCTCAAACCTATATTCACAAATCTAGATCTAGATCTCACCTTGCTCTAATACCACATGACACAAGGGAGGATGGGGTGAGGGGCCAAAGGTACAACCTAACCAGATCCACCTTGCAGAAATCACATGTGGAAGCAACAACACAAGAAGTGAGAAAGAATGCAGAAACTTTCATATATTATCTTCAATTGATTCATACATGTCAGGCTATAAGGCCTTCCTGGTTCAGGCCAGGTATTACAATCAAGTACATAAGTCCTCCAACATGCAAGGATTTGTCAAAAAACTCTAATATTCTAGCTTCTATCTCCTAATTGAACTAACTCCTAAAACTCTAACCAAATAATTACATTTATACAAGGGGCTACCAAACCAAGTCATCCTTTTGATCCACCATTAATGGAAGTAACAACTAGATCTAGGTCCACACGCTTCCCAATGATAGATACCAACATTAAATCTATGACCAAATATAAATTCAAGAGTCAGACTCAACAAAAATCCAAAATAAACAACGCAGTAAGCAATGGAAACTAAGCACTAGATAAGCATCACCGAGTTATAGGGAAATAACCAAGCACCAGAGAGATAACCAACCAACACTGTTAAATAAAGGAAACTGAGAAACACCGAATTGACTCGGTCAAAGTAGGAACCGAGCAACACAAAAAACTTCAAACATGTTTTTGGTGACATGGGATTGCCAAGGACATGAGATTCTCCTGCATCAAAAATCTATGTGTTATATGTGTATGATGTGTTGAATTTATATTTTAATTTACACATTTTTATAACTAGATAGATTAGTGAACACATTACTTAATTTACTAGTAATCGGTAGATGAAGAGAAAGACATAGTTGATATCTTACTGAGTTGATTGTTTGATTGAAAATTTTTAACATATACATCTGGGAGATTTGGGTCAATAGGATAACTAGATTTAACTGATTCACCCCCGCTCTCATCTATCTAACAATTGGTATCAGAGCATAGAGTGCTTGGAAAGAAATTTTTCAATGACTTAAGCTAAAGATCACAAGATGTATAAGAGAGAGGTGCCAAAGCTGAACAAAGATAACTTCTTGACATGGCAAAGAAGAATGAGATTGCATCTATCTATAATTGGAGAATCTTCTATGTACTCCTTGGATAATGAATTCATCCAGCCTAATGGATCGTTGATTGTTGATTAGATGAGAGATAGACATGAAGAAAATGTTTTAATGATAGAGATTGTTGCTTCCTTATCAGATGTTGAATTTGAATATGTCTAGACATGTACTTCTCCTAAAGAAATGTGGGACAAGCTCATATTAGTTCATGGAGGAGATAAAAATGTGCTAAGGGCTAAAGCTGAAAGTCTTAGAGGAAAGTTTGATGACATGAAAATGAAAGAAGGAGAAAGAATTTCATAGTACAACAACTGATTTAAGGATATTGTCAATGATATCTGAGGAGTAGGAGGTATTATGTGTAGAACAAACATAACCTATTGGGAATAGGCATAGACATTCACACATTATTTAATCAAAGTCTAATAGCATATTCCTAAGCATGTAGAGAAAACTATTCACAAAGACATTCAGGTAGAACCAAAACGAGAGCACCCTATCACCGTTTGATTTGTTCTTGATTTAGGGATGTGGGTGTGATCTCAAAACACTTGGAGAATATACCTAATGCATATTAGGGAGGATAGGATGGATTATAGACCATAAGAACCCCATAGTAGCACAATATTAGGTATAGTTCACCTAATTTTCCCCTAAGACCTTAAGGATGCTAATGAAGATGAAATGCAAACTTAGCTACAAATGATTAATCTAAGATTGATTTTAACCCAAATGAAACATTATATGATGAGATGAAAAGCTATGATGTGTGTTAAGAAATCTTGGAAATGAGTTAAACTAGAAAAATATACTAAAATCTTAAGATCCAGGATTAATCTAGCATTATAACACTACTATGAAATGATTATGTGAATTGGTGATTTTATCTAAGAAATGAGGGTATTTATAGGATTTGAGGAAGGGCTTGGGTTAGGAAGGAGAGTTAGGGTTAGAGTCAGGGTTTGGGGTATGGTTAGATTGGCCTTGGTTAAGGTTTCTCAAACATGTGTGAGAAACACTATGGAAGTGTTCCTATGGGACCAAGAGGAAAGAGGAGACATAGGCCTCTTTATGAGGTTGTAAGAGGCCTTAAAGAGTGTGTAAGGGGTCATTAATGAGTTTGTAAGGCTCATTAATGAGGGGGTTTGACCAAAAGTCAAAGAAGACTAGTTTAAGCTAATAATTGTAGGGATCACCTTATAAGTTGGTTTAGGAAGGGTTTAGGAAAGTTTTAGAGGGTTTAGGAATCTCTAGAAGATTCTAGGGTTTTGAGGCTTTAAATAAATATTTCATTTATTTAGGGAATATGACATCATTTATCAACTAATGATTCAATAAATGGGGGAAAATCACTCAAATTTGATTTAAATGATTTGGAGAGGGATTATTTAATTAATGTGTCTAATTAAAATAGGAGGAATTAATGAAATAAAAATAAATTAATTAATTAAATAATTAATTAATTAACAAATGATGATGTGATTAGGGGTTATTGGAAAATAAAAATACTTTTATTTACTAATGGATTTTTAGGTGTCTACATTTTTCCCCTCTTTGATGCAATGCCGCAAGTGGTGTGGCATCAAAGACAAGAAAATAAGATGCCCTGGGCTAGAATTTAGAGGAATAAGGGGTTATGCCCCCTCGATAAAATAATGCAAAGAGGAAATATAGTTGAATTTTATCAAAAGTAACATAGAAGGGAAGGGAAAGGATTTAAGGAAGAAGAGAGGATAAATAACCAAAATTCCAAGAGCAAAGATGGAGGAATGATATATGAGATGAGATGTAGGATGCCTGATGAAGCTAGATGAAGGATGTAAGATGCAAGATTAATTTGTACGATGTAGGATGGGGGATTTGAGGAGCTCCAAGTGTAAATGTGGATAGAACTATTGGCAAGTTGACTATACTAGTGTATATGACTAATATTAGTGTTTTCATTATGGAAACAAAATCATATGAAGTTTTGGAGTCAGCGCAATACTTAGAAGATCATAATTTAGCTAAGTATGGGAGATAGAGTAGTCAGTGGAGCACCTGATGAATAGAGCATCAGCACACGTTCGTATGAATGAGTTTTGGTATGCACCCTTGAAGATAAGCTTTTGAGTATGTAATCATCCTAAGTCTAATAATGCATGATCAAATGAGCTAGTATGAAAAAGTTACGAGTTGAAGTGACATAGTTAGTGAGCAGCAGAACAGAATAGAGCATGTAGCTGACATATAGTATTTTGATTAGTGGTTATTATTTTGTTTTGTAAAGGCTATGCACCTATTGTATTTATTTTATAGACTTTTTAATATCAATGTGTGTAAACATGCTTGATCCAATTCATTTGGAAGCATTGTATGTAATAGGTTGTAGGTTGACTTAGTAAATAGTTTTGATTGCGCCTCTATATAAGACATGCACTTGTGTATTAGAGTATGAGATCGATATAGTGAAGATGAAATAGAAGTGAAGAAGTATTCAAAGTATGTGTTAAGAGTAGTAAGAATGTTATAGAGCTTTCTAAGAGGTTAAAGCATTAGCACACAAAAAGAATTGATCAGACAAGTAGTGTCATAGTAGAAGTTCACCCTTGCAGATATAGTGTGTATCTGATATCTAGGAGGTTGTAGCCTTCTCTATTGAGTAGTGAGCTTTGGCAATGAGCCTTCCACCCCTAAAAGGGTTTGTTACTTCAAGACTCCTAACAGGGTCTAACCCTTGACAAGGTCATTGTACTAAATCATTGTAATGAATTCTCCTAGCAGGCCAAAGGAACATTAATAGGTTCATAATACACAAGTAAAATTATTAGTGGCTATTAATTCCCACTGGGGTTTTTCCTTTGGCCAAGGTTTTCCTATAATCATATATGGTGTTATGTGTTATGGTTGTTTACTTTACTTTCTTTAATATTCAGTTCAATAATTCATTAGTTGGGCTAAGTTTCAATAAGCAGAACAACATTAAGAATATAGAACATTGATTCACCCCCGCCCCCCCTCTCAGTGTTCCCATTCCTAAAAATTGGTATCCGAGCTTTGGTCCTCTAAAGATAAGTTTAACCACTTGAGTAGATCATGGATATAGGAGAAGTAAAACATCTTAAGAAGAATCTTGAAGAAACTCTTGAAGATCTTGACAGATTTGAAAAATAAATTGAAGAACTAATATTGAAGATCAGTGATGCACAAGTATTCATCAAGAAACTTAGAAAAGATTTGAAAGATTGTTTAAACAATGATTTGGGAAAAATGGTCAAAAAGTTGAATGAAGAAAACATGTCTCTAAAGGATCATATTGAAGAGTTGGATGAAAAGATAACTAACAATCAGGAAGCTTATGAAGAGAAGATCAAAGAAAACAAACAGTTGGATGAAGACCTGAGGCAAGAAAACATGAAAATCTTGGAGTTAGAAAACATTACGAAAAAGGTGGAATCTGAATTGACTAAAGAAAAGAATCATATTAAAAAATTGCACACAAGTAAGGATCTAATAGAGTCACAATTGTATGCACAGAAGATTAAAGGAGATACCACTGGTATTGGATTCAATGAAGCACAAAATCAAATCAATGATATGTGAGAAAGAATGAAAGCAACAAAAGTATCTAAAGAAGCTAAGAAGACTGAAAATCATATTGAAGCTAAAGCAAAACCATCTAAGGATGAATGCAAGCAAGTAAACTAAACTTGTTATGCCTGTAAAAAGAATGGATATATAGCAAGAGATTGTAAAGGGGTAATATGTTTCAAAGGTTATTGTTATTTATGCAATAAATTTGGACATAGAGCTATGAATTGTAGATCAAATCAAAGAAGTCAGACTCAAAAAAATTAGAGAAATCATCCACAGCAAAATGTTAGAAGTCCTCAGAACATTACATGTCAAATATACAATTAGAATGGTCACAGAGATAGATAATACAGTATGGTAACTCACATCAATGCGCCAAGGTATATAAGGCCTCTAGTCATTTTTAACTCTTGTAACAAGGCTGGACACATCTCAAATTTTTGTAGATCACAAGCACAAAGACAAGAAAGACCTAATAATTCTCAAGGATCAATTCTGGATGAATTTGGAGAAGTCAAGTTTGTGAAAGCTATAGAAGATGTTAGAAAGTAAAGTCCACCAAGATAACTGAGAGGGGGGGTGAATCAATTATTAGATAAATATAAATTTTATCAACCTTAATAGATTTTAACCATGTAAGCAATGTAACCAACATCCATAGAAATATATACATGCACAATAAGACAATGACACAAGATATGTTGACTAGGGAACCTCTTAATCAAAGAGTAAACCCTGGTAGGAATGATGCCCACAAAAGATGCACTAATATAAATATTCCTTGTGAAAGGATGGAATCTGTTAGGAGTCTTATGAAATACATTTAGTACATATGAATCCTTGCTAGGAGATTTTGAATCCATGTTAAAAGATTCTAACTCTGTTAGGAGTTATGGAGGATAGAAGGACCCACTACCCAAACAGCTTCAGGGTAAGATCACTGAATTCACTATCCAACTGATCTTTGTATTACTCAACAAATTAATACCAAAATATTACTGACCTCAACAATCCAATACTCCTTCTCTAACTGTGCCAAACTACACCAACTCCTTCTTTAGATCTCAATACTAGATCTTAGTACTTCGCATATCCTCTTTCAACAATTTTTCTTTCACAATACACTTACATTCATTACATTCCTCACTACAATCAAGGAATACATTCCTTCCTTTATACCACACTCAAGTAATTACAAATGATTCCACATACAAATTTTTTGGTTAAAATTTTGTCCTCCCATCAGATTTATAATCTCTGACTCTTTTAGCACCCAAGGTGAGAGAACAAAAGGATGTCACCAACAAATGGGTTAGTGTATGTTTACAATCACTACCCTCTGAATTAACAGGTACAGCTCCCTGATTGTGTTTGATCTTCAATGAATGTGTCTTTTTATTGATCATCAGATTATTCCTTATGTGTTTTAACCAAATTGTTTGTAGGCACAAACAATTCAGGCAAGGATAAAAGTGGATAACCTATAATCCCCAATGGAATGTTGATCATAGATTATCATGAGGTCTATCTTCTAACCTAACCTATCTATTCTAAGAATGCATATTCTACTAATGAGAATAGAAGTAGAATCATACATAGACAACAAATAGAATTGCTTCTGCAGCAACTATTAACATGAAATGGAATTCAAGTAAGAATTATAGTTCTATATATAATTGTACTTTCTATTCAGATGCATCTAAATAACAGGATGAATAGAACAAGAATCATACATGAAAAGGTAAATAGAATTACTTTCACTACAATTACTGACATGAAATGGAATCCAATAAGCAAATATAGCTTCACATATAACTGTTCTATCTATTCACATGCAAAAATGACAACTACTGGTACAACAAACATGAAAATAGCTAAGTAAATGGAATCACTCTTACTACAATTGCAAGCTTGCCGATCCCTACATTGATTTCCTTTACAGTATTTATAGAGTTTACATACAATGCTTACTAGAAATGATTCAACTTCCAGAAAACAAAAAGACAAGGCATAAAGAGAGAACATCTTGATGATAGAATTTGAAAATCCAATCACTAACATGGGAATAAGAAAAGACATCATAACTGTGACACTTCAATTTGAGTCCTTCATCTTCTCTTTAATGGCATATGTCAAGTCAAATCCATTGGGCTTCGGGGTCAAATAACTATTTATGTTCAAGGCTTAAATTCAAAACACAATAGAAATGAACCGCCACCAATAACCTAGTCTTCAAACATCATGATTCTTCACCCTCGAGACATTAAAACATTCAGCACGATCTAATGACTTTATCTGCTATTGAGATATATACATCTTATTATCTCGCCAGCTTATAAAACTCACTGTTCTAATGTGAAAGTTGTTTTATAGTCACAACAGATTCACTTCCACATGAGACAAGAAGAACTAAATAGACATTAGTCTAACATGATGTGACTTAGTGACTAAAATCAAAACTGCTAGATATATATCTTGGTGATATTCAATAAATATCTGCAGACTTGTACCCATAAATAGAACTAATCATTGTTGATGTTCCTCTTCTATACAGTAGAAAGAATTTGGCATAAAAGGATCTAATTGAAGCATTCAACTTGAATGTTCTATCCACTTCCTTTACTTGACAACCAATCATATTTGCATAGTGGCTTGACAACTTTCCTTGTTTCCTTTCAGACCCATCGGGATACATGTCATGATCCCACTTTCCCTCAAAGAATATTCAACAACATACAAATACCACTAATTTAGCATCTTGAAAATATTATAACCGTATACAAGCTTCTCTCAGACCCACAGGGACACGTGGAAAGATATCGCAAGTTCGCAAAAGCATTTGACAGGGATCACAATTATGCGAGGGTCATTGGATCCTTTTCTTTGTTCCACCATAGGTAAGTTCATGACTTGGGTCCCACTGCCATGCGTACACATCTTGCAAATTCACAAAAGCATTTGGTAGGGGTCATGATTTTGCGAGGATAGTTGGATGCACTTTGATGAAATGCGGCCTCTACCTTGGAGCAGCCAGAATTGGAAAACCTGCCATACTATATCTTGTCAATTTCAAAGCTAAATCACTTGCCATTTTTTGCATTAGGCTCATAAGGACTCAAAGATTCGATCCATACTTTTGCATCATAAAAACATCACACTTTATTGCCAATTGAAAATACACTTTAAAGATGTGTATTCGGCTCTGCTAAACTAGAAGAGGCGAAACCCGAGTTCAAAATAACTCATCTCAGTTGCATATTCACTATCTAATTCCATTTTCTTTTATCTTTGAATTCTTCATTCTTTTAGGAAAATGTCTAATGATCTTCTTAACCTACAGATTTTTAATATAAAACAAAGTCTTCGCTGCAATCTCTGCTTCTCTATTATCAATGCATTCGTTTAGTATAAGAGCAGCCTCAATAACTGAATACACAGACTATCACATAGGATAAAATCTGAATCTTTCAATGCCAATTCTATTATTACTCCCACTACATGAGAAAACTTCCTTGGTCCTTTTGAATATATGAAACTTGTTACTCCCAAGCATCCTTCCTCTTGCTGAAAAGATCATCAATTGGAGCACCATAATCTTTGCCGGATTGGGAGCTACAACCTACCCAAACAATGAGACCTTGAAAACATCCCACCTAGTTAAAACATGAAAGCAATTTGAAGGGAAACCTGAAAAAGATTTCCTATCCTAGAGGAAATCTAGACCTAGACACCAAACTAACCAGACCGACCATATGACTCCAATAATGCCAAAAAAATGGGTGACTGAAAGTCAGACAATAGCTGGCTCTGACTGGGGGATCATGTACTACAAAGTGCATGAAGAATTCAGCTTCTTTAGTGAGACAAGTGCCTTAGGCATTGGGTTGCAGAGTCTAGACCAAGAGAACAATGAGAAAATGTATACAGGGAGGGCGGAGGGGAGCAGGGCAGACTGAAACAAAGCAAGAGAAAACCACAACTAACTAAACAAGGAAAGGCTACACTAGGCACACCAAAATTGGAAAGAAACTTATTTAAAAAAGGTGAGGAGACCTCACCAGTAGGACCATGAGCAAGGAAAGATTCATACATGACCATTAAAAGGAAAAGAAAATTATGAACCTTTCCTGAATAGAGGAAGATGCTCCACCAATTTGAAGAAGCATTGATAACTCCTGGCTACTCCTTCATTGTTGAAAATAAGCCCCAAAGCTATCTCCAACATGATGAACCATAGGGCCTTTCCAAATAGCCATGCCTCATTATAGATCTCTGATTCATCTACACTTCCATATACATCTTTCTTCACACATTCAAACTTTTGTGATGGAAGAGGATATTTACCATATTCTGAATGCACTACTGGAATATAATCTTTTTCAGCATTATCACCTCTATTTGCTCTGTTATTATCCTTAGCAAAGATATCAATGTTCAAATCAAGATCAACAAAATTAGAATATTGGGAATCCTCTAGAAGTGGAAAAGCATCATACTATTTGCAAGCATTGTCAAAAATAACTTTTGATTTTGAATCAGGGCTGAAACAAATAGTATCTTCATTACTCATGGCCTCTACCAAAATTGAAATATCTTCTTCATCTTTTGCATTTGTCAAATCTTCAAGATGTTCATCTAGATTTAGAACTTCAATATCTAATTTGACTATGGAAGAGGATTCACATATAACTGTCATCATGACTTGATCAAATTTTATTTCAAGACTAGGAAGATCTTCATCTATTTCTCTGTCTTCTATATGACGCTGCAGTACTTCATTAACATGTTCAAAATCTTTTGTTTCATTGATTCCTTCAACATTATTTTCGATAGGCTGAATATATTTTTCATCCACACATATTTGATTAGCAACATCCAGCATTGAATCATCTTCAAAAAAAAATGTTTCAAGAATCTGATCTTTATCAGCCATGGTGAAAGAAGAATCAACACTATTATAGTTGGCTGAGATTCCTCCAAAGCAAAAAAATTGCATCCATCTTCCAAATTTGTCTCATACTCACAATAAAAGTTTACAAAGTCACCATGAGGAGTATGACAGTCTTTATTTCTTGGATATTCAAAGTTTTATTCTTTTTCTTCTTGCTTGAGATGAAAGGCATGAGAATTATATTTTTTGGGAGGAGCTTCAATAGATAATCTCTGCAAATTCTCATTTCTACCTTGATGAGGCTGATGAGCTGATGTAGTAATCTACCTTTTTAATGCATTTATTTCATTAGATAATCTCAGCAACATATCTTCTATACTGATTGAAGTACCAGCTATATTGCTTGTGGGTCCATCATGAAATCCCTTCTTCCATCTCCCGGAGGCTAGCATATCATCTTCCATTTCTTTAGCCAGTATTTGAGCAGCTTGCAAATCCATTACATTAGCTCTTCTTAATTGGTAACTGAGTTCTGGAGGCATGGAACTAATGTAGAATGTCTTCAGATTATTTCTAGTTGGTGCACTAGCAGCAGGTATTCTTCTGATTAGTTTATTACATCTGGCATTGAAATCTCTCATGGAGATAGATGGTTCCTTCTTCATTTGAGCTAGTTGTAATAGTAAGAATTGAGCATCTTCAACTGTCTTATACCTTTCTTCAAATCTTTGTTTCATTTCATTTCATCTGGTAATGCAGCCTGTAGGTAAGTCTTGAAACCAATCTACAACATCACTGACAAGAGTGTCTACAAACATCCTGACTGCAACATCTTCATGCTGAGGATTGACCATGCTACATGCTTTATGAAAGGCACTTAGATGTTGTTCTGTAGATACTGAACTGTCACCATTGAATCTTTGGAAATTCTTCTTGGAGGCTTTTGGTAAATGATGATTTGCTGCAAGATTCAATGGTCCAATAGCATTTCCCCAAGGGATAGCCATGTTTACTACTCATGTATTCTTTGCAATTGCTTGGATTGAAACTAAGAGGGGAAGTGCAATACTATGCAATAACAATGAATTGAAAGTGGTAGAGATAGGAATTCTACCAATAGGAGGAGAGGAAGACTTACTTCTCTTCAGTCTCAAAGGAACTACTGTAGATAACTGAAAATCAGCAAGCTTCTTATTTTTAGTTTCTCTAGTTTTAGCTCTTCCTCTCCTGAAAATATCTTCAAGGATAGGGAAATTGACTTGTTTAAGTTCTTCGTATATTGGGTCAACCTTTCCCTTTTGTTTTGCACTCCTGGTGAATTTGGAATCCAGGATGCCTTAAAATTCTGAGAAAAACTTATTAATATCTTCTTCTTTTCAAAGTAATCACCAGTAGAGTCACCAAAAACTATTGGTTAACAATTTGTCCTCCCATTAGATTTATAATCTCTGAATCTTTTAGCACCCAAGGTGAGAGAACAAAAGGATGTCACCAAAAAATGGGTCAGTGTATGTTTACAATCACTTCCCTCTGAATTAATAGGTACAACTCCCTGATCGTGTTTGATCTTCAATGAATGTGTCTTTTTATTGATCATTAGATTATTCCTTATGTGTTTTAACCAAATTGTTTGTAGGCACAAACAATTTAGGCAAGGATAAAAGTTGATAACCTATAATCCCCAATGGAATGTTGATCATAGATTATCATGAGGTCTATCTTCTAACCTAACCTATCTATTCTAAGCATACATATTCTACTAATGAGAATAGAAGCAGAATCATACATAGATAGCAAATAGAATTGCTTGTGCAGTAACTATTAAAATGAAATGGAATTCAAGTAAGAATTACATTTCTATATATAATTGTACTTTCTATTCAGATGCATCTAAATAATAGGATGAATAGAACAAGAATCATACATGAAAAGGTAAATAGAATTACTTTCACTGCAATTACTGACATGAAATGGAATCTAATAAGCAATTACAGATTCACATATAACTGTTATGTCTATTCACATGCAAAAATGACAACTACTGGTACAACAAACATGAAAATAGCTAAGTAAATGGAATCACTCTTGCTACAATTGCAAGTTTTCTGACCCCTACATTGATTTCCTTTACAGTATTTATAGAGTTTACATACAATGCTTACTGGAAATGATTCAACTTCTAGAATACAAAAATACAAGGCATAAAAAGAGAACATCTCGATGATAGAATTTGAAAATCCAATCACTAACATGGGAATAAGAAAAGACATCATAACTGTGACACTTCAATTTGAGTCCTTCATCTTCTCTGTAATGGCATCTGTCAAGTCAAATCCATTGGGCTTCGGGGTCAAATAACTATTTATGTTCAAGGCTTAAATTCAAAACACAATAGAAATGAACCGCCACCAATAACCCAGTCTTCAAACATCATGATTCTTCACCCTCAAAACATTAAAACATTTAGGCCGATCTAATGACTTTATCTGCTATTGAGATATATCCATCTTATTATCCCACTAGCTTATAGAACTTATTGTTCTAATGTGAAAGTTGTTTTATAGTCATAGAAGATTCACTTCCACACGAGATAAGAAGAACTAAATAGACATTCATCTAACATGATGTGACTTAGTGAATAAAATAAAAATTGCTAGATATATATCTTGGCGATATTCAATAAATATTTGCAGACTTGTACCCATAAATAGAACTAATCATTGTTGATGTTCCTCTTCTATACGATAGAAAGAATTTGGCACAAAAGGATCTAATTGAAGCATTCAACTTGAATGTTCTATCCACTTCCTTTACTTGACAACCAATCATATTTTCATAGTGGCTTGACAACTTTCCTTGTTTCCTTTCGGACCCACCAAGATACGTGTCATGATCCTACTTTCCCTTGAAGAATATTCAACAACATATGGATACTGCTGATTTAGCATCTTGAAAATATTATAACCGTATACAAGCTTCTCTTGGACCCACAGGGACATGTGGAAAGATCTCGCAAGTTCACAAAAGCATTTGACAAGGATCATGATTATGCGAGGGCTGTTGGATCCTTTTCTTTGTTCCACCATAGGTAAGTCCGTGACTCAGGTCCCAGTGCCATGCGTACACATCTCACAAATTCATAAAAGCATTTGGCAGGGGTCATGATTTTGGAAGGACCATCGGATGCACTTTGATGAAATGCGGCCTCTGCCTTGGAGCAGCCAGAACTGGAAAACCTGCCATCCTATATCTTGTCAATTTCAAAGCTAAATCACTTGCCATTTTTTGCATTAGGCTCGTAAGGACTCAAAGATTCGATCCATACTTTTGCATCATAAAAACATCACACTTTATTGCCAATTGAAAATACACTTTAAAGATGTGTATTCGGCTCTGCTAAACTAGAAGAGGCAAAACCCGAGTTCAAAAGAACTCATCTAAGTCACATATTCACTATCTAATTCCATTTTCTTTTATCTTTGAATTATTCAATCTTTTAGGACAATGTGTAATGATCTTCTTAACCTGCAGATTTTTAATATAAAATAAAGTCTTTGCTGCAATCTCTGCTTCTCTATTATCAATGCATTCATTTAGTATAAGAGAAGCCTCAACAACTGAATACACAGACTATCACATAGGATAAAATCTGAATCTTTCAATGCCAATTCTATTATTACTCCCGCTACATGAGAAAACTTCCTTGGTCCTTTTGAATATATGAAACTTGTTACTCCCAAGCATCATTCCTCTTACTGAAAAGATCATCAATTGGAGCACCATAATCTTTGCCAGATTGGGAGCTACAACCTACCCAAACAATGAGACCTTGAAAACATCCCACCCGGTTAAAACATGAAAGCAATTTGAAGGGAAACCCAGAAAAGATTTCCTATCCTAGAGGAAATCTAGACCTAGACACTAGACTGACCAGACTGACCATATGACTCCAATAATACCAAAAAATGGGTGACTGAAAGTCAGACAACAAAATTACAAAATAAAAGTTTCCACATGTTACATCAAAATTACACAAAAATGTTAGCTTCCAATCAATACAATTCTTCACTCGCGTGACCTTAGATATTGCACTATCATCCACATCACTATCAATATGTCTATGACTTCTCTCTAACTATGCATAACCAGATTCCATCCCGATTAGGAGATATCATTCAATTTCCACAAACCACTACTCAGGAACACTACCTAAATACTACTTCCACTGATTTCCTCATAACTTCTATGAATAATGAATTACTATCTGCACTCTTAACCACAATCTTATAACATATCATAGAGTAATTCCCTAACTCCACATAGCTTCATCTTCAATATCCCAAGTGCGTTAACTCATACACTATATGCTTCTCTACTAATCTTCAGTAGATCACCGTGTTGACATCAATGATAATCACAGTCATGAATGTGTTATAAAGTAAAGTCCACCAAGATAACTAAGAGGTGGGGGTGAATCAGTTATCAAATAATTATAACTTTTATCATCTTCATCAACATTAAACCATATAATCAATATAATTACCAACCATAGAAAGATATTCATACACAATAACACAATGACACAAGATATGTTGACTAGCAAACCTCTTGATCAAAGAGTAAACCCTGGTGAGAATGATGCCCACAAAAGATGCACTAATATGAATATTCCTTATGAGAGGATGGACTCTTTTAGGAGTCTTATGAAATACATTCAGTACATATGAATCCCTGATAGGATATTTTGAATCCCTGTTAAAAGATTCTAACCCTGTTAAGAGTTATGGAAGACAAAAGGACCCATTGTCCAAATAGCTTTAGGGTAAGATCACTGAACACACTGTCCAAATAATCTTTGCATTACTCAATAGAATAATATGTTACCTCTTCTCTAACTATGCCAAACTACACTCACTGTTACATCAGATCTCAATTTCAGATCTTTGTACTTCGCATGTCTTCCTTCACAAATTCGCTTTCATACTTAGCTCTTTTCTTCACTTCATGCATACAACATCACAATTGATGAGACTATAATTTGTCATATTTATGTCAATTTTTATAACACTTTAGATCATGTTTATAATACCTTTCCAAGTCATTTTCATACATTACCTTGATTTATGAAGCATTAACTATGATTAATAATTTATTGATTAACGTTTGTATGTCTAGCTAGTTAATGCTAAATTATGATGATTTATTATGATAAATGGTTATTATTAAATAATAAATTTTTTGAGATGATTAACATGTTTTTTGTGAGCTATTTGAGTCATTCATGCAGCTGGAAAGAAGGAGGAGGAAGTTGACACTTGTCAATATTCAGCAGTTGCAGGAAATGCAGAAAAAGTCAAAAACCAATTTCATTAAAATGGGCATATCTCACTCAATTCTTAATGAAATTTGGATTTTCTTAATGATTTGGAAAGCTGAAACATAGGATAATTTTTTAAAAAAATTTTTGATCCAATTCACAATAGTTAATGAGCATCACTTATCTGAAGTTGATTGAGTACGAATAGCAGAATTTGAAGGCAGCCAAAACCCAGTCTTGGTAAAATCATCATAACTTTCATGTTTCGTAATGAAATCAAAATTTTAAAAATGAACTAGAAAGATAAGAAGGAGGAGCATAATATTGTAAAATAATTTGAGATAACTTCCAATAATAAGTGAGAACTATCCATTTGAATCTGGTTGCAGGAAAAGTGAAACAACAAATCAGCAAACTTAGTCAAACTTCTTCTATTTGTTGCAATTTGAGTTATGAATTCAAAGGAGGTTGGATCTAATTTGTATTGTATTTATGAACAAAAAAAAAAATCCAAAAATCAGCTTTGTAATAAAAGAGTCCAAGCAAACTCTTTTCCCAATCAGTCAAGAAGACAAGTTGTAACATGACTCTTCTTTTTAGTCATAGTTTTAGAATAAGTCTCTTCCTTGTTTAAAGGAATGTTGAGACACGTGTTAGATGGTTGTTAGGGAGTCAATAAGCTTATATATTCAAAATTGTAATGAAGCAAAATAAGGATCAACTAGTATTTGCTCATTATCTTTTATGTATTACACAGTTTCCTACAACCATTACTATGCAGTTCCTGCAGCCATTACTGTGTAGTTAGATTTATTTCCAGCATTGTTATACTCTTAGTTTTTGCAATGATAAAATAACTTAGAGAATTTCATAGTGCATATACTTTGCAGACCTATTCCAAGTATATGTCCTTGGGTTGATAATTTAAATTTTCCTTCATAATAATGAGATAACTACTTAGCATGGATGTAAAATCCCTAAGTTATGGTTCTAAAGCCTAGTTATTAAACCATTATAGGAGCCCAACAACAACCACTACTATCATATCATAATTACATAGTTTCACATTACAAATTATTTCCAACTACATTACAACAAGGAAATACATTCCTTCCCTTATACCACACTGAAATAATTACAAATGAGTTGGCATACAATTACAAAATAAAAGTTTCCACATGCTACACCAAAATTACACAAAATTGTTGGCTTCCAAATACAATAAATCTTCACTCATGTGACCTCAAAGTCTACACTATCTTCCACCTCACTATTAATGTGTCTTCAACTTCACTTTAATTGCACAAAACTATATTCCATCCCGATTAGGAGATATCATCCAATTTCCACAAACCGCTACTCAAGAACACTACCTGAATACTGCTTCCACCAAAATGATCATAACTTACATGAATAAATGAATTACTATATGCACTCTTAACCATAGACATATAACATATCAAAGACTATAACCTCAACATCACATAGCTCCAACTACAATAACCCACATGCGCTAATCCAAACTCAGTCTGCTTCTCTGCAAGTCTTCGGTAAATCACTGTGTTGACATCAATGACAATCATAGTCATGAATGCAAAAACAACTACTACAGAATGGCTTCCAAACACTTTAGCATTCATTCCTAACAATCTCCCCCATTGGCATTGATGGAAACATAGATAAAAAACATCCAATGTTCCAAAAATCCAATACTGCAACACTGCTTCTTCAAATCCTCTTCATCAATCAAATCTTGCTTCGTTATCCTATTCAGTTCTCTCCAAAAGATGTCTCAGATTTTTTTTCATGTACACTTCTGCCCCATTGACATCAATGATATAAATTCCATCACTATGTCAATAACAACTCAATGTCAAAAGACACTTTTCAAAAAGGACATTTACTAGAGTCCTCATGACTCAGCTCAGATACACATACTCTACCATAGAGGAAGTACCAACAGCCAGCCCAGAAGAAAGATAAGGCTCATATACCACTGGATGAATGCAACCAAC
The DNA here is from genome assembly GCA_027943335.1 of Chamaecyparis obtusa. Classification (NCBI taxonomy): domain Eukaryota; kingdom Viridiplantae; phylum Streptophyta; class Pinopsida; order Cupressales; family Cupressaceae; genus Chamaecyparis; species Chamaecyparis obtusa. The sequence goes on from BSBK01003657.1 coordinate 438,640, forward strand.
TACATCACTTCTCAAAAGTAGGCTGGGGCATAACCCCAAGCATACCTCTTAGATACTCTAATGTATCCTTAGGCAAAGGCTTTGTGAATATATCTGCTATCTTCTCCTTTATACTTATGTACTCAAGTTTGACTTCTTTCTTAGCAACTTTCTCTCTTACAACATGATATTTAATCTCTATACACATTTTCTTAGAATGTAATACATAATTCTTAGACATATTAACTATACTAGTGTTATCACAATGTATGACAACAGGCTCAACAAATTTTATTCCAATATCCTTCAATATTTGCTTCATCCAAATTATCCGGTTACAATTATTTGCTGCTACTACATATTCTACTTCTGATGTGCTTTGTGAGATACAATTCTACTTCTTGCTTAGCCAAGAAACTAATCTTCCTCCAAGGAAAAAAGCTCCACCACTGGTGCTTTTCTTATCATCAACACTACCTCCCTAATTAGCATCTGTATATGCACATAGGGTAAAATCATTAGATTTTTCATACCATAATCCATAGTCCATTATGCCTCTTAAATATCTCAGTATCCTCTTTACTATTGCATAATGTGATTCTCTAGGTTCAGCTTGAAATCTTGCTACAATTCCAACTGAATGTGCTATATTAGGTCTTGTATGAGTCAAATACTGCAATCCTCCAATCATAGATTTGTATTTCTTCTATTCTACTGCATGAGTGTCATCTGTGCTAGATAACTTATGTCTGGTCATCATAGGTGTTCCAACTAGTTTGCAATCCTCCATTCCAAATCTTTTCAACAAGTCATTCAAGTACTTTGTCTCGCTTACAAAGATACCATCATTGTTTTGTGTTATCTGTAATCTCAAAAAGTATTTCATCTCACCAATCATACTCATTTCAAATTCAATCTTCATTTCATCAGCAAATTTGTCACTAGCTTCATCTTCTCCTCCAAACATAATGTCATCAACAAAAATAACTATAACTAACAAACCATTTTCAATTTCTTTTGTGTACAAATTGCTATCAATTGTTCCTTTTGTAAATCCCAACTTTAAAAAATACTTATCCAGTCTTGCATACCAAGTTCTAGGTGCTTGTTTAAGTCCATATAAAGCTTTCTTCAATTTACATACCATATCTCCTTCTTGAGTTAAAGGAAAACCTTCAGGTTGCTCAATGTAGACTTCTTTGAATTCTCCATTCAGAAATGTTGACTTCACATCCATCTGATACACTTTAAATTTCTTGTAAGCTGCATATACCAAAAACATTCTTACTACTTCAATTCTTGCAATAGGTGCAAAGGTTTCTTCATAGTCAATTACTTCTTGTTGTGAGTAACCCTTACATACCAATCTTGCTTTGTTTCTTACTACTTCTCCTTGTTCATTCATCTTGTTTTTGAATACCCATTTTGTTCCAATAACATTCTTGTCTTTAGGTCTAGGGACCAATTCTCATGTCTTGTTCATTTCAATCTGGTCTAGTTCTTCTTTCATAGCATTAGTCCAACTTTCATCTTCACAAGCTTCATTAGTAGTCTTAGGTTCAATTTGAGAAATCAAACATAACTATTCTTGTGCCTTATTTTGAGTAAGAACTCCTCTTTTGATGCTCCCAATAATCTATTCAAAAGAATGATTCCTTAACAAACTCTTGCTAGGTGTCACTATCTCAGATCTCTCTTCAGATGTAGGTTCTTCAATAACTTCACTATGACTTTCATTCAACAAATCATTGTTAGTTTCATAAAACAATTCAGTAGATCCAGTGTTAGGTTTAGGATGAGCTTCTTCATTAGATTCATAATCAAGCATTCTTTCCTGAATTTTGAACTTTACATCAACTTTAACATTTGCACTTTCAACAATAGTCTTAGTTCTTTTATTGAAACATCTATATGCTTTGCTTTTCAAATAATATCCAAGAAATATACCTTCATCACTTCTAGGATCAAACTTTCCAATATCATCATCTCTCTTTATATAACATTTACTTCCAAAAATTCTAAAATACTTAACTGAGGGTGCATGTCCAAACCATAATTCATAAGGTGTCTTGTCTGTGTCTGCTCTAATTTGTACTCTATTCACTATATATACTGATGTGTTCACTGCTTCTCTCCAGACTATCTTCGCCAAATCATTTTCAAACAACATAGCTCTTGTTGCTTTAGTCACTGATCTATTCCTTTTTTCTGCAATGCCATTTTGTTCAGGTTTTCTAGGGGCTGAATACTATCTTTTAATGCCATTTTCTTCACAAAAGGTCTCTAGAAGTAAATTCTCCACCTCTATCAGATCTCAAACATTTAATCTTCATTCCAAATTCATTCTCAACTTTATTCTTAACAATCTTAAACTTATCAAATGCACCATATTTTTCTTTAAGAAATGCAATCCACATCATTCTTGTAAAATCATCAACAATAATCATAAAATACCTTTCTCCATAGAATCCTCTAGTCTTGGTAGGACCACTCAAATCTGTATGAACAATCTCTAGCTTCTCTATAGATGTAAACTTCTTACTAGGAAAATAACTTCTCTTCTGTTTAGCTATTACACATTCTTTGCAAATCATGTTAGTAGGCTTCATAATTTTAGGTAAATCTCTTACTGCAAGTGTAGTACTTACTTTCACAATGTTATCAAAGTTTATATGACAAAACCTTCTATGCCATAACCAACTATCATCAATCTTTGTAATCAAACATGTCATCTCAGTAGGATTCAGTTGAAATATATTACCTCTAGTTCTAGATCCAGTTCTAATGAGATTTCCATCTTTATCCTTTATCACACAAGTTTTCTCAGTAAACCAAACTTGATATCCCTTATCAACTAACTATCTAACACTCAAAATATTATGTTTCCATCCATCCACAAAATAAACATCATCAGTATTAGTCTTTCCATCAAGAGTAATAGATCCTATACCTTTAATCAAACAAGGTGCATTGTTTCCAACTCTAACAACTCCTCCATCATATTCATTCAACTTTATGAACTTTTTCATGTCTCTAGTTATATGATGTGAACAACCATTATCTATAATCCAATCATATTTCTTTTCAACTTAAAAAACTAAGGCTTTTTCTTCCTTAACATCAGATTCAGGATTCTCTTCTTTAATTGCTACAAATCCTATGTCATCATTATTTTCAGTATCACTTTCACTTAAAGTTCTTTCTATACTAGCTTCAAGATCGTCATCATTAGCATAATAAGATTCCTTAGATCTTCTAGGTTTGAAATGGCTTCTGTACTTTTTAACTCTCTTAGGACATTTAGATGCAAAATGACCATATTCTTGACAAGTCCAACATTTAAATATTTTCTTACCATCTGGTTCTCTTTTCACAAGAAATGTAATACCTTCTTCAATCTTCTTGTCTTCTTCATTTCTAGCTCTGTTGCTGCCAGCATAATCTCTGCTCACACTGATGCTTCTTGACAAAGTAGGGTGAAAATTAAGAGCATTGAATGCTGTCTCCATTCTAGGTAAGTCTCCTGATAATCTCAGGTTCATTTCTGCTACTTCCAATCTTCCAAGAAGATTTTCTCTTGTAAAGTTTGTTGTACAAGGTATCACTTGTTCAATCATATGTGTTTTCTACTTAAATACATGAGCCAATGTCCTCATAATTTTCCATATCACTTCATTCTCTATCTTTGTTCCTCCATAAGATTTTATACTTGTAATGATTTCTGACATTCTACCAATATAACTTTTAATTGTTTCATCTTCCAACATTCTTAAATGCACATATCCAATTATGTAATCTAACTCTTTTTGCATGTTCATCACCTTCAAAAGTAGAGTGTAAAGCATTCCAAATTTCATGAGATTTTTTCAAATATTTTACCTAACTGTACTCATTGTTTAGAAGTGCTGTCAAAAGTGCTTCTCTTGCAAGTATGTTACACATGAATAGATCTCTCTCTTCCATAGTACATGTTTCAAGATTGTCCTCTTCAATGATAGTCTTATTATTCTTTTTAATCAACCAATAACTTGGTCCTAAACATAATAGGTGTGTCTTCATCTTTTCTTTCCAACTGTCAAAATTTACTCGATCAAACTTAAGGCTTTCTTTCCTGAAATTTTCCATGGATCTCCTTAAGCTGTTAACTTCTTTTTCAAGGACCTACCACTCCAATACCAATTGTTAGAAAGTAAATTCCACTAGCATGTTAGATAATTATAACTTTTATCATCTTCAACAACATTAAACCATATAAGCAATATAATTACCAACCATAGAAAGATATTCATACACAATAACACAATGACACAAGATATGTTTGTTGGACTACAACTGATTTGAAATCTGATTGAAGGATCTGTGATTACAAGATCACTGAGAAGTTTCTGATTAGATATGTAATATGATTAAATCAATATTATTTTGTCATTGATGTCAACTAGTTTGACAACACTTATCTTGTAAGTTACTACACCGAGACATCTGAAGAAAAGTGGAAAAGAGATGAAGAACAAAGAAATTTACATGAGGAAAGATGTACATGATAGATGAGGATAAGGAACACATTGAGTAACTTGTTGATGAGTCTATGACTTGATGATATTGACTTCATTATGTTGCATTCATCTATAATGAAGTATAGAGCTGAAAGATACAAAGTAGTGTTGTCAGTAAATGAAGCATTTCTAGTATACACCGATGGAGTGTAGTGTATACCGACCATAGTATTAACCGAGCAGTGTTCACTAATGCATTTCTTTGTTAACTGAGGAGAACAAAATGAATTAAATGTTTAGTTTAGCTAATAAAAATGATGAGCTAGCAAGAGTATAACATCAAGGTAATAGATAATGTTTGTTACACAGATCAATGACTAACAAAATTCAAAGAAGATCTAATGAAGCAGATTGCAATGTGTTATTAACACAAGTATTGAGAAATAATAAGCAGAAAAATCTATGAATGTGATTAAGCGACAAAATATGATGGTGGAGAAGAAAATGATTTACTCATCTATATAAGAGAACATAATTTATTTATGAATATGCCAGAAGAAGAAGAAGCTGTAGGATTATCGCGTGAATAAGGTTTCATGCATTCTAATCATACTAGTTAGTGAGAATCGAGCTGCAGAGCAATTATCGAGCTGCAAAGAGTAGTTACCGATGGATAGTAAGTTGATACAGTATTGAATCTGAAGTGAATTATTGATCAGAAGGATTTGAATGGACTAAATATTGATCTGTAATTTTCAATTGAAGTTGTATTAAGGCAAGTCATTTTACTATTACATATTTAACCATTGTATACAGTCTAAATCTCTTAACCGAGTGGACTCTAAAAGTCTTATGATGTATCATTCATAGAATGAACATTGTTATCCTATCAACCCCATAGTGAATGTTGGTTGGATGATAACTTCTAGTCTAAAATCCTCTAACAAGGTCACACCTAACAGTGTGTTTGTAATCTTTAACAGGGTTGGGTCTTAACCGACCTCACTTCAGAAGAGTGAACAATTTTGGGTTGTCGATCCCAGGTGATTTTTCCCTTTATAGGGTTTCCATGTTAAATCTCTTGTGTTATGTGTTGATTGTGATATTTTTTTGTTATCATACTTTGCATATTACATGTTAGATTTGATCGGTAAATAGTTATAAGTATTAGACTGGTAATCGGTAAAAGAATAGATAGTAAGAGTTATTATTGCTTAATGATGAGTAGAAATAGAAGAAATTGTTTTGGATTATACATTTTAGAATTGGGATGCTGGATAACTGATTCACCCCCCTCTCAGTTATTCTAACAATTGGTATTAGAGCTACATTGCTTGAAACAAAGTTTTAAGGACTTAAGCATAAAGGTCTCAAGATGTATAAGAGGGAAGTATTGAAAATGAATAAAGAGAACTTCATAATATGGCAAAGTAGAATGAAGCTGCACATATCTGGAATTGGAAACTCAGCACTAGATTTGATGCAAAATGGCTACATACAACCACCCACTGGTCCCCTAACTATTGATCAACTGAAGGATAAGCATGAACACAATGTTACTATGATGGAACTTGTTGCTGCCTATACCAATGCTGAATTTGAAGATATCAAGACATGCACAATTGCCAAAGGAATGTGGGATAAATTAGCACAAATCTACAGTGGAGATCTAAATGTCAAAAGAGCCTGAGCTGAAAGTCTGAGAGGCAGATTTGATGAAATGAGAATGAAAGAAGGTGAGAACATTGTCCAATATTCAAATAGACTCAAAGAAGTGGTACATGCTATTAGAGCATTTGATGGAGTGATTAATGATGAAACAGTGATAAGTAAGATTCTCATAACTTTTCTACCAGTTTATGCAATCAAGATTTCTGCAATTCATGAAACAAGAGCTACATCCAACCTCACTCTTGACACTCTAATTGGTAAACTTACAACCTTTGAACTAAACAGTTTTGATAACAGTGTTGTTCCTTCTATTGAATCCGCTTTCATGTCTTCTTTGAAGATTGGAAAGTCTAGTAGGAATAGTAAGAATTGTGATAGTGATGACAATACCGATGATGAACTTGATGAGCTTGAAGGACTTATGGCTAGAAGATTGCCCAAAGGTAAAGGAAGGTATAGAGGTAATCTACCTTTGGCATGCTTTAATTGTAAAGAAGTTAGTCACATCACTGCTAGATGTCCACAGAAGAAAGAGGATGATAGATCTGATGACCGATCTGAATGAAGCTATGGGAGAAGAGTCAACAGAGGTTACCGACACAACAACAGAGACAACTGAGATGAAAAAGGCAAAAAGGTATGCTACATAGCTGAAGATATTGAAACTGAATCTTTTTCTGATGATGATATAGAAGTTATATTTGTTGCTATGAAAGATGACTCGGAAGAGGAAGAGAAACATGAAGAGATAGCACTGATCTCTAAAGTAAGTAGAAATGATACATGGATCATAGACAGTGGCTGCACACATCATATGACTGGTGATGTAGAGAAGTCTGATCATCTTGTTGAATATAATGGAGGATCTATGAGAATGAGAAATGATGCACCTTGTATGGTAAGAGGTAAAGGCTCACTGATGATCAATGACAAATTATAATGTGAAAATGCATATTGGGTAGATGGACTGAACTATAATCTAATAAGTGTGGCTCAGTTGAACAATTTAAGCCACCGACTAGCTTTTGAGAGCAAAAAGGTGAAGATTTATGATGATGGAGGAAGACTTGTCAGAACTGGTACACAATCCAGAGGTAGTCTATTCTATCTTGATATAGATCATTCTTCTTGTTTGTTAATAAAGGATGAAGATGCTTGGTTGTGGCACTGAAGGTTATGCCATGTGAACTTTGACAACATGATCAAGATTAGTAGAAAGAAAAGAGTTAGAGGATTGCCTAACTTGACAAAACCTGATCATGCCATGTGCCATGAATGTCAAAGAGGTAAGATGACTAAGTCTAGTTTGAAAAGCAAGGACTATTCAACAAAAAGGATACTTGAGTTGGTTCATACCGACTCGTGTGGTCCTATGAGAACTCAGAGCTATTCTGGTGATAGATATTTTATTCTTTTTGTTGATGATTATACTAGATTGATGACTGTTATGTTCTTGAAAGAGAAATCTGAAGCTTTCAAAATGTTTAAGTGGTATAAAGCTAAGGTAGAAAAAGAAACCCGTAAGGGAATAAAGTGTTTAAGATCTGATAGAGGAGGTGAATTTATCTCTGATGAATTTACTAAATTTTGCAATGAGCATGGAATCAAGAGGCATGTATCTACACCAAGGACACCTCAACAAAATGGCATTGCTGAAAGAAGGAATAGGTCTATAATTGACTATGCTAGAACTTTGATGATACAGAAGAATGTTGCATAGACATATTGGAGGGAAGCTGTCAGCACAACTGTATATGTTCTTAACCAAGTACAACTAAAGAAGGACTCCAACCAAACACCTTATGAACTATGGTTTGGACACAAACCTACTATGAGTTATTTCAGAATTTTTGGAAGTAAATGTTAGGATTAACAAGGTAGAAATAACAATTATGTGCAAATATAACTAATATCAGAAAATAATAAACCACACAGAATAGAACACAAGACACATAGATTTAACGTGGTTCACCCAATCCTTGGGCTACGTCCACCAACAGTGAGTCCAATATTATTATTATCCAGTGATTACAATCTGATTACAATCCGTAATCCCTTACAGCCCAATTCTGCCACAAGTACTAAAATCATACATCATGAAAATCCCTACCCCTAAGCCATATTATACAATATTTTCCCTCTTTAGGGTTAGAATGAGTTATAAGTAGTTGGCCCAAATAACCAAAAAATTAGTCGGCCTCAAAAAAATGTACAGTACTTTCCTGGATAGTACTTTCCTGATTAGTCACCACAAGCTAACAGTAAATGCTTTATCTTTAAAGATGAGAGAAATGGCAAATTTGATTCTAAAGGAGATGAAGGAATATTTCTTGGATATTCCACTACAAGTAAAGCATACAAATGTTTGAATAAGGCTACAAATAAGATTGTTGAAAGTACTAATGCTCATGTTGATGAGTTTGATGACAAGTACATAGAGGAAAGTACAAAGGAATTAGAAGACTATGGTAGATTCACTTACATTGAACATCCAGAGTATCTACCGACATCACAAGCTATAACAACCAGTCAGCAGGGAAATAATGTAGTACAACATGCACCACAAACTGATGAACTTGAAGAAGCTGCCAAGCAAGGAAATGACCCTGAGCAAGATGAACAAGAAAGGAGAAATCAAGTCTTGGCTAGTTTTTTCAGGAGACATCATCCTAAAACACAAATCATTGGAGACAGACATGTTGGAATGCAAACCAGAAGCAAAACAAGACAAGGTACATGTCTAATTTGTGAATTTGAACCTAAAACTATGAAAGTTGCATTAGAGAATAAAGAATGGGTTAATGCAATGGAGGAAATAGAGAAAATAGAAAAGAACAAAACTTGGTCCTTAGTACCCCAACCAAAAGATAAGAATGTTATCAATACTAAGTGGATATACAGGAATAAATTGAATGAAAATGGTGAAGTCACAAGAAATAAAGCTAGATTAGTATGCAAGGGATATGCATAGGAAGAAGGCATTGACTATGGTGAGACATTTGCACCTATTGCTAGATTAGAAGGAGTTAGAATGCTACTTGCATATGCTATACATAAGAAATTCAAAGTCTATCAAATGGATGTGAAGTCAACATTTTTTAATGGTATACTTGAATAAGAAGTCTACATTGAACAACCTGAAGGATTTGTTGATCCTGACAATAAAGACATGGTATGTAGATTACATAAAGCTTTATATGGACTAAAGCAAGCACCAAGAGCATGGTATGAAAGACTGCATACTCACTTGTTAAGTATTAGATTCGTTAGAACAAGTGAAAATGGCAATTTGTATGTGAAAGGTGATACTGATAATACTATTATCATTGCTGAAATTTTTGTTAATGATATTATCTTTGGTGGCTCAGATCTTGTCTGCAAGGCATTTGCTGATGAAATGAAAAAGGAATTTGAAATGTCTATGTTAAGAGAGATTAAGTTCTTTCTTGGACTTCAAGTGATTCAGCAGAGTGATGGCATATTCATCACACAATCTAAATACATAAAGGAAGTACTGAAGACATTTGGCATGGAAGATGCTAAACCTATGGGAACACCGATGGCTACTAGATGAAAATTGATAAAGGAGGATGAAACTACTGAGGTAAATTAGACACTTAACTGATCTATGATTGGTAAGTTAATGTACGTAGTTCACAGTAGGCCAAATATAGCACATGCTATGGGAATTGTTGCAAGATTTTATGCTAACCCTAGAGAATCACACATGATAGCTACAAAAAGGATCTTAAGATACTTGAAGAAAATAGAAAATTATGGATCATGGTATTCTAAGGAAGGGAACTTTGAACTGAAAGTTTACACTGATGCTGATTGGGCTGGAAATGTGGATGATAGAAAAAGCACCACTGGAGGAGCATTTTTCTTTGGTGAAAGGCTTGTAACCTAGACAAGTAAAAAGTAGGCTTGTATTTCTTAGTCTACAGCTGAAGCAGAGTATGTTGTTGATGCTACTAACTATTCAAGCATTGCATATATCAAACAAGTGTTGGAAGGAATGAATGAGGTAATCACTAACCCAGTGATTATATACTATGACAACACTAGTGCCATTAATATTTCAAAGAATCTTGTGATGCACTCTAAGACAAAGCATATATCTATTAAGTATCATTACTTAAGAGAAAAAGTTCAAGAGAAGCAAGTAAAGTTAGAATTTGTTACATCTTAAGAACAACTTGTAGATATTTTTACAAAGCCCCTACCAAAGGACACATTTGAATACTTGAGGACTAGACTTTGGGTCCGTCCCTTGTCTATCGGTCACTAAGGTGATCTAGATGTTGCATCAACCAATTTTTATCAGAAGATCATTCATGTTGATGCAGTATAGTTCACACTTTGAATCATGTTCAAGGTTGTGATTAAGTTTGAGAACTTGAACCGATGAGATATCAGTATACATAGATACATAGGAAGTACTGAACACCACAAAGAGTTACTTGGCTACTACAGAGTTGATTGTTTATTTATTTCTTTGGCATTGCTATCAAAGGGAGAGATAAACCATATGAAATAAAAAGGGGAGAGATAAACCAAAATATGAAAAGGAAAAAGCATCGATGACAATTATCTAAGGGAGAGAAAATCTGAATGAGACAGAGTATTGAAGATCAGTTACAAAGAACAGAAGTAGGAACAGGAGAATTGAAAAGATCACAACTACAGAAAGCTAAAGTTTTATTACTTAATGATAGTTTAGTAACATAGTGATTAAACATATTAAGTCTATTCAACTTACATCATTTGTTCACAAAGTTTTAGAATGTATGTTTGGTATGTGTATGGTACATTTCATATTACTTGAGTTGCCATCAATGCCAAAGGGAGAGATTGTTGGACTACAACTAATTTAGAATCTGATTGAAGTATTTGTGATTACAAGATCACTAAGAAGTTTTTGATTAGATATGTAATATGATTAAATCAGTATTATGTTGTCATTGATGTCAACTAGTTTGACAACACTTATCTTGTAAGTTACTACACCGAGACATCTGAAGAAAAGTGGAAAAGAGATGAAGAATAGAGAAATCTACATGAGGAAAGATGTACATGATAGATGAGGATAAGGAACACATTGAGTAACTTGTTGATGAGTCTATGACTTGATGATATTGACTTCATTATGTTGCATTCATCTATAATGAAGTATAGAGCTGAAAGACACAAAGCAGTGTTGTCGGTAAATGAAGCATTTATAGTATACACCGATGGAGTGTAGTGTATACCGACTATAGTATTAACTGAACAGTGTTCACCAATGCATTTCTTTGTTAACTGAGGAGAACATAATCAATTAAATGTTTAGTTTAGCCGATAAAAATGATGAGCTAGCAAGAGTATAACATCGAGGTAACAGATAATGTTTGTTACATAGATCAATGACTGACAAAATTCAAACAAGATCTAATGAAGAAGATTGAAATGTGTTATTGACACAAGTACTGAGAAAGTTTAAGTGGAAAAATCTATGAATGTGATTAAGCGGAAAAATCTGATGGTGGAGAAGAAAATGATTTACTTGTCTATATAAGAGAACAAAATTTATTTATGAATATGCTAGAAGAAGAAGAAGCTGTAGGATTATCACGTGAATAAAGTTTCATGCATTCTAATCATACTGGTTAGTGAGAACTGAGCTACAGAGCAATTACTAAGCTATAGAGAGTAGTTACCGACGGATAGTAAGTTGATACAGTATTGAATCTGAAGTGAATTATTGATCAGAAGGATTTGAATGGACTAAATATTGATTTGTAATCTGCAATTGAAGTTGTATTAAGGAAGGTCATTTTACTGTTACATATTTAACCATTGTATACAATCTAAATCTCTTAACCAAGTTGACTCTGAAAGTCTTATGATGTATCATTCATAGAATGAACATTGTTATCCTGTCAACCCCCTAGTGAATGTTGGTTGGACAATAACTTCTAGTCTAAAATCCTCTAACAAGGTCACACCTGATAGTGTGTTGGTAACCTTTAACAAGGTTGTGTCTTAACTGACCTCACTTAAGAAGAGTGAACAATTTTGGGTTGTTGGTCCCAGGTGGTTTTTCCCTTTACAGGGTTTCCATGTTAGATTTGATCGGTAAATAGTTATAAGTATTAGACTGGTAATCAGTAAAAGCATAGATAGTAAGAGTTATTATTGCTTACTGATGAGAAATAATAGAAGAAATTGTTTTGGATTATACGTTTTAGAATTGGGACACTGGATAACCGATTCACCCCCCTCTCAGTTATTCTAACAATGTTGACTAGGGAACCTCTTGATCAAAGAGTAAACCCCGGTGGGAATGATGCCCACAAAAGATGCACTAATATGAATATTCCTTGTGAGAGGATGGACTCCATTAGGAGTCTTATGAAATACATTCAGTACATATGAATCCCTGTTAGGATATTTTGAATCTCTATTAAAAGATTTTAACCCTATTAAGAGTTATGGAAGACAGAAGGACCCACTGTCCAAACAACTTCAAGGTAAGATCACTGAACACAATGTCCAAATAATCTTTGCATTACTCAATAGAATAATATGTTACCTCTTCTCTAACTATGCCAAACCACACTCACTATTACATCAGATCTCAATTTCAGATCTCTGTACTTCACACTTCTTCCTTCACAAATTTGCTTTCATACTTAGCTCTTTTCTTCACTTCATGCATACATCATCACAACTGCTGCTACCATATCATAATTACAAACTTTCACATTAAAAATTCATTCCAACTACATTAAAACAAGGAAATAAATTCCTTCCTTTATACCACACTCAAATAATTACAAATGAGTTGGCATACAATTACAAAATAAAAGTTTCCACATGCTACACCAAAATTACACAAAACTGTCAGCTTCCAAATACAATAAATCTTCACTCGTGTGACCTCAAAGTCTACACTATCATCCACATCACTATCAATGTGTCTTCAACTTCCCTTTAACTACACAAAACCAGATTCCATCCTGATTAGGAGATATCATCCGATTTCCACAAACCGCTACTCAGGAACATTGCCTGAATACTGCTTCCAGCGAAATGATCATAACTTCCATGAATAAATGAATTACTATCTGCACTCTTAACCATAGACATATAACATATCAAAGATTATAACCTCAACATCACATAGCTCCAACTACAATAACCCATGTGCGCTAATCCAAACTTAGTCTGCTTCTCTGCAAGTCTTCTGTAAATCACTGTGTTGACATCAATGACAATCATAGTCATGAATGCAACAACAACTGCTACAGAATGGCTTCAAAACACTTTAGAATTCATTCCTAATAGAATTCAACAAAAACTACTATAGAATGGATGCTAATACTCCCCCATAGGATATATTCATCATTCATTCCTAACAATCTCCCCCATTGGCATTGATGGCAACATAGATGAAAAACATCCAAGTTCGATAAATCCAATGCTGCAACATTGCTACTCTGAAAATGCTTCAAGTCTTTTTCATCAATCAAATCTTGCTTCATTTTCCTATTCATTTCTCTCCAAAAGATGTTTAAGATGGTTTTTCATGGATAATTATCCCCCATTTCCATCAATGACAGATGTTTTATCATTATGTCAACAACAACTTCAATGTAAAGACACTGTTCAAAAAAAAAAAACATTCACTAAATTCCTCATGACTCAACTCAGATACACATACTCCTCGATAGAGGAAGTACCAACATCCAGTCCAGAAGAAAAATAAGGCTCATATACCATTGGATGGATGCAACAATCTGCATCACTTCTCAAAAGTAAGCTGGGGCATAACACCAAGCATACCTCTCAAATACTCAAATGTATCCTTAGGAAAAGGTTTTGTAAATATGTCTGCAATATTCTCCTTTGTTCTTATGTACTCAAGTCTAAATTCTTTCTTTGCTACTTTCTCTCTCACTACATGATACTTTATCTCTATATGCTTTTTCTTAGAATGTAACACAGGGTTCTTAGACATACTAACTATGCTGGTGTTATCATAATGTATAACAATAGGCTCAACAAATTTTATTCCAATATCCTTCAACATTTGCTTCATCCAAATTATTTGATTACAATTTTTTGCTGCTGCTACATACTTTTCTTTTGCTATGCTCTGTGAAATACAGTTCTTCTTCTTTCTTAGCCAAGAAACCAATCTTCCTCCAAGGAAAAATGCTCCTCCACTAGTGCTCTTTTTATCATCAATATTACCTCCCCAATCAACATCTGTATATGCACATAGGGTAAAATTATCAGATTTTTCATACCACAATCCATACTCAACTATACCTCTTAAGTACCTCAATATCCTCTTTATTGCTGCATAATGTGATTCTCTAGGTTCATCTTGAAATCTTGCTACAATCCCAACTTAATGTGCTATATCAGGTCTTGTATGAGTCAAATACTACAATCTTCCAATAATAGATCTATACTTCTTATGTTCCACTGTAGGAGTCTCATCTATGCTAGATAACTTGTGTCTAGTTACCATAGGTGTTCCAACTAGTTTACAGTTCTCCATTCCAAATATCTTCAATAAATCATTCAAGTACTTTGCTTGACTTACAAAGATACCATCACTGTTCTATGTTATCTGCAATCCTAAAAAGTGTTTCATTTCACCAATCATACTCATTTCAAATTCAGTATTCATTTCATCTACAAATTTATCACTGGCTTTGTCTTCTCCTCCAAATATAATATCATCAACAAAAATTACTACAAGCAACAAATGATTTTCAATTTCTTTTGTATACAAGTTGCTATCAAATGTGCCTTTTGTAAATCCTAATTTCAACAAATACTTATCCAATCTCACATACCAAGTTCTA
This sequence comes from Chamaecyparis obtusa, assembly GCA_027943335.1. Classification (NCBI taxonomy): domain Eukaryota; kingdom Viridiplantae; phylum Streptophyta; class Pinopsida; order Cupressales; family Cupressaceae; genus Chamaecyparis; species Chamaecyparis obtusa. Next base: position 453,647 of record BSBK01003657.1, read on the forward strand.
GGTGCTTTCTTAAGTCCATATAAATATTTCTTCAATTTACATACCATGTCTCCTTCTTGAGTTAAAGGAAAACCTTCAAGCTGCTCAATGTAAACTTTTTCTTCCAACTCTCCATTCAAAAATGCTGACTTCACATCCATGTGATACACTTTGAATTTCTTAAAAGCTACATAGGCCAAAAACATTCTTATTGCTTCAATTCTTGCTACTGGTGCAAAAGTTTCTTCATAGTCAATTCCTATAACATTCTTATCTTTAGGTCTAGGGACCAATTCCCATGTCTTGTTCTTTTCAATATGATCTAGTTCTTCTTTCATAGCTTTAATCCAATTTTCATCTTCACAAGCTTCACTAGTAGATTTAGGTTCAATTTGAGAAATCAAACATAACTGTTCTTGTACCTTATTTTGAGTCTGAACTCCTCTATCTATGCTTCCAATAATCTTCTCATAAGGATGATTCCTTGATAGATTCTTGTTAGGTGTCACTGTCTCAGATCTTACTTTAGGTGTCGATTCTTCAATGATCTCATTGTGGCTTCCATTCAAAAAATCACTATCAGTTTCATAAAATAATTCAGTAGTCTCAGGATTAGGTCTAGAATGAGTTCCTTCATCTGATTCATAATCAAGCTTTCTTTCTTGAATTTTGAAATTTTCATCAAATTTTACATTTGTGCTCTCAACAATAGTCTTCGTTCTCTTATTGTAACATCTATAAGATTTTCTCTTCAATGAATACCCAAGAAATATACCTTCATCACTTCTAGGATCAAACTTTCCAATGTCATAATCTCTCTTAATATAACATTTGCTTCTAAAAATTCTAAAATACTTAGCTGATGGTGCATGTCCAAACCATAGCTCATAGGGTGTCTTGTCTGTGTCTACTCTTATTTTTACTATGTTCATTGTATACACCACTTTGTTCACTACTTCTCTCTAAAATATCTTCGCTAAGTTATTCTCAAATAATATAGCTCTTGCTACTTCAGTCACTGATATGTTTCTCCTTTCTGTAATACCATTTTGTTCAAGTGTCCTATGGGCTAAAAATTGTCTCTTAATACCATTCACTTCACAAAAGATGTTAAATTCTTTAGAATTCAATTCTCCACCTCTATCTGATCTCAAACATTTAATCTTCATTCTAGATTCATTCTCAACTTTATTCTTAATGATCTTAAACCTATCAAATACTTTAGATTTTTCTTTAAGAAATGAAATCCACATCATTCTTGTAAATTCATCAACAAGAATCATAAAATACCTTTCTCTATAGAATCCTCTAGTCCTTGTAGGACCACTCAAGTCTGTATGAACAATCTCCAACTTCTCTGCTGTTGTAAACTTCTTGCTGGGAAATGAGCTTCTCTTCTATTTAGCCATCAAACATTCCTTGTAAATCATGTTAGTAGGCTTCATAATTTTAGGTAAATCTCTTACTGCAAGTATAGTACTCACTTTCACAATGTTATCAAAGTTTATATGACAAAATATTTTGTGCCATAGCCAACTGTCATCAATCTTAGTAATCAAGAATGCCATCTTAGTAGGATTCAACTGAAATACATTACCTCTGATTCTAGATCCAGTACCAATAAAATTTCCATATTTTTCTTTAATCACACAAGTTTTCTTAGTAAACCAAACTTGATATCCCTTATCAACTAACTATCCAACACTCAAAATATTATGTTTCAAACCATCCACAAAGTAAACATCATCAGTACTAGTCTTTCCATCAAGAGTAATAGATCCTATACCTTTAATCAAATAGGGTGCATTGTTTCCAACTCTAACAACTCCTCCATCATAATTGTTAAACTTTATGAACTTTTTCATGTCTCCAATCATATGATGTGAATAACCACTATCTATAATCCAATCAACTTTCTTTTCTACTTGAGAAACTAAAGCCTTTTCTTCCTTAATTTTAGTTTTAGGATTTTCTTCTTTAGTTGCTACAAATCCTTATCATCATTATTCTCAGTATCACTTTCACTCAAAGATTTCTCCAAACTAGCTTCAAGTTCTTCATCATTTTCATAGTAACATTCTTTAGATCTTCTAGGATTAAAGTTCTTCCTATACTTATTAACTCTCTTAGGATATTTAGATGCAAAATGACCAAATTCTTGACAAGTCGAACATTTAAAATTTTTCTTACCGTCTAGTTCTCTCTTCACAAGAAAGGCAATACCTTCTTCAATCTTCCTATCTTCTTCATTTCTATATCTACTACTACTACCATAATCTCCACTCACACTGATGCTTCTTGAAAAAGTAGGGTGAACAGTAAGAGTACTAAATGCTATCCCCATTTTAGGTAGGTCTCCTGGTAACTTCAGGTTCATTTCTACTACTTCAAATCTTCCAAGAAGAGTCTCTCTTGTAAAATTTTTAGTGCAAGGTATGACTTGTTCAATCATATGTTTTGTCTACTTAAATGTGGGAGTCAATGTCCCCAAAATTTTCCATATCACTTCATTCTTTGTCTTTGTTCCACCACAATATTTTATACCTGCAACAATATCTGACATTCTACCAATATAGCTTCTAATAGATTCATCTTCCATCATTCTTATATCTTCAAATGCACATATCTAATTATGTGATCTGACTTTCTTTGCATGTTCATCACCTTCAAAAATAGAGTGTAAAGATAACCAAATTTCATGAGATATTTTCAAATATTTTACCTGACTATACTCATTCTCCGAAAGGGCTGACAAGAGTGCTTCTCTTGAAAGTATGTTACACATGAATAGATCTCTTTCCTCATTAGTACATGTTTCAATGTTATCCTCATCAATGATAGTCTTCTCATTCTTTGTAATCAACCAATAACCTAGTCCTACATATAGTAGATGTGTCTTCATCTTTTCTTTCCAACTGTCAAAATTTACTCCATCAAACTTAGGGCTTTCTTTCCTAAAATTCTCCATGGATCTCCTTAAGTTGTTAAACTTTTCTTTAAAGGACCTATCACTTTGATACCAATTGTTCAAAAGTAAAGTTCACCATGATAACTGAGAGGGGGGGGGGGGGTGAATCAGTTATCGGATAAATATAACTTTTATTAACCTTAATAGATTTTAACCATGTAAGAAATGTAACCAACAACCATAGAAAGATATGCATGCAAAATAACACAATGACACAAGATATGTTGATTAGGGAACCTCTTGATCAAAGAGTAAACCACGGTGGGAATAATGCCCACAAAAGATGCACTAATATGAATATTCCTTGTGAAAGGATGGACTCTGTTAGTTGTCTTATGAAATATATTCAGTACATATGAATCCTTGTTAGGAGATTCTGAATCCCTATTAAAAGATTCTAACTCTGTTAGGAGTTATGGAAGATAGAAGGACCCACTACCTAAACAGCTTCAGGGTAAGATCACTAAACTCACTGTCCAACTGATCTTTTTATTACTCAGTATAATAATACCTAAATATTACTGACCTCAACAATCCAATACTCCTTCTCTGACTATGCCAAACTGCACCAACTCCTTCTTCAGATCAGAATAACAGATCTTAGTACTTCGCATATCCTCTTTCAACAATTTCTCTTTAACAATACACTTGCATTCATTACATTCCACACTAAAATCAAGGAATACATTCCTTCCTTTATACCACACTTAAGTAATTAAAAATGAGTCGACATATAAATTACAAAATAAAAGTTTCCACATGTTACATAAAAATTACAAAAACTGTCAGCTTCCAATCAATATAATTCTTCACTCGTATGACCTCAGATATTGTGCTTTCATCCACATCACCATCACCATATCTCCAACTTCTCTCTAACTACACATAAACAAATTCCATCCCAGTTAGGAGATATCATCTGATTTCCACAAACTGCTACTTAGGAACACTATCTAAATACTACTTCCATTGATTTCCTCATAACTTCCATGAATAAATGAATTACTATCTACGCTATTAACCATGATCTTATAGCACATCATAGAGTAATTCACCAACTCCGCATAGCTTCATCTTCAATATCCCAAGTGCGCTAACTCAAACACTATTTGCTTCATTGCTAATCTTCGGTAGATCACTATGTTGACATCAATGACAATCACAGTCATGAATGCAACAACAACTACTATAGAATGACTGCTAATACTCCCCCATAGGATATATTCAATATTAATTCCTAACAGATGCAAGAAAGATTTGGATGGAATTAAAGCAAGATAATGTTGATGAAAATGTAGTGGATGCATCCGTAATGGATGCACCTTCTACTTCTGGATAAATGACCCTCATGGTCATAGGGGGAGCTAAATTAGCTCCAGACCCCTACACAACTAGTATAATCACCCTCAGAGTATGTGCCTTGTGTTATAATTTTTTTGATACTAGTTGATGTTGCATGAAAGAGCACACAACTTGATTGATAGCAGAAATGAAGATTGGAATTCTCTATTGCATTCTGTATTATGGTGACAAGCATTAATTGCATAAAGTTTTTTTAATAGTCACCAGAGATCCATTATCCACACATTTGCATTTGAGTTTGAGCCTTTGGAGATCACAAGAGATGAAAGCAGTTAGTGTTGGAAGATTGCAGGTGGTTTATCAGTGAAGAAGTGTGAGAGTTGGTTAAGAAACCCTTGTTCAGACACGATGGTTCAAAAACCCTTTGGAAACCTATTTGAGCAATTGATCAAGTAAGTAATGGCCATTCTAGTTGTGTTTTATTTTACTAAAAGGAAGAGATACATTTTCAAGAAGCATCCTTTTAAGTCATTCCTAGATGACCTAGAAGGGGCATTCTCAAGAACTATGATAGGAGTTATGCACATAGAAGATATATGTGCATACATATATTACAAGAAGGAACCTATATGATTGGAAAGGATTAGGTCACACTTAGAGTCAATGATGAAACTAGACATGACATTCATGGATGAGTTCACACACCTTGCGAATCATCCAATTATTGAGTATGTGACTACATATGAGTTATATGAATCCGAATGGATCAAGATCCTACTGAGAAGAATACATGATGACCTATTTTGGATAGAAGAAGTTCTAGTTTGCATTACTTTAGATCTCATTTATGAGATGACAAGACTATCTAACACTTGCGCCATTCATCCTACTGGTAAGGATGTCAGGAAACAAGTTGAGCAAGCTTTTAAGTCCCATAGTGATAAGCGTGGCATGACAATTGAGTGGATAGAGGAGAAGGATATAAAGCTAATGTCAACTATGATACTTGGTTATAAGTTCCAACATACTAACAAAGTGAATAGTTTGTCTATGGCAACAATTTTGGTAGCTATCAGAATTGTAAGGGAAAATGGAGAGTTTAGCCTATGTGAGATCTTGCGCGCACAATTGATGGATAACATAAGGGTTATTAAGCATGATAAGAGAAAAGTGTTCAGATTTGGGTCACTTATCATTTACATGTACTTCCATATTTTTGCTAAAGTATCAGATCTTTATCTTGATAGGATTCTACCCACATTGCCTCAAATTTCATTCAAGGCAATATCTAAGAGAACCTTGAAGGATTTCATGGACTTAGAAATAAAGACATTCAAAATCAGGATGCAGAAAAGGTATAGGATACCTAAGAGTATATTGAAAATTATAAGGAGAACATTTTCTTTATGGTGGAGACAAATATCACATGCATGGAAGTAGTGGAACCTAGAACTAAGTGGATTCATGCACTTTCCTATGAAGTAGAGAAACACATTCTAGAAGCTTATGGACATGTCCTCCTATCAGCACCTAAGGATCTCAATGAACCAAGATGGGGTACTTATGAAGAGAAGAAAAAACAAGTAGAATCTATCTTGTATAGTGCAGCAACAAAAAGAAAGGCATCTAAAATCATATCAAACATACTAAAAATCCATGGTGTCACACAAGAAGACCTAGATAAAGCTAGGGAAGCCAAGATTGCAATGCAACTTGAGAGCACACGCTCTTCTAAAGTAAAATTATAGAAGACTGGTGATCCCAAGGAGAAGAAGAAAAAGATAAAAGAAAAAACTCTTGTGCCCACACCTACTATTGATCTGGAGTCCTCTCCACCTCCTGAGCCTAGCAAGATGCCTAAGAGGAAGAAGAAGACTAGCACAAGCCACCCATCCTCTAGAATAACAAGAAGTAAAGGAAGAAATACCCAAGCACCTCTTGAGGTAGGATTTAGACCGAATCTTGAAGTGTTGTGAACTAGAGTAGTAGATGAAGGAAGGATTGATCAAATTGCTAAGTTCTATGATAAATATCATGAGATAGATAAATTAGATATCCACAATATGCTAATCAAACATATGATTAAGTTCAAGAAGTCAGTCTTGGAACTTAAGACAGTCATTCTTGATCAAGTATGGAACATACTTGACTCTTTTAAGAGACAAGCCATTGAAGAGGACATGAGAATCAGAGAAAGACACTAGATGATAACCTCCTAGTGTGTTTAGTTGAAGAGAAATCATTGTTGTTGGATTTGGTGAAGCCTCACCATAGAACCAAGCTCAGAACTCTGTAGATTATGAACAAGGACTATGTGTTGGTTGTGAAAGAAACATAGAAGGCATTTGAGAAGGTATTTTTGGAAAGATACATTTATCCTCCTACTACACCTAAAAACCAAGCTCCCCGAGAGAAAGAAAAGGTAGCTAAGGTCCCTAATGCACCTATGACACATCCACAAGATTCTGCACCTATGCCTATGTTGCCATTAAGCAGAATTGCCACTAGTGACAACACTTATTTGCATTCTGGGTGCAAACCGAGCAGACAATGCAAACCGAGCAGACAGTGCAAACTGAGCAGATAGTGCAAACCGAGTAGACAGTGCAAATTGAGCAGATAGTGCAAACCAAGCAGACAGTGCAAACCGAGCAAGTTAGTACAAACCGAACAGGACAGTGTAAACCGAGTAACATCATGTCTACCGAGTCACTAGTATTTACCGAGTTCAAAACCTACCGAGTGATCAGTATGAACCGTGCCTTCACTTCTACCGAGTGCATGACGATGCCGAGTAATGCAGTGGACGCCGAGTATCAGAAAGTCACCGAGTTAGTTTGCAGGAACCGTGTAACCATACTTGGGCCGACTTAGTAGCACTTATGTTTATTTGTCAAGCTGACTTTGTAATTGTAATTGAAATTAATTGTTTAAGACTTGTATATAAACAATGTTGTAAAAATGTCAAAAAATGTAAGTAAGAAGCATATATGTGAAAAAGAAAGAAAGGTAGAGATAAGCGAATTACAAAGGGCTTCAGCAGTATAAGGAACAACAAAGACAAATTCATCACAGAAAGTGATCAGTACATCAGCGAATCTCAATCAGCAATCCAGTTACAAAGCCAGAGATCTACTGTTTCATCCTAACAGGTGAATCAGTACTAAATCCTTTAACCGGGTAGACTTAACAGTCTTTTGTAAAATCTCTTTACCGAGTGCATACTTCATTGTATGTTTTGTAAATCCTTTAACAAGGTCGATTTAGCAATCCTTATTGCTCCTAACAAGGCAGATCATCAGAAGTGATCAAATTGTAAGCCTTAACCGGCCAACTTTATTCTGCAGTATTAAAGCTTTGTGGGTTTCATCCCCACCCCAGTTTTACTTTCTTTTTGGAAGGTTTCTGGGTAACCAAATCTATGTGTCATTATTGTGAATGATCTTAAGTTTCATATGCAAAGGTTAAAAATAAATTACATGTTAAATTGAAAGAAAATTTGGAGTTACTGATTCACCCCTCCCCTCTCAGTAACTCGGTTAATTCCTGAATATTTCCAACAATTGGTATCAGAGCAGCATTGGTTCTCAAGATAAAGCTTAACTAGCTTGAGCAAAGATCCAGGACAATGGAGGTATTCAAACTGAACAAGGTGATTGAAAATGAAAAGCTAGATCTGGAAATGGCCATAGCTAAACTCAAGGAAGCAAAAGAACATCTTTCCCAATCCCTAAGAAGAAGGAAGGAACTTGCAAATCAGATGAATGATCAGAATTACATTGAAGAAAAGATTGAAGATCTTTTTCCCTCAAATAACTCAGATGAAGCAAACAACGCTGTCAAAGAACTCCTAGAAAAGAATGGGTCTCTGCAGGAAGAAGTGAGAAAATTAAAAAGAGAACAAGAGCTACACTCTACAAGATTCTGTGAGATCTTGGAACAAAGAAACAAATTGAAAGATGAATTAGATGGAAGGAACATTGAAGTCCAAAATAAAACCCTTCAGCTAGAAAACCTAATTGATCAGATCTCTCATACAAATGAGGAAATTCTGAATCTAAGATCAGAAATAGAAAGCACAAGAGAAGAACTAAGATCTGAAAAGGAAATCAATCTAAGATTGGTGGATGACCTAAACGCTGAAAAACAAATCAATGAAGGAATGCTGAAAAGTCAAGAAGACTTGAATCAGCTGTATGAGCGAAATCTTCATAGGCAAAAAGGAAAAGTAGGACTTGGATACAAAGGAGAAGGTGAATCTTCTAAGCAAGGTACTCAAAGAAATCAAAAACCTACTTGTAATCATTGTGGTAAAATAGGACATACTTCAAATAAATGTTGGAACAATGAAAAAGTAGAATTCAATGGAAAATGTTACAGCTCCAATCAACCTGGTCACAAAGCAAATGAATGCAGGGAAAAACCAAGATTCAGAGGTAATTGTCACAAGTGCAACAAACAAGGTCACAAGGCATCCGAGTGCAGATCCAAGACATTTAATCCAGCAGAACAAATTATGAAAGCAATGTTTGGATGGGACTACAACACCTGGTGTAGATGTCATTATTGTGGAGAATATGGACACATTGGCATGAATTGCATAAAACATCATCTAAGGAAAAGAGATACTACCGTAAGATGCTTCAAATGCACTAAACTAGGTCACATAGCCAAAAACTGCATGAATGCTAGTGAAGTTGAAGATGGAAAGAAGAATGAAGCAACTAAGGTCAGGAAATAGGTGAGACAAAAATGGATTCCTAAATCTACCGAGCAATCCAGTCCAAGTAATGGAATGGATGGCTCTACCGACTCAAACTAAATTTCCAAGAAAGCACTGGAACTGTATTCTCATAGACCAATCTCAAGCAGTTCCAGAACCGAATTAATAGAAAGATCTAAATCAGCATACAAGATGTAGTAAGATCACAGGGAGGTCGGTATCAGTCTTCACCGAGCAAGGTCGGTACCCGTCTTTACCGAGCGAGGTCAGAGCAATATGAATTCTCAAGTTCACCGAGTTGCGAAGTCTTTACCGAGCAATTAATTCTTAGTGGGTGACAGTCTGTCGAAATTCATACCCTAATTTGTACTGAGCATTAATGACAAAGTTATAAATAAAAAGCAAGTAATCGAACTCATTCTTCACCGCGAACCTTTAGCACTTTGAGAGCAGAAAATTTCAAGAGCAACCCAGCGATTCAACACTTTTGCGAAAGGAATTTTCTGTGAGCTACCATGGCATCATCCAGCTCTTCAACGAAGAAAGGATCTGATATGTTAGTCCAAGGGGAATGGAAAGCACCAGATTTCAAAATCGTGCCCGCAATTGCAGCAGCCCTAGATCCGAACGGAGCTCAATCTCAGATTCCTCCTAAAGTACTACTTATTAACGATATCCGCAATCATTTCAACTATTCAATTCATGAAATGGGGAACCTAGAATTAGATACTATGCGTGAAGAACTATGTGTGGATGGTATTCTGAAACCCGAGCACAAACATCTGGAAGATAAAGGTTTAGTTCACATTGCACATCTACCTCAAAACTTTCGAGATAAATGGGTTAGATACATTCTCAGCCATGTACATGATGGCAAGATTTGGCTTGAGCAACCCTTAGAGATCACAAAGAAGATGATTCATCAAATCACCGGTCTTCCCATGTTGAACAAAGCAAAAACTACCAAAACCCTAGGTCGGACAGAACCAGAGAAGAAAACCCTAGCCGAGTGGGACGGTAGAGGCATGAAAGTTAGCAGCATTACTGATGCTGAACTGAAGTTTGGTACACACATCATTGCCCATAAGATTTACAGTTCTAGTCGACAGAATAGTGTCTCCTGTGAAGCTATCGATCTAGCATACAAAGTGGTCAAGAATAACTTAACATTTGACCTAGCAGACTTATTGTTAAAGCAGTTTAACAAAAACATGGAAAGCATTCAAACTTCCAAAAACAATCCATGTAAGTTTGGATCCTTATTGGTCTGTTTATTCTTCTATGTTTAGAAATTCTTCCCTTCTAAAGGAAAAGTTGTATGGAGAAAAGATGTGCCAGCACTTTATGAAATAAATGAATACATCTCAGAAATGGGTGAAAATTTTGAAAGCATCATGGATAATTATTTTGAGTCTTTCAAAGAGAAAATGAATGACAGATTCCAGATTCCACAGAAGTTGGTGGAAGATTACAAAGATGACATTTATTTTATGGTGGATTGTGATAATGTATATATTCAAGCAGCTAAACCGAGGACTGTATATGTAAAACCTCTTCCTTATGAGGTAAATATTGATGAAACCAAGAATATCATTGAAGCTCTTCTTAATCAGCCTATCAATCCCAAAGCTCCATATTTTGGAACATATGATGAAGCTAAGGTAAGAATTGAACTAAGCATAAAGCTTCCACAGGCGGTAAACAAAGGAAAGAAGAGGATAGCCAAAATGCAAATGATAACCGAGGACAAAGAAGAAAAAGATGAAGAAGAAGAGGAAAAGGATGAGAAAATAGAGGAACCAGAACCTACAAAGAAGAAAGGAAAGGTATTCATCACTAAGGCACCTAAGCCTCCCACTGCTGTATTTACAAGGAGAAATGCAAAAGGCAAGGCAGACAAGGCAGATAAAGACATAGCATTCAAAAGGCCTCCTCTAAAATTTCAAGAAAAGATCAAACTCTTTAGAGATGGATCAGGATCTGGAGTAAGTAACATAAAATCCTTTAGATATGAAACCAGATCAGAAACAAAACAGAAGGAAATAGAAGATGCTATTATTGAAAAGATGGGATAGTGGAAATACTCTCCTGAAGAAATAGCCCCACAGGTTCCAACAGTTCTATTAAATCCAATAAAGATGAGATGGAGCAATGTAAAGCAAACTGTGATAGATATATTTGATCAAACCCTGAGACAGTTAATGCCGAGCTTGAAAAATGATGAAGTAAAGAAGGCATTAAAAGAGAATGAAAGTAAGATGACATTAAAGTTCAATACTTGTTTGATTTTGATCAACAATATTGAATCGGTTGTGAAGGCTGCAAATGCTACATGGAAGAACATATACCACCTTCACCAACCGAGTATTGAAACAGTCATAATAAAAGATATTGAAGATGACAGTGATGAACAAGAAGAAGACACTGAGGTAGATGATACTGTGAGGATAGCAACAGAAGTCATTGCATCCCTTCCTACCTCTCTAGTAAAAGTTTCTACATCCAGCCCGGAGACACCTTCAAGCATGGTTGTGACAACTTCAACATTTGTCCAATCATCTATAGCAACAATAGAAGCAACTATCATTTCTTCTACCGAGTTGCAGTCTCCCGCATCATCAAGTTTTCCAGCAGTAAGTTTTCCAGTTTTTGAATCTTCAAGTGTAAATATTTTAAGTTCTCCAGTAGAAAGTATACTAGTCTCTATAGCTAGCCCTACTTTATCTACTGTCACTACTACCAAGGCATTAAGTACAGATAAGCCTAAGGCTCTACCGAGTATAAAATTTTTGGGTAAGAATGTAGTAGAGGATATAGACTTAGATGAAGAGATAGAGATTCCTACATTGGATTTTGCAAATCTATCAGCGGACCAAATGCAAAATATAGGTGAAATCCTCCAAAGGAAAGCAAAACAAAAGAAGCTTAAAGAGGAGAGAGACAAGGAATATCAAATCATCAAGGATGCTAAGGACATTTTGTCTGATGCATTAGGTATTAAAGTAGACTCCTCCCAACATATTTTGCTACAATTAGCAGAAGCAGTTAATAAATACAATGAGGATTCATCTGGGATAGAAAAGTTAGTAGAAAGAGCCGAGAAGAGATTCAACAATAAAGTGCTTGAGCACATTGCTCAGCACATAGCTATTAACCAAGTAGAATTGTCTTTAGTTTTGTCAAACACTGAATCTATCTATTCGAATGCTACCTCTCTTTTGGCCAGATTGTGCAATATTGCCGAGTTCACAAAGGATTTTAAGGATAAAATGAATGAAATGGATGAGGATATGAAGATTAGCATACAGAAGCTGCAACTTGAACCAAGTTCAAGCTCTGCTCATCACATGAAAATCTCACACCTATCAAACATGCAGTCTGATCTACTGAAAGAAGACACAAGGATCCGGTCCACACTGCTAGACATCCAACACATGATCCTTCCCATCATGAATACAATGTATAAGCACATTGAACATTCCAAAACATTGATTCATGACAATCAGTTCTCTATAGTAGATCACATGATTGAACTCTCTGCAGAAGTCCAAATTGCAATCCAAACATGTAAGATTCTGCAAGAAAATTGGGACAGAACCCTGGCACTAATAATGAAGGTACATTCTGATTTTCTATCAAATTTTGGATTCTCTCTGTAAATAACTTGTATATACACCTTTGGCATTATCGTCAAAAAGGGGGAGATATGTATAGAGGGAGATATATGTATAGAAGAATATTTGTATAGAAATAGTTAGCACATTGAAAGGGGGAGACAATGTATAAAGCTCTATAACAAAGACAATTTTTGAAAAATCAAAATAAAATTCAGCATGATTCATGTATATAAGTTTTAGCCAATAAGTGTTTTTGTCACTAATACCAAAGGGGGAGATTGTTGGCATTAAGAAGAATTGCCACTAGTGACAACACTTATTTGCATTCTGGGTGCAAACCGAGCAGATAGTGCAAATCGAGTAGACAGTGCAAACCGAGCAGACAGTGCAAACCGAGTAGATAGTGCAAACCAAGAAGACAGTGCAAACCGAGCAGACAGTGCAAACTGAGAAGACAGTGCAAACCGAGAAGACAGTGCAAACCAAGCAGACAGTGCAAACCGAGAAAGTTAGTACAAACCGAACAGGACAGTGTAAACTGAGTAACATCATGTCTACCGAGTCACCAGTATTTACCAAGTTCAAAACCTACCGAGTGATCAGTATGAACCGTGCCTTCACTTCTACCGAGTGCATGATGATGCCGAGTATCAGAAAGTCACCGAGTTAGTTTGCAGGAACCGTGTAACCATACTTGGGCCGACTTAGTAGCACTTATGTTTATTTGTCAAGCCGACTTTGTAATTGTAATTGAAATTAATTGTTTAAGACTTGTATATAAACAATGTTGTAAAAATGTCAAAAAATGTAAGTAAGAAGCATATATGTGAAAAAGAAAGAAAGGCAGAGATAAGCGAATTACAAAGGGCTTCAGCAGTATAAGGAACAACAAAGACAAATTCATCATAGAAGGTGATCAGTACATCAGCGAATCTCAATCAGCAATCCAGTTACAAAGCCAGAGATCTACTGTTTCATCCTAACAGGTGAATCAGTACTAAATCCTTTAACCGGGTAGACTTAACAGTCTTTTGTAAAATCTCTTTACCGAGTGCATACTTCATTGTATGTTTTGTAAATCCTTTAACAGGGTGGATTTAGCAATCCTTATTGCTCCTAATAGGGCAGATCATCAGAAGTGATCAAATTGTAAGCCTTAACCGGCCAACTTTATTCTGCAGTATTAAAGCTTTGTGGGTTTCATCCCCACCCCAGTTTTACTTTCTTTTTGGAAGGTTTCTGGGTAACCAAATCTATGTGTCATTATTGTGAATGCTCTTAAGTTTCATATGCAAAGGTTAAAAATAAATTACATGTTAAATTGAAAGAAAATTTGGAGTTACTGATTCACCCCTCCCCTCTCAGTAACTCAATTAATTCTTGAATATTTCCAACAGCCTAAAGCTAAGGATGACACTATTATGATTGATAATTTTGAAATATAAATGGCGACAACAGATAAGGATCTAGATAAGTTTCAGGAAGCATTTGTGAGCACTGAGGAAATATAGATTCTATGTGTTGTTGATTCCCCTAAGCAACAAGAAGTGGAGATTGAAGACTTGACTAGTCAGGAAGAAGCAAAGGATGATGAGCCTAAAGAAGAGCCCTCTATTGAATTACTAGTGAAGGTAAAGACTAAAATCATGGACAAGACACTCATCACACCTAAGCCCTCAATGTCATTGTTGTCAAGTTTGACCCCCGATACAACAAGTTTAGACTCATGGGGAGAATAGGATTTGATGAAAATAAGTGTGTTAGCAATGGAGAAAGAAAAGGAGAAACAAGTAATGAGGAATCCATTATTTTTTTAATTAGTAAGAATATTGAATAACCTACTGCTTGAGGACATGAAAGTAATAAAAGTTCATTCAGTGGATGATGTAAGAAGCATCCTATCAAGTTTTAAAGAAAATTTCTCAAGCCTTGAAGAAGCAACATCTAAGATTGCAGAGGAGAAATATCCCAAGAAAAGGTTTAATGAATTGATAGATAATTTTTCACTTGACCTCAATCCTCTTAAGGTTGGTCAAGCTATGTTAAAGGAGATAGTAGAAAAAGGAAGGAAGATAATAGTTGATTGTATGAACAAAGACAAACTCGCTTCAGACCTTACCAAGAAGATTCAAGAAGATGAATCCCTGATGGAAGCTATGATAAAATCATTAGAAGACCCCTCCCTAGATATCAACATGTGTAATACTATCTATCAAGGTAAAATGGACAAGATTGAGAAGGAAGAGAAAGAGATAGCTAAGATAAGGGCTAGGCAAACACAGTTGAGACATGCACTTGTGCCCTCATTGGATGTAATCAATCAGAATATCAAGGAGATAGATGCTACCATTGTAACATATGATTAAGATCACTGTATAGAATTAGAAAATATGGAGAAGCTAACCTATGCACTATGCACCCATCTATAGACATTAGATGCACTCAAGGCATTTTGGCATTAAGAGATCCAAAACCTTAAGATTGCATACCCAAATGTACTATCTATGTAAGTACTTGAAGTTTCATATTTTGAGCACCTTTGTCATTAATATCAAAGGGGGAGAAGATTAATATGGATTAGTAGAAGGATAAAGTAATATGGAGTAGTAGAAGGGAGATATAAGATAGAGAGAATATGACGTATAGTATACAAGAGAAGATAAGAGTATATGATAGAAAGTTTTTTGTAAAGATGTGTGTGCTAAAATGTTGTCACACTTCTATTAGTCATTAAATCCAAGATTTCTCAACAATGAGGTCTCAAATGGTGACTCATAGCTCTCTATTCATGGAGTGCAAGGGTTTTTAATGGAAGCCCTCAGATTAGACCTAGTTTGTGCCCATGCAAGTACACCACAAAATGAGAGATTCAAAGAGGAAAAGCAAGAATGCTAGTCTCCATGATCATCAAGTATGCATGAAAATGAAAATGGAAGCTATTCTATATGATAAAAATGCATGAAAGCAAACTAATCTATGAAAGGAAATGCTTATGCAAGATTATTCTATGAAAGGAAATATGAATTTAATCTAATATGGAAATAAAAAATTAATCTAAATGGATTTCCATGGAAGCATGAGAGAAGATGACAAGAAAAGAGAAGTTGCAATGTCCAAGCTCAATTGCTCAAGAAGATTCTCCAAAATTTCTCTCCAAACCTGCAGCATAACAATAATTAAAATCTAGATGCATATGTAACCTAGAATGATAAGGAGAAGGCTCCTTTTAAAGGATAGCGGACGGTCAAGATTAAGAGGCAAAAAGAAATGAGCAATGGTGGAGATTAAATCTTGGTTGATCCATGTGCTCAAGATTCTTTAAGAGGCAAAAAGATGAAAAAGGCCCACAACTTAAAAGTATGTGCAATCAAAGTGGAGAGAAAAATGGATTTTTATTTATTTTATTTCCTTTTTCAACACAAAGAGATATTTTAAGTGGGGATTTTATTAAAAGAGGAATTTTATTTTAATAAGATGATTTTATTTAATTAAATGAGGCTTAGGATAAAATGATCAAACCTTATGAAATATTAAAATATTAAAATTAATTATAATTTGATCAAGGAAATTGAATTGAATTGAAAATATTGCAAAGCATTGATTCAGAAAATTGATTAATTGAAGAATGGGGGCCCAAAGTCTAGGTGACCATTTTAGGGTGCATACATTTGCCCCTCTTTGACTAATGTGTGATCTTCATGGGAACACATGTATTCAAAGAATCAAGTTTAAATGTGAGATCGATTTGGGATCACAAAACAACCCAGACGTGTGATCGATGGATGGGAACACATTAGAAAAAAGATAAGTTGATTGAAAAAGACAAGGCCAACACCCTTGTAAATAAGTAATTGTCAAGTCTCAAGCAAGGTTTTATTGATAGTTTGATAAAGTTGAGCCAAGGATTGAAGTTTGATAGGTACTGCCCCCTTGTGATTGAAATCAAAATGAGATAGAGGAGAAACAATAAATTGATAAATTTGATCAAATCAAACTAAATATAAGGTTCTTGATATAAGATGAAAGATATAAGGATCACAGAACCAAGGTAGATCATCATGAAAGGTTATGCCCAAAGGTTGAATTAGAAGAAATGAAGTGGGGTGAAAGTGAATGAAAGATAGAAGTTGGAAGAGGTGAAAAGAAATGGAGAGAAGAAAGAGAATTTGCCTCAAGAAAGGAAAAAGCCTCAAAATCAATCAATTGTTTAAGATAGGAAATTTTGATTGAGATCATGAAAGAAGATAAGGAAATGAAGATCAAAACATGATCACAACTGATTAAAAGTCCAAAAGAAAGATGAAGGAAAACCCTCTCAAACTCCTAATGCAGCCTAAAAATGAAAATTAACATGAAGTCTATCAATGCAAGCTACATGAAAATGCAAAGGTGTACTTGCAATAGAGAAACTATAACATAGGATTTTTGTGTTCATCATTCATTAGAGAATGTAAAGGAACTTATTTTCATCATTGGGCCATTATTTAACGGACATCATAAAATCACACAATCAACACTAGTCACAAGCGCAACTATGAAGATATGAATGCGATTTATATTGGATTGGAAAGTGGAAAGACTCTAACATAAGCATCAAAGACATAAAGGTCAAGATAACTTAAATGTTAGCTTACCAGGATGACCACAAGAATGGTTGTGCAAAAATAGTTAGGGATGATGCCTCAAATCTCTTAAGCATTTCAAGGGAACAATAAGAGACACTCAAGAGGTTCAAGACCACACCCACAAATAGAAAGAAAATAAAAACATGCCCCATGCCCCAAGTCCTCTAGCTATGCATCCCGAAGAGATTTATTACACAAGGACACTCAACAAAAATTAATAATAGTTAGCACACAAAGAAAATATCATGACATAGCTCAAGCATTTAGTGTTGTGTTTAAAAATTTAAGTGCGTTAACTGATACTGAGTTCCAAGGATAAGGATCGAATTCTTTCAAGCAAGTAAGATCACATGACAAAAATGGGTAAGACCAAACTGATAAGTGTTGAAAAACACTTGATTCCAAGGGTTGTGTTGAAAAACACAATTGGGGAGGTGTTGAAAACACTATTTGTGAGGTGTCCTAAAGACTAAAGCATCCTAGAGACCAAAGCTAACACAGTTATGCCTCCTAGACAAAGACAAAGACCAATTCCAAACTAAGGCAACAAGGACAAGGGATGATGGAGAAAGGCTAAGTGTTGAGGATGTGTGCTAAGAAATAGGGGTGCAAAGGCCTCAAGTAGCACCCGTTTCCAGGTTTTCACCACTTGGATTTTATTGCAATTTTTCTCTCTTTTTTTTTTTTGAATTTTTTTTTTAAAATTTTTTTTTTGTATTTTTGGAATATATAATTTTTTTGGAGATACATCAAAGTGCCTATTGCTAGGTTTTCACTAAGATGATCATTTTTTTAGGACATTTTTAGATTTTTAAATTTTTTGACAATATATCATTTTTTTGGATTTTTTTAGGATCAATAAGTATGTACAAAGGATGCCCCCAGATAGAATGAGCATCATGGATAGAACTTCTTTACGTGCAAGACATTGATAGGATCAAGGAGCTACTCTCCCTCTTTAGTAGATAATAAATAAGCACCTATCACAAAAGCTATTGTAATAATGTAAGGTCCAAGCCAATTAGGTTCAAATTTGCCCTTTTGATCTCTTTGTTGTTGATTCTTAGGATTTTCACATAGGAAAAGATCTCCCACTTGGAATTCTCTAGGGTGAACCTTTTTGTTGAAGGCTTTAGACATGCACTTTTGATAAACCCTCATATGGTCAAATGATGCTTGACATTTCTCATCTAGACATTCTAACTCTTGAAGTCTCATGGCACGGTAGTCTTCATCTGTAACTAGACCTTTGAGGGAAACTCTAAGTGAAGGAATCTCAACCTCTAAAGGTAACATTGCTTCAGCACCGTATGTAAGGGAAAAAGGAGTAGCCCTAGTAGGAGTAAAAATACTCATTCTATAAGCCCACAAAACTAGATTTATCTATAAATGCCAATCTCTACCATTCTTATGAACTGTTCTATGTAGGATTTTAAGAATGGTTTTGTTTGATGCCTCTGCTTGACCATTTCCTTGCGAGAAGTAAATGGAGGACCAATATTGTTTAATCTTGAATTTCTTGCAAAGTTGCTTAAGGTCCTTATTTTTGAACTGACCTCCATTGTCAGTGATAATCTCTGAAGGCACTCCACATCGACAAATGATATGGTTCAGAATGAATAGAGAGAATATCTTGCCTGAGGCAATAGAAAGTGGGATAGCTTCTACCCATTTAGTGAAGTAATCTGTAGTAGTGATAATAAACTTATATCCATCTAATGAGTTAGGATGAATCTGCCCAACATTGAAATGGCCAATGAGATATAGAAGGAATGGGCTCCCTGCCTAGAGCATGTATCAGGTTACCATGTTTTTGACACTTTTCACATGACTTTTCAAAAGCTACTGCATCAATCTGCATCATAGGCCAATAGTACCCCACCCTAAGAAACCTTCAAGCCATGGCAAGACCATTGGAATGTCCCGCACAGATGCCCTCATGAATGTTAACCAACGCTTGGTCAGATTCTTCCTTTTCTAAGCATCTAAGAAGTGTTCCATCTAAACCCCTCCTATACAAATCACCAGAGATAAGGGTATGGTGAGAGGCATTTGGGGTAAGGTTTATGCATTTTGATCAGTTAAAGATTTCAGGGAAGATGCCATCACAAAGGTATGATTAAATGGAACCATAACGAGATGACTCACAAAAAAACAAGGGCACAAATAACATGGCTTTCTTGTGAGTTATAGATAGGGTAATGTAGCTCTTCCACTAGGAATTCAAATCTGGACTCATGTTGCTCTAACTAAAGGAGTGAAGCAAGTGTAGCCATAGCATCAACTACTTTATTTTCTATTCTAGGGATTTGGTGAAATGTGACAAATGTGAAGTATCATTTCAAGGAGTCAACCATTTTCTTGTAAGATACCAGTTTCTCATCTTTTGTTTGATATTATTCATTAACTTGGTTGATTATTAGCTATGAATCCCCATAGATGTGTAACTTTGTGATTATGCATTCTATGGCCATCTTAGGTCCATTTTTTAAAGCTTTGTACTCAGCAATTTGTTTGTACATGGGAATAATAGCTTGTAAGACTTAGGAATCATTTACCTATGAGGAGAAACAAACAACACACCAGATCCTAAACCATTTTGCATAAAAGATCCATCAAAGAACATTTTCCATATTCTTTCAGTCATATACATGAGATGCTCATCTGGGAAGTCAAATTGAATAGGTGCATTATCTTGAATTAGGAAATCAGCCAGTTGATCTACTATGGCTTGTCCTTTTATGGATTTATGCTCAATGTACTCTATGTTAAATTCTTAAAGGATCATCATCCATTTAGCAAGTCTACCTGTGAGGGCAATCTTACCTAGTAAGTACTTGAGTGGATCAATTTTTTCTATGAGGTGTATTGTGTGTGCAAGCATGTAATGTCACAAATTTTGGGAAGAAAACACAACCACAAGCCAAGCTTTCTCAATTTTGGTGTAATTAACCTCATATGAAACAAGAGTATGACTAATGGAGTATATTGCTCTTTCTTTCCCATTTTCATCAAGTTGAGCTAGTAATGCCCCCAAGGAAGATTTTGTTGCTGAAACATATAGAATAAGTAGTTTTCCTAGGATATGAGGCATTAAAATGGGAGGATTTTCCAAGTACTTCTTGATTTGGTCAATTCTCTTTTGACAATCCTCATTACAAACACATTTGACTCCCTTGTGTAAGTTCTTGTTGAATGGTTGAGCTCTATCTGCCAATTGTGAAATGAACCTCCTTATGGATTGAAGATGTCCTTGAAGACTCCTCATTTGACTAATGTTTTTGGGAGGTGGCATATCCATGATTTCTTGGAATTTTTTAGGGTCTACCTCTATTCCTTTTTTTGAAATGATGAATCCTAGGAGTTTTCTAGAGGTGACACCAAATGCACACTTTTTAGGATTTAACCTTAGTTGAAATTGTTCCATGCAATCTAGAATGACTTCTAAATCATCTAAGTGTGTGTCTCTTTTCTTAGACTTGGCCAAAGTGTTATCCACATAATCTTCCATGTTTTTTTGCATCATGTCATGAAAAATAGTTGTCATAGCTCATTGATAGGTGGCTCCTACATTTTTTAATCCAAAAGACATAATGTTCCAACAATAGGTACCCCATGCACAAATGAATGCAGTCCTTTCTTGATCTTCAGGAGCTATCTTAATCTGATTGTATCCAAAAAAACCATCCATCAAAGAATAAATATCATAACTCACAGTCATGTTCACTATCATGTCTATATTAGGGAGTGGAAAATCATCCTTTGGGCATGCTCTATTGAAATCTCTAAAAATTGTGCAAATTTGAAAGGATTTGTCATGTTTGGAAACTGGTATGATGTTTGATATCCATTCAGCATAGTCAATAGCTCTTATGATACTGCACCAAGGAGTTTTTCTAATTTTGCTTTGACTAAAAGAGCTATGTGTGGATGCATTTTTCTCAATTTTTGTTTGACTGGTTTTACACCTGGAGCTATGGACAAGTGCTGCATAATAAGATTAGTGTCCAACCTTGGCATATCTAAATAAGTCCAAGCAAAATTGATCTTTTTTTTTGTAAGAACTTAGTGTAGGCTTCTTTTTCTTGTGTTGACAAGGACTGAGCCAAGTGTACTATCTATGGAGCCTCATCTGTACCCAAATTGACTGCTTGTGTTGGCTCAACAAGAAATGAAGCTCTATCTTGAAAGTAGCTAGGGAGACGATCAAGTACCTCATCCTTAGGTGCCTCAGAGAGGTTTTCACCCTTGGATACACCATTTATTTTTACTTTTTTTGGTTTTGACACTGCCACACAGTGGTTTTCACCATCAGAAATCTTTTTCTTTTTTCTTTTCTTTTTATTTTGTGCCTAAGGTACTTAATGTCTGGCTCTGTCATGCTAGTAGCTGGCTCACTAGTGGAAGAAACTATGGGTTCAATGGCATTCAAGTAACAAGTTATCTCATAATCATTTTGGAATGTCAAGAGCTTAGGTTCTTGATAGTGTTGGGACCAATCAATGAGGTTAGGATGAGCAAGAGTTAGGTCAATGACTACCTCAAGGTTATGAATGTGAATAGTATCATCATTGGTGACTAAAGAATTGGTGTCCATCAAGTATCCTTCTAAGCTACCTAAATCAGGATTCATCCTAACAAGAGAAGAATCATCCACTAAGGAAACATGTGGGTTCAAATCCTCTAATCCTACTCATGACTCATCAGCTATTTCGGGTTGATAACTATAAGTGTGGATGACATCAACATCCATGTCAACTATAGAAAGCTCTAAGAGAGAGTCCCATTCATACTCATGTGAATCTATTTCTGAATCCCGACTAGGATGTTTACACCATGAAGGTTTGGGACATCTTGATGTGGAAGCTCTAATTTCATCAAGGGTAACATCTCTCTCCATCAAATGAATAGTATTATTTTGTTGACATTCTCTTATAGGATCTTCTACATCTGATTCTTCTTCTTCTATGTTTGCCACTGTCGCATGAGCAACTAAATTATTTGAATCTCCCCAAAGGAGATTAGTGGAAGGAACCCAATATTCACACATATCTTCCTGATTTGTCAAATTTGGCATGTATTTTGGTTCATCTTCACTATCCGACTCATCAAGGATATGAGCAGTGTTCTTGTTATGATTTGCAAATCCTAGGCCAACTGTCTTCCTAGACCTTCATCCAAAAAGAGCATGATCAAGAGGCTCAGCTCTAGCATCCAATCTATTACTAAGAGGGCCATGTCTAGGATAACCCATCTGCTTGACAAAAGTATACGCTCTTCCATAAGCCTTAGGAGAGGGAGAGAAGTTCTCATTGTGTATGCATTTCTCTTCTCTATAAATCCAGTCTTTAATAGCTACCTCTTCTTTCTCATCTTGCATAGGCACTGAGGACTCTACAAATGTTCCAAATAAAGTCATAGCTGAAGAGGAAGGTTTCACTTCCTATGAAGGCTTTCCATAAGACCTAGGTGAAAATGGAAGTTTTGTAAAAGAGTTAAGCTGATACCCCCCTACACCAAGGTCTACCGACTTGAATTTATCTTTGCATTATGTTAAGATTGTATTGAAATCTTCTACTTCTCTATTGAGGGGAACATGAGTACTTGCTAAAATTGAGTTGACAAATAATGTGCTATCCCCAGGTATACAAATTTCTACTCCATTGTAGGGGAGCTTAACACACTAATGGTAGGTGGATGGCACTACTTGCATATCATGGATCTATAGTCTACCAAGTAAGATATTGTATGCCAGAGGACCAACATCAACTATTTGAAACAAAATATCCTTCTCAACTGGGCCAATCCTAATAGGAAGGATGGAAAAACCTTTGGAACTTCTTTCCGCCTCATCATAGGCTTTGATTGTTATCTTCTTTTGGTCATCTATGACTTCTTCTGAGTAACCCAATGTCTTTAAAAGACTTAAGGAAAAAATATTGAGCCTAGCACCCCCATCTAACAACACACGCCTGACATGGGTTTTGTGGATCATGACTTGAATATGAAGGGCAAGATTATGTGGGTGGCTCAAAGCTTTATCATCATCCTCTAAGATAGTAAGGTAATGAGGGCTAGCGATATAATTGACCATGATTTGGAATTGATCGTTATCTAAGTTGGTAGGAACATTTTCTATGCACAAGGCATCCTCAAGGACTTGCTTATGTCTCAGGGACAACTCTAAGAGCTCAAAGATCAAAATCTAACAAGGGGTTCTCTGCAACTGATCAACAAGATTATAACTCATTTTGGGGTTAACTGCTAGTTTTGTGGTCACATTCTTGGATGCCACTTGCTTTGGTTTATTGGATTGATTTGAACTAGGTCCTCTAATGACCATAGTGTTATCACTATATAAAAATTTTCTAGCTTCATGCTAAAAATTATGAAAAAATCCAATTTAAAGACCTGATGGTAAGGTTTTAGGGTTAAAACCCTAGGTTTGATGGAAGCCCTAGCTAGTCTTAAGCCTTGTTCTAATTTTACGTTACCTTTTTGGCTTACTAACTCTTCAAATAAAACATGTGCTATTTTTTACCCCTTTTAGTCAGCACTTTACATGTTATATGGTCAAGTTATAAAATTGGGACCCCTTTTTAATATTTTCCTCAAAGCCTAAGTTTCTCGTGGTATTTTCCTAAGTATCAAACCCTTTAAAATGAGTGGCTATCATTAAATCTCACAGCTCCTTGTTGTCAGAATCTCTGACATGTGATCTAGCGACAAACAAACATCTATCTCAGTGGATCCATCTTCACTATTGTTTTGGAAATTAAATTGAGCAATGCATCAACAATTGTCGTTATATCGTTGGGTCGAGATGATACCTTTTTAAGCATCATGGTATAGTGACAAGTGTCCGATCAAGGTTTATTGATAGCAGCAAGATTTCTGACATGATAGTCTTAGTGGTGTGTTTTCTGAGTTGACACCTATCCTAAGTGATGTAGCAGTTGTGGGATAGGAATTTTCAAAGGGTAAATCATAGTTTGATCTTACGGTTGTCATTATACCGCAGATGGAAGATGTGGAGTATTTAAGCTCCATGGTATAGCAATGACCATTTGATGCTATATGATGGACAAAAGGTAAGTGGGGCCTTAAACTACTAGGTCACTCTGACATGTGCATTTTTGATTGGTTGAAATAAATGTGATGTGGCGGTTGACAAAGTATTTGATATTAAAGAAGAAATGGAAGGAGGGCTTGCTCACCTGTTCTTGAAAACGTGGCATCTTTTAATTCATCAGAAAGATAAATGAAGTGTCATAGTTGGGCTGGCCTTCTTAGATGGTTAAGGTTCGATGAAATCTCATGGTTTTTGTTATACCATTGGGATAAAGTGCATGATTTTAAGGTTAGCAGTATAGTGACAACTGTTGATCTTATTTAAAGATGAGGACTGGAAGGTGCGTCCTTTGTCGCTAGTTCTTGATGACAAGGTCATTTCTGATTGGCCAAGGGCAGTGATGACATGTTAGGTTGTCAGTATACTTGAAACTAAGGATAAATTTAGGGTTTCCCACCTACTAATCTATCTAACCTGGCATTTCCTAATTTGATAAAGTTTTTAGAGGGAAGGTGGGGTCATTGCTTTGGGAATCGATAAAGCACTATGAGTTGGAAAGAATCCTGTGGTTGTCGTTACACCACTAGATGAAGATGCTCGGATTCTATGCCCACACTTGAGTGATGAAATGACACTTGTCCACTCTAATCAAGATAAAGTTGAGTCATTTCATTCCCCACATGGTTATTTTGAACTATTCTCATTGACTCGGAACTTGTTTGGGAAAAGTAAAATGAGGGTTGCATGACTATTTTTTCTGATTGTCTGATACACCAAAGGGAAACAATATCAATGGTCAGAATTCAAATTTTTACTCTATGATGTTGTTCATGTCCTATGAATGCTAAGGCTGCCAACTTTTAGTAATGGAGGACTTATTGAGCTACATGTAGATGAATTGTAAATGGTTGGCAACATTATATATCAAAATTTGATCATTGTTTCTCTTTATTGCTCTCATAAGCATTTTGGAAAATTGGTTTTTTCCTCTAGAGAAATATCAAGAGAAGCTTTTTCAGGCACCTGGTAGGTCAAATTTTTCTAATTTCCAGAATTGTTTGAAGTTTGTGAAGAAATTGTGGGAAGAATCGTGTGACTTGTTGATATTTTTAGGGTTTTTCCTTGGATATTTATATATTGTTCTAAAAAGCCCTAGTTTCAAATGCCACCAAAAAGGGGACTATCTAGTAAGATAGAATACAAAGATAGAGGTGTCTTTGAAGATTTAATGCAGTTGCTACCACATTCAGATAATGGGGTAGCTAGATTAAAATAACTAGTCCCAAGAAACCCTAGGGATTATGTTAACAGTGGACTCCATGATAGAGGGAATTGGATGAGAGATGCTAGGGTGGTTGAAGATCATAATGGTCTTATTTTTTTCAAAGAAACTTACTCACAAAGGAATTCTTGTGCCCCCCTCAGCAACATATGGCATTTTGATATTGGGAAGTTAGTAGTCCCTGGAGTTTTTATGGATGTTGAATTATTGATACAAATTGCTAAGTGCCATGATCTTATGACAAAGTGTGTCAAGGATGTAAATGGAAATGATTTGATTAGTATCAAAGAGGAGGAAATTAGGGAGGTCTTCTCATTAAATGACCCTTATGTTGGTTTAGAGAAGATAGATTTTATAGAATTTATAGAGATATATGAATCTTAGAGGGATTATTTAAGGGCAGGGCCTCTGAGGGATTTCATAGACCAGGTTGGATCCATGTGCGTCATCAGTCCAAGTACACTAGAGCCCTCTAAGATGGATTTATTTAGTAAGAGAGCACAAGGTTTCTACAAGTCTTTGACTTTAATCCTAGGGCATGATGAGGCTGCTCATATGCCAATACCATATATGTTCATGATGGTACAATCACTACATCCTCAATTGGCATTAATTTTTGACTTTGCGTCTTATTTGGATGATCTAATCAATGAGGGATTAATGGGAATTAAGAACATGAAGGTTAGTAGGCCCTTTGGGTGGTATTCAATTCTTATGCATATGTTCTTGTACAAGGGTGAGCAATTTTTTAGCTCAACGGTGAATATTGTGAAGGAGAGAAATGGAGAAACCCTTCTAGTCCAATTGTGGACCACAACTTTGTCATGGGATAGAGTTGATGCCAGTTTCATTGCCTTTAACAAAGATTTTTCTTCAAGACTTAGGACACTATTATTCTTTGATAATCCTAGAATCCCAAGGGAGTTACTAAAGTTAATCAAACCAAAGGAATATTGTCAGGACATTACTATTGTCCATAATTTTGGGGATATCATTTTATATCCTATTTCTACAATTTTTAGAGTTTATGGTTGCAGAAAGGAACCTTACATTTTTCCCTACCAATTTTCATTGAAGGTAGGATATGCTGAAATTTTAAGACAGATTGGTGACCTACAAGAAAGTGCCCTTACTGGTAAAGGAAGAGGGACTTTTTTCCCTGATATAAAAATTGATCATCAATTTGTTATAACTAAAGGATGATGGGTATACTTGAACCAAGTATTGAAGCCCTACAGAATGCCTATAGCTATAGCAAGATGTGCAGATAATGAGGTTTTTCTATCAGGAATGTTTAGAGATAAGATTAGGTGTGCTCTTATGGAGCACCAATTTTATTTTCCTAAAGATATAATAAGAAATGAGTTTGACTTCCAAACTCAAGAAATAAACAAAGAGAAATGGGTGATCTACAAGAAGACTATAGATTTCATTAAAAATTTTGATAGAGATTATGACCCATTAAAGGGCTTTGAGCCATGGGCAAGAAAGTAGAGGCTCTCATGGAGCATTTTGAAGGCATTATGCATGCAGTAAATGAGAAGAGGGCTGCTGTGAGCAAGACAAGCCCTAAGAAGGCTAGGCAGATTTTTAGCCAGCAAGGATATGTAAAATTGACTCTAAGGGGAGTTTACAGAATGCAAAAGAGAAGTGGGTACACTATTCTCTTACCATCACATTAAAGAAGTGAGGATATTCCTTCTACTTCTAGGGGAAAGAGGCCAATGAATGATCCAACAATGGAAGGACCCTCTCCAAAGAGGCAAAAACAAGAAGGGTCAAGATTAGAGAAAAATGTGTATTCTCCCACTTAGTCCCCCTTACATTTAGATGAACATGGGGCAGTAAAATAGTTGGTACAACTGAGAAATGAGGGAAACATTTGTGTTTCCAATGATGAGCTACAAGAAGGAATGTCAGAGGCACCCAAGAATTTTTCCATGGATCTTACTGTTACTGAGTTTGAGGGTAAACAAATGGACCCTATTTTAAAACAAGTGAATGATCCTTTTGTTGCTGATGATAAATTTGTTAGAACAAGGGCATTCTTAAAATTCTTGTTGAGAATTAAAATAAACTAGTTCAAAGAGATCTGTGAGAAGAAGAAAGAAGAGTTCCCTAATAGGGATAGCACAAAGATAGAGAATGAGACCAAGGGAGAAATGGTGAAACATTTTGAAAAGATTACTCCTAAGGAAGGGAGGGTTATGGTCCATACTGCAGGGGTGCTAATTCTACCAGGGTGGGATATTATTGATGCAATCATCTTTCATCAAGTTAGGAAGAGCAAGGTGAAGACTCTTGCTACAACAAAACAGGCCCAACAAGATACTAGGGGAATTGCTTTTTTAGAGGATCATGCAGCCTTGGTGATGTGGTCCCTTAAGAGGGAGGAAGATAAAGGAAAAAGAGATGCTCTCTCTATAGGCTATGAAACTAATCAATTGGTACAAAGGGTAGGTGAGACTTCTGGAGTAGAAGCTTCAAACCTACTTTTGGAGACTGCCAAGTTCAATGTCAAAGTGGTAGAGAAAGATGCACAAGAAAAAGAAGTGCTTGAGCTCAAATTCAAAATTGTCCTCAAGTCTTACAATGAGCTCAAGATAGAGCTGATTCAAAAGGATAAATTAATTGTTGAGCTATCAAGACCACAAGATCATAGGTCACCACAACTGATGATAGTTGACAAACCTATAGTGGCTTATTCATCTAGCCCAATTGTTGAGTTTCCACCATCCCCCTACCCAGAGACACATTCAGATGCAAGACTTAGTTGGGAAAAGCAACAATTGCTAGAGGAAAGCAATCATTTAAGGAGGAAGAGGAAATAATTGGACAGGATAAGGGAGGAGTATGTAAAGGATAAGAGCCTATTGAAGCAGGAATATGAAGACAAGGTGACATAAGCTGTTATGCAGTTTACTACAAAATTGAACCCTACTATCTTGTTTGATCATGCTAGAAGGTGAAAAGTATTACTCACTTCATTGGATAAATACAAGAGTGAATTTGAACCAGTTTTAAGGAAATGGATTGAGAGCTCCCCAAATGTGAGATTATTCAGATTGTTATCTAAATCTCAAAATGATCCTGATCCACTGATCAAGCCATTACACCAAAATGTAAAGAAGCTTGTGGAACATGACATACTCTTGGGTGATTTTGAGAGGAAGTCTAATTTAATGAAGAAGGAATTGACACTTCCCAGCTATGACTTGATCCTAGGGGTTTTTAGGAAGAATGGTGAGCTCAAAGAATTAATCAAATGGTGAGAAAAAATTGATGATGACTTCTCTGCTAGGATGACTAGCATTTTGACCCTAGAAAACACTTTATTCTTTATTCATACTATTGAGACTTTAATCTCAGCTAAGTATAAGTTTGATTTTATTCAGTGGGAGATTAGTTAATTGGAAACTAGGCACGGGCAATTTTCTATCAAAAATGCAAAATTTGCAAGTTTTGAGTTCCCAAGTGAAGATGTGTACAATAGGTGGAGGTATCAGTACATACCTCATGTAGAAAAATTAAATACTCTGCTAGCCTCTTGAAACAAGTAAAATAGTTACTTTTTGAGCCATCAGGGTGGTTGAGGTGGAGAGAGACATTTATTATAGGATGGGAAGTGAGATATTACAATCAAATTTGTTGAAAGAAGTTGAGGACAACATTGAAGACCTAAAGCAAGGTGGTTCATCTACATAATATCTCACCTGTTTGATTAGTGTATTTATTGTAAACCCAATAGGGTTGTAAATTTTTTAGGTTAGGAATTTTGTAAACCCTAGAATGATCAGTAGCTTGTTGCACTTCCTTGTATATAAAGGATTTTCCATGATCATTCTAGGCATTGAGAGTTTAGCTGGTAAAAAGATAGAGACTTTGAAACCCTAGCCCTTAGTCGAGGATTGTAACTTTTTGTATCATTTTTATCAAAGAAATAGAGAAGAAGTACAAGTTGTTGCTAGTATTTTACAAGCTTATTGTTTATAATATGATGTATACAATGGTCAAGGTTATACTTAATACAAATTTAAAATCTTTGTCTCTCCTTTGAGTTTAGTCTATAAATCTTTAAGTCTTTTTGAGATTTATATGTATGTGTTTGGCTTTGAGTTCTGATTTAGAATTGGATTAAATATTGCTTAGGGTGGGATACATGTTTACTAAATCTATTCGAGGATTTTATATAAGTAGGAAAGAGGTGAGGTATTTGAATTTATGTTTAAAGGCCATTTATTTTCAAAACATCATTGTATTCATTCTGTCTCTGAGATTCTACCCAATGGAGAGGGCACTGGTCTGTATTTTTCTATCTTTTCTTTGTGGGGAATGATCAAAATCTTGTAATCATAAAACATTCAATAAATACCAATCTTTTACACTTTATTTACTTTATATGAGTTGTTGTACCCAGTGATGGAGATTTAATGAATAATAGGTTTTTATTTAGTACTTTCTCACTGTCATCTGTTGTAAGATCCAGTAGTAAGTGAAGAATAGAGTTAAATTTATTGGATCAGGTGTACCCACCTTGGTTTTACAGAGCCAGAATGGCACAGGAGCACCTACTCTAAAATCATCAAACAAAACTACTAAGGGTCCTAAACACATCTAGTATCTTAGAGTTTCTAATCAGGCACCTACACCAGCTGTAAGGCCTAGCTCCAGGATTGGCACAATTATAAGCCCTTGGCTAGCTATGGTCAAAAGTGGTTAATGGGCCTCAAATCTTAGGATCTTAGTTTCTTTTATGTTTTTAAGGTCTTTGATCCATGTTGGATCATTGGATTAAGGTAAGGACCAATTTTGGTCACTAGATTTGTAAGATAGCAAAATAGGCAAAAGTTGCTCTAAAAGTTGTCAAGCAACTTCCGAGCAACTTTCTAAAGTTGTCAAAAAATTGTAATAACCCTCCCAAATGGATAGTTGGTTCAAACCACTCATGTAACCATTGGGAGTATCCTATATAAGCCCTTATAGGTGGGTGAGAGGATATACAATGTACTTTTGGCATTTTATCAATAAAAATAACCATCATTTCTCTATAATTTTCATGTTTCAAAACCCTGTATAGACAGGTATGGATGCAAGGGCATGTGATAGTGATTCCAAAGGTTGAAGAATTGAATCCTCTTTTATTTTCACTTAGTCTCATGTGTTGATCTCCCTTAGAATGAAAGCTATCTGATTTTTAGCATAGGTGCCTAGATTTGAGGCTTAAAACGAGGGTACCTAATAGGGCCTGATTGTTTAGGCACATTCCACCATGGAAAATTGATGCCCCTTGGTGGAATACAAGTTAATTCAATTTATTTTCATCTTTTTCAGGTTTGGAGTGATAAAAAAATGAGGATTGGGTTTTCCACCATACCCTAGGTGTACATCTCAATGTGTGCACCAGTCAATTAACTAGGACAATCATCCTAGATTGCGGTTGGGGATTCACCAAGGTATGAAAACTTGGATTATAATTTTTTTTACATGTATACACATGCCTCCATGATTTATTTGTGTTTTGGCATAGGAGAAAGAGCACTTGTAGTGCATTTGGAGCCCTATTTAGGCCTATTAGCCCAGTCTAATGTTGTGACAGAAGAGCTCTCCACTCATTTCCACTCCTTAGTGTTTAGGCATGTTTTGTAAACCCCAAAAGGGTATCAAGATCCTCAACCTATTCTACACTTTTTTTGGAAGGATTTTAAACTAGGCTCACGAAACTAGTTTTGAAAGTCTACAAGCCTAGAGTTGGGTTTGTGTAGCAGCATAACCTTATGAGTTTCCCATTGGTGAAAGAAACATTGGAACTACCAAAACAAGACCTAAATAGGCTAGAGAAATGATTATAAGCCACCCTTGGTCTTAGTATTCATTTTATGTGGTTTGAGTACTTATTTTCCTAGAGAGGTCTCGTAGTGAACTCTTGGTTGTTGGTGCTTGGGACTTTGGAAAACCTAGTGATTAGGTTACATTGCATTGTAGGGTTGTGATAACCTTCTCCAAGTCCTTTTAGCATACTTGTGATAGGTATCTACAACTTGACTCCTTCACCTTGGGTGTTGAGGGATTGGATTCTTTCCATTACATGCTAGTTGGAGGCTTCCGCTGACCACTGCTGCATCAAGTGGTATCAAAGCTATGTCTGATCCTAAGAATGAGGAGACCCCTTCAAGGGTTACAAATAGTGAGTTAGAAAAGATGGTGAGAGAGAAAAAGGCTAAAAATAAGGCCTTAACTAAGAGACTTCAAGAGCTTGAGAAGAAGCTTGATAACAAGGACAAGGATGAGTCTGAAAATGAAGAAGAGGAGGATGATCCTAATTAGTATATCCCTACAGACCAAAGACCTTTCATAGATGCCTTGAAGTCCATGGGAAGAAGAACCATGGAGGAGAAGATAGATTTTCTGGTTTTCAATGGCAAGATGAATGTTGATCTAGCCTTGGATTGGATAGAGGCATTGACAACATTCTTTAAATGTAAAGATATCCCTCAAAAATAGAGGGTGAAGGTAGCAAGATCCAAGTTGAAGGGAACAACCCTAACTTGGTGGAACTTCATCCAAATAGAGAGGGTGAAGAATGGGAAGAACATGATCCACTCATGGAATAGGATGATAGCATTGATCAAAGAGACATATGTGCCTAAGGACTATGGGGTACAACTCCATAGGAGGAAGAAAAGTCTAAAACAAAAGGACATGGATGTAGGCTCATACACTGAGGAGTTCTTGAAATTGTGCATGAAGACCAATATGGCTGAAGATGAGGAAGAGAAGATAGCAAGGTACATGAATGGCTTGAAAGTATCCATTCAAGAAGAGTTGAGTCTACACTATGTTAGCACCTGGAAGAATTTTCATGGCTTCTGGTCATTTTCTCTAGTCTCTACAAGTGTTTTATGTGTCTCTAGCTTGAAGCCCTAGGTTCAATTTTCAAATTTCTAGCCGTTAACTGAAAAACCCTAGTTTTCCCTAGCCTTGTTATATTTTCATGTTACTTTTTTGGGCCACTTAAGTTCCTAAACACCCATGTGCTTTAAGTTTTCCTAAGTCTAACACTCGGCAATACTATTTTTTCCTAAGCCCTTGCGCTTTAATTTTTAATCTTTAGGCTTTTAATATTTTCTTGGGCCCAGTCGTCTATCACAATTCAATCGAACGATTGGTGTATCTTCTCATAGAGTCTCTCTCCTCTATGAGATCTTAAAAAAACCATTGATCTCTCTTTACAACATGGCTTTTCAAATGAGTGGGACCATTGACAGGTGTGCACAATTGGTAGCTTTTCATTGGTCCACATGATGATGATATGGTAGTATGTTGGTGGGCCCAGGGTTATAATATATTCAGCAAACTGGTGACTGTGTAATCCCTCGGTTAAGTTTTTCTTTTGGTCATTGATTCTCTAAGTCTAACTCAGAGTTAAGACATGCTCTACCAACTTGGTGAATACCATTGTTTGCATATTCTCTGAGTTAGACTATACTTAAGGCAAGTGTTTTGCAACTGGGAGAATGCCTCAGTCATGTGTTCACTGAATCACCTAGGGTTAAGTCTTATAGCAGTTAGATAAAGATAATATATGTGGACCCACTGTCAAAAGGTGCTAAGGTGGTGGCATTTTATTGGTCAAAGAATAGTGATTTGGATATGTTGTCAAGCGGGCCCAGTATCTCAATCAAGAGATTCAAGATTGACGGCTGGCATAAAAGCACATGGAATCTTTGGAGCTTATTAGATCATGCACCAACTGACCGATCTTCCTATGTATTAAGGTCAACAGAGGGTGGGTCCAATGTGCCATGAAGTGCTAAGATGCTCACTCCTGATTGGTCAACAAGTTTGTGACTTGGCAGTTGTCAGTGGAGCCAGTTTCTCCAAAGGGGTTAAAGCACTATGAGATCATGTGGTTGTCGTTATACCGCTAGGGTAAGATACACGATGGTTAAGTGTGCCATGTAATGATGACCATTGATCTCATCTATAGAGAGAATACTTTCTGGTGGGTCCTTTGCTACCACACATTGCTGCGTTGCTTGTTTTCTATTGGTTGTAGACTACTGACATGGCTGTAGAATTTTCAATGGGCCCTATGGCTGTTGTAAATGATGAATCTAGGCCGCCTGATCTATTGGGAAAACATAAGAATCGATGGTCATATTTTAAGCCTTGTTGACCGACCCTTGCATTTCAAATTTGAATTTTTAGATGGGTTTTCTACGACAGGAAGGATTGAAATTAATTGTTTTAGCGACTGGATTTGGTGGAACAGGTGGCACCTATCACTACAGTGTGGTCCAGGGAGGTTGATGATTAATTATAGGGGATTGTACAATGATTTTGTTTCTCTAAGGCATGTTGCAGGTGGCCGACCAAGTTGATAAATATGGGCAAATCCATGGTTTTTAGTACTTTCTCAGAGAATTACCATGATTACAGATCATTCTGGGATCTTCTTTCTCTAGGCTACTTTGTTTTCCACCAATTGTAATAAATTATGATGGTATTTGGTTGGTTTGGTGGGTAAAACCCTAACCCTAATCATCCATAGCTTGTTGCATCCTATTTTGGGGATCCCAAGATGATTAGTGGTATATATGGTCGTAATTTTGACTTTGTAAGGGTTTGTAATTTTTGGTCCTAAGCTTCTGGTTCTAGAGCTAGTTCCATGAATGTTCTGCCTTGTAAATATTTCCTTCTTCTCTACATATAGGGTTCCCTCTTTCCTTTCTGGCTAGAGGAATAGAATACATGTTGTAAGAGACATCTTATGTATGAGTTTGCAATATATTTGTACTGCTATCAGATTGTTCCCATTTGAGTTTTATACTTATTGATTGAAGCATCAAGGGTGTTTCAGCCTTTCTATTTGCATTTCCTATGTGTCTGCAATAGAGTTTTTTCATAGAAGCAACTAGGTCTAGGACTAGTTTTTAGATGTGTATGAGCTGGGGTATCAATGGTATTTCATGCTTGTCTTTCAGTGGATGTTGATTAATGTATTACTTGTTTATAGGTCTCTTCTAAGGGGAGGGTTAAAATCCTTTGAGTGAGTGATAGCGCATTTGGATACACAAGTGGTTTGATAATGTATGATCTGATCAATGTTGTATGTTGATGTAAGGCATCAACATATCAAAATGTATTATCTCCTTGTTTCATAGCTCTGTGCAGTGATGTATTTGACTCTATTGCCCATTGGATAAGGCACTGGTCTATGAGAGACTTGTTGGTGTCCAAAATGATGCTTATGCTCTAATAGGCTACCAATATACCCTCAGATGGATTTTATGAATGATTAACTCCAAAATGTTATGAGGTCTTAGGGTAACCCGACCAACTATAGGGACAAGACTGCCCTCTTCTACTTTTGGCTCTACAAAACCAAGGTGGGTGCACCTAACCCAGTATAAATTATACTTCATACACTAAAGACTAGGTTTGAATAATAGATGAAAGGATAGTAAGAAAGTACTAAATGATAACCACACATTCATTGACTCTCCATTACTATGGGGTGGAACCTTACACAACCAAATACTGAAAACTTAAGGATGGTTCTTAATTTCATGTGTTTGAATCATAACAACCTCGATCGGGACATGTCAACAAGGAAATACTTATCTAGGTCAGTGCCTCATCCATTGGGCAAGGTTTCTTAGACAGATTACACACACACACCAGAATATATTCTTAGCTATGGTCGACAATGAGTCACAAACCCTTTGCAAATTCCTTGGCCCCACCACTAGTCAGCAACCAATCAAAAATAAGCAACTCGGCAACACAGGCATAATGGACCCACCTTAACTCTACAACCACAACATCCAAATAGTTTTCGCATAATCACATAGCCAGGAGACGGGCTATGCGAACATGCGACACACTGCAATCCTCTACCTCCGCATAACTGCCACCGCATAGGGCTGACAAAAAATGTCAGTCGCATGATCACATAGCTTGGAAAAAGGCTATGCAAACATGCGACTAACTGCTAGCATTCACCACCACTACTTGCCCTTGGGTACCAGACCTATGATGTGTATATCCAGCTCAGTGCTCACCGGCCAATCAAAAATCAACACATCACCACACCTGGCAACTGAGAAGAACTAGGACCCACGCAAATAGGTGGCAAGCGGTCACATGATCACATGTCAGGAATTTATGACATGCAGCCATGTGACAACCAATCATGAAGAGCATGCAGACCTAGACCCACCATCCATCGCACTTGCGCCGTTAGGGAACGCTAGCAAATAGGAAACTATGAGGTTGAAAACACATAGGGTTTTCGACGGAAAAAATAAAAAACACACAAGATTTCTGACGCCAAAAGATAAGCACACAAAAGCTAGAAGGCATAAGGTTGAAAACAATGAAGGTTTTCACACAGACCAAAAACATCATGGATTTTCAAAAACATTGTGGGTTTTCGACACTGTGGCAGATTCTAAAAATATTTTCCTGCAAACCTTAAAACATTAAATAACTCCCTAGGTTTTGTGACTTAGGAGATGTGATTTGGACTGAAGCAAGGTGACAACATGGAAGAACATAGGGCTAAGAGTGCACAACATGAAACATTATGGATTTTCTTTTCA
This sequence comes from Chamaecyparis obtusa, assembly GCA_027943335.1. NCBI lineage: Eukaryota > Viridiplantae > Streptophyta > Pinopsida > Cupressales > Cupressaceae > Chamaecyparis > Chamaecyparis obtusa. The sequence continues at coordinate 489,819 of BSBK01003657.1, forward strand.
AATCAAAACTGTGCAGCAGGGTGGGATAACTTAACAAAAAACTTTGTAGGGAATAGGCCATTTTCATAAGATTTTTGCACGAACAAGAAAATGGACTAACAAGACTTAGGGTATTTCAAGTGTCCATTCAACCCAACATCAATAATTCAAATCAAATACCCATCCCTTTGATGTTGGTAGTAGTAGTAGGAGGTCCTTTCTAGTCTTCAGACTCATTCTATGCAAATAGGGTTGTTGCATAAGATTTGGTTTCATTGGGGCATTGGATACCCATAGGGGTCTGAAAGCTATTCCACAATAATATATCTGCAGGCCTATTGTTTGTTATGAGGTGTCCTGAGTGTGAAAATAAGGAAATACTCACCTGAGTGATGTTGAGCTCAAAGAAGAAGGAGGATTCCTTTCAATCCTCATCAATTGGACTGTTTCTTTTCAAACTTGAGTGCACAATCTAAGAATCAAGCCCATATATTTATTCAAGTTTGGTCCTGCAAGGAAAAGATCTAACAAATTGGCGACTCTACTAGGGAATGAAATAAGTTTACCATTAAGAGTATCCCAGAGTCTTGCTATATTCAGTTTGGGGAAGAGTCTCATAAATGTTATAATCTGAAAGTTGTTTTCAGATCTGTAAGTGTATTACCTGGATTTTTTGTTGTAAAAACTTAAAAATACATGTGACTTTTCTGTGAGGAATGCCCAAAATCTGTTGGTGTTTCAAGATGGATCAGTGAAAATTTGTGTCCTCTGAAGAGAGGTGGCAAATTTGTGCTAGAACAAACCTGAGATGTGAAGCTTTGTTCCATATTTCAGTCAAATGTGAAGAGAGCAACAACATTCAGTAGAGACAATCCAGGTATTCTCCATTCAATATTTTGTGTATTTGCATGGTCCTTATCAAGTGATGTTGTCATTAAAAGAAAGGATAGATAAGTGGAATTACATACTTCTGGATTAATATTTGATTTGAGTCACATAAGTGAGAAGTATGTTAGAATAATTAGGTGATAAGAGAAGGTTGATTACAAGTCTAGACTTCTTGTTATTGGTTCTCAAAAATTTTAGGGGTGTATGTAAAGCTGCAACCAATAATGGAGGTTCATAGGCGTTCTTTTGTCAAAGGATATGTGCCATTTTGTTATGATGGCATACCTAGTTTCCCTAATAAGATCCCTAATGAAATCAGGGGATACTTGCCTAAGTTTAATGGGAACCATCTCATTTCAGCTAGTCACCATGTTTAATTTTTTTGTGACTTGATGTGTGACTTTGAAATTACTCATGAGGATGTGCATATGAAGTTGTTTGTTCAAACTTTAGAAGGTGATGCTAGAGACTGGTTTCCTTTTCTACTAGCATGTTCTATTTCATCTTGGAATGAGTTGCATTTATCCTTCATGGAGAAATTTGGAGAAAGGGTAAGCATATCTGATTCTTATGATAAGTTTTTGAAGATTCATATTGAGAGTGATTAACTTGTTCCTCAATTCAATATCAGATTTGCAAAAGTTTTGAATAAAATCCCTGAAGGTTATAGACCCAATGGTCAAGTGTGTATGAATGTATACTTTGATTCATTTGATAAGAAGATGAATTACTTATTAAGGGATAAAGAACCTAAGTCATTGTATCAGACATTTATAACTGCAATGGATATTGAAAACAATTTGAAGTATGGATTGACCAGAGGTCATTTTGCCATGAATGTCTATCGGTATAATGAATGTGAGAGAAAATAAGAATTTAGTGTTGATGCCATAATTCCAAATCAGTGTACCAACACTTCTGCTATAGTTTGTAATCAGGTTCAAATGTCAAATTAGAATATATGTATAAATGTTGTTGAGTCTTTTTCTATTGATGAGACATGTGTTCAGGATGCTACAGTAGTAAAATGTATTTCAGACCTTGATAGAATTGAGCAGTGTGCTGATGTTTTGAATTGTGAACTAGCTACTACAGTCAATTCTTGTAATCTTGATTATGAGCATGATTTTTCTAATGTTCCTAGACATGATTTTTCTGCTTCTATATCTCAGTATTATGCAAATGAAGAGGCTGAAAGTTATGTCTCTAATGGTGAGTTTGAAGTTGCTGCACAAGATGAAGAATGTGATTCATAGACATACCAGTCACAATTAGAGGAACATTGTGATGAAAGTGGTTATTCAAGTGAGAATGATGAAGGAAATGATGTTGAGGTGTCTTCATATGAGTTGGATGCAACATGGGAAGAAGAAAGTAATGATGGAAGTGAACAATCATTTGACAGTGAAGGTATGATTTCCCTTTATGAATCTGAAAATGAAAATGCATCTTAGTTTTTGCATTATACAAATCAGTTTGAATATGATGATTTTGAGAATGATTTGTCCTCAAAGTATGAAGATAAGGAAATGGTGATTCAATATGATATCAATGAGGTTGAACATGAAGATTTGAATAGGAGGTTGTCTAATGATTCCTTATTGGATAACGAGGTTGCAGCATATAGTAGAGAGTTTAGGGATGAATCATTGTCTTTCCATAATGGTTATCCTAAGAAAGGTGATGAAGAGGATGTAATTATGGTCACTATATGCTTGGTAGGTGATGTTGATTGTGAATCCTCATTTAGTTCTATTTTTTCTTCATATGCTGAGAGTCTCTATGATGATGAAATGGGTAGTGAATTTAAAGTGTTTACTAATGCTTTATATGATGAGGAGTTTGATGATGATCGGCCCAAATTTTTTCATAATGTTCAACAAGGAGTCTTACATGGAATTATCAATCCATTGTTCGAGGAACATGTGGAGGTTTCAGATTCAGTTGAATCAGATATAAATGATGACACACTGTCATATTGTTATCAGAAACCAGGATGTTTTTCTTCCATGTGTGACAGAGTTTTAAATGATGATGTTGCATTTTGTGTATTGGAGGGGTGTGGAGTAGTTTTAGAATTTATTGATGATGACATGTGTGAATATGAGTCTGATTATTCATTTGCACTCCAACTAGCTACAGCTGAGGAAATGAAAAGTCAAGGTATGAATGATGCCTTTTATCAAGGAGAGTATGAGTTTTTTGTGTTTCTGATTGATAGCATGCATAAATCAGTAGATAAGGATCAGTTTCAATCTGATGTTAATATTCATGAGCATGTTGAGTCCTATTTTCATGGTGAGCAAGATGAAGAAGGTGTTTCAAGTTTTTACATGCACTCTGAAAATGAAGACAAATATTTTGTTCTGCCTAATGGGTTGATTGAAAGTATTGATATGCCCGGTGAAACAAAAGTGAATAAAGTATCCAATTTACCTCAAGAAGAAAGAAATGAAAACCATATTTTTGACATGGGCAAAGATTGATTCAAGTTTTGAAGTTTTAGGATTTTTGTAAAAAATATACACTTTGTATATAGTTTTTCCCTCTTGTTTCCCTAGTTTGGTTGCCAGTTTTTGAGGTCCCCTTTTTTGTCCTATGGGTGGTCTGCTTCTACCAGTGATTCTAGATCCTTGCCATGCCTACAGGAGGCATACATCCCCAGATAGAGCCACTGTTAGCACCTGCAAGAATTTTCATGGCTTCTGGTCATTTTCTCTGGTCTCTGCAAGTGTTTTCTGTGTCTCTAGCTTGAAGCCCTAGGTTCAATTTTCAAATTTCTAGTCGTTAAGTGAAAAAACCTAGTTTACCCTGCCCTTGTTATATTTTCATGTTACTTTTTCGGGCCACTTAAGTTCCTAAACACCCATGTGCTTTAATTTTTCCTAAGTCTAATGCCCAGTGGTATTATTTTTTCCTAAGCCCTTGCACTTTAATTTTTAATGTTTCAGCTTTTAATATTTTCCTGGGCCCAGTCCTCTATCACAGATCAATAGAATAGTTGGCGTATCTTCTCATAGAGTCTCTCTCCTCTATTATATCTTACGACAACCATTGATCTCTCTTTACAGGATGGCTTTTCAAATGAGTGGGACCACTGACAGGTGTGCACAATTGGTGGCTTTTCATTAGTCCACATGATCATGATATGGTAGTATGTTGGTAGGCCCAGGGTTATAATATATTCAATGAACTAGCGACTGTGTAATCCCCAGTTAAATTTTTCTTTTGGTCATTGATTCTCTAAGTCTAACTCAAGGTTAAGACATGCTCTACTGACTTGGTGAATACCATTGTTCATGTATTTTCTAACTTAGACTATGGTTAAGGCAAGTGTTTCATGACTAGGAGAATGCCTCAGTCACGTGTTTGTTGAATCACCTAGGGTTAAGTCTTGCAGTGGTTAGATAAAGATAATATATGTGGACCTACTATCAGAAGGTGCTAAGGTGGTGGCATTTTATTGGTCGAAGAATAGTGATCTGGATATGTTGTCAGGCGGGCTCGGTATCTCAATCAAGAGATTCAAGATCGACGGCTGGCATAAAAGTGCATGGAATCTTTGGAGCTTATGAGATCATGTACCAGCCATCAGATCTTCCTATGTATTAAGGTCAATAGAGGGTGGGTCTAATGTGCCACGAAGTGCTAAGATGCTCACTCCTGATTGGTCGGCAGGTTTGTGAATTGGCAGTTGTCAATGGGGCCGATTTCTCCAAAGGGGTTAAAGCACTATGAGATCATGTGGTTTTTGTTATACCACTAGGGTAAGATGCATGATGGTTAAGTGCATGGTGTAATGATGACCATTGATCTCATCTATAGAGAGAATACTTTGCGGTGGGTCCTTTGCTACCATGCATTGTTGAGTTGCTTGTTTTCTATTGGTTGCAGACTGCTGACATGGCTGTAGACTTTTCAATCGGCCCCGTGGCTATTGTAAATGATGAATCTGGGTAGCATGATCTGCTAGGAAAACACAATAATCAATGGTCACATTCTAAGCCTTGTCGACCGACCGTTGCATTTCAAATTTGAATTTTTACATGGGTTTTCTATGATAGGAAGGACTGAAATTAATTGTTTTAGTGGCTGGATTTGGTGGAACTGGTGGTGCCTGTTGCTACAGTGTGGTCCAGGGAGGTTGATGATTAACTACAGGGCTTTGTACCATGATTTTTTTGCTCGAAGGCATGTTGCAGGTGGCCGAACAAGTTGATAAATATGGGCAAATCCATTGTTTTTCAGTACTTTCTCAGGGAATTACCATGATTACAGATCATTCTGGGATCTGCTTTCTCTAGGTTGCTTTGTTTTCCCCCAATTTTAATAAATTGTGATGGTATTTGGTTGGTTTGGTGGGTAAAACCCTAACCCTAATCATTTGTAGCTTGTTGCATCCTATTTTGGGGATCCCAAGATGATTAGTGGTATATATGGTCATAATTTTGACTTTGTAAGGGTTCACAGTTTTTGGTCCTAAGCTTCTAGTTCCAGAGCTGGTTCCATGAATGTTCTACCTTGTAAATATTTCCTTCTTCTCTACATATAGGGTTCCCTCTTTCCTTTCTGGCTATGGGAATAGAATATAGGTTGTAACAGATGTCTTGTGTATGAGTTTGCAATATATTTGTACTGCTATTAGATTGTTCCCATTTGAGTTTTAGACTTATTGATTGAAGCATCAAGGGTGTTTCAACCTTTCTATTTTCATTTCCTATGTGTTTGCAATAGATTTGTTTTCATAGAAGCAACTAGGTCTAGGACTAGTTTTTAGATGTGTATGAGCTGGGGTATCATGGGTATTTCATGCTTGTCTTTCAGTGGATGCTGATTAATCTATTACTTGTTTATAGGTCTCTTCTAAGGGGAGGGTTAAAATCCTTTGAGTGAGTGATAGTGCATTTGGATACACAAGCGGTTTGATAATGTATGATCTGATCAATGATATATGTTAATGTAAGGTATCAACATATTAGAATGTATTGTCTGCTTATTTCATAGCTCTATGCAGTGATGTATTTGACTCTATTGCCCATTGGATAAGGCACTAGTCTATGAGAGACTTAGGGTATTTCAGGTGTCCATTCAACCCAACATCAATTATTCAAATAAAATACATGTCCCTTTCATGTTGGTAGTAGTATTAGGAGGTCATTTCTAGTCTTCAAACTCATTCTATGCAAATAGGGTTGTTGCATAAGATTTGGTTTCATTGGGGTATTGGATACCCATAGGGGTCTGAAAGCTATTCAACAATAACATATCTACAGGCCTATTGTTTGTTATGAGGTGTCTTGAGTGTGCCGATAAGGCAATACCCACCCAAGTGATGTGGAGCTCAAAGAAGAAGGAGGATTCCTTTCAATCCTCATCAATTGGATTGTTTCTTGTCAAACTTGAGTGCAAAATCTAAGAATCAAGCCCATATATTTATTCAAGTTTGGTCCTGCAAGGAAAAGATCCAACACACTGCCCTACCATAGTCAATAGGTTCTATCAAATGGCACTTAAGGTAAGGAAAAATGGAATAGAAAGATGGATTTTGGAAAAGGGAAGAGCAATTATAGCACTTGGCAAGATTTTTAGAGGCAAAAACAACTCTTGGAACAAGGGACATAGTAGTGGCAGCAGCAGCAAGGCCCCTGACCAATGAGACAAGGAAAATAGTGTCTCTAACTCAAGAAGAAACTATAGAGGAAGAAGACCTTTCAATAGAGGAAGGACAAATTCAGGAAGAGGTAATGGACCATTGAAGTGTTTTTATTGCAACCAAATGGGACACCATGTAGGAAGATGCCCTGAGAAGAGAAACAACAATAACCAAGGTGAGAGAAGACCACAACTTGTCCAAGAAGATAAGCAAGAAGACAATGCTAATGCTAGAGACTTGGAATCAGAAGAAGGATTGTGTCTAATGATGAGGTAGGTCTTCGTTCAAGTACCACAAACCCAAGAGCCTCCACAAAGAAAGAATCTCTTTAGGAAAAAGATCAAGTGTCATGGAAAGGTATGCAATCTTCTTATTGATTCTAGTTCAACTGAAAATCTTGTGTCTTGTGAAATGGTTAAGAAGTTAAACCTTCCTAAGAAGCCACACCCTTGCCCCTATCATGTTTCATGGTTAACCAAAGGCCAACAAACTCTAGTAACAGAACAAGCATGGATAGAGTTTTCAATTACAAATTTTAAAGATAAGGTTCTTTGTGATATAGTTGAGATGGATGCCTCACATATTCTTTTAGGTAGGCCTTGTCACTTTGATGTTGATGTCATAAACCATTGTAGGAAAAACACCTACTCCATCACCAAAGATGGGAAGACCTTCACTATGAAGCCCCTACAGGATAGTAAAATTAAAAAAGAACCCACTGTGATTATCATGGGGGAAAAGGAGATGTTAAAAACATTGAAAGAATCTGATAGTGAGCCATTTATCTTAATATCAAAGCCCAAAGATAACATCAGGTCTGATCAACAAAAGCCCATACCAAATGAAGTCAAAAATCTGCTGCAAAAGTACAAAGATGTCACTATTAGTGACCTGGCCTCTAGCCTCCCTCCCATTAGGGACATTAGTCATAAAACAAACCTCATACTAGGATCATCCTTGCCTAATAAGGCACCATACAAAATGACACCATTGCAACATGTAGAGATTGCAAAATAGGTCACTGAATTGTTGGAAAGAGAGCTCATTCAAAAGAGTCTCAGTCCTTGTGTTGTACCCTCAGTCTTGGCCCCTAAAAAGGATGGAAAATGGAGGTTATGCATTGATAGTAGGGCCCTAAACAAAATTACAATAAGGTATAGATTTCCCATGCCAAGGATTGAGGACCTATTGGATCAACTAGGGGGTGCTTGCTACTTCACCAAGATAGACTTAAAGTCTAGTTACCATCAAATCATAATCAAGCCTAGAGATGAATGGAAAACAACATTCAAGACTACTGAAGGTTTTTTTGAGTGGTTAGTAATGCCCTTTGGTTTAAGCAATTCCCCTAGCACTTTTATGAGGCTTATGAATGAGATATTCATAGATTTTATTGGAAAATTTGTTGTTGTTTACCTTGATGACATACTAATATTCATTCATAGCAAGGAAGACCATCTTGATCATGTGGAATAGGTACTAAGAAGACTCCATCAACACAATTTGGTAATCAACTTGGAAAAATGCATTTTTATGAGAAAGGAACTTATATTCCTAGGTTTTGTGATCTCACAAGGTACCCTCAAGATGGATCCTGAGAAGGTAGATGCAATCATTAATTGGCCTCCACAAAAGAATCATGGTGATGTAAGAAGCTTCCATGGGCTTGCAACATTTTATAGGAAGTTCATCAAAACTTTCAGTCATGTGTGTGCAACAATGCTTGAAACAATCAAAGGTGGAAAGAAGAGAAAGTTTGCATGGACAAAGGAAGCCAATGATGCATTCCAATAATTGAAGAATAGAGTCTCTCAATACCCTATCTTGGTCCTCCCTAATTTCAACAAGGTCTTCACTATGGAGACAGATGCAAGCAATTTGGCTATAGGTGTTGTCCTAAGCCAAGAAGGCAAGGCAGTTGCTTTCTTTTTAGAGACATTGAATGAGGCCAAAAGGAAGTACTCTACTTATGACCTAGAGCTCTATGCTATGGTCCAAGCCCTCAAGAAATGGAGGCACTACTTGATCTCAAAGGATTTTGTAGTCTACACTAACAACCATGCACTAAGCTTCCTGAATTCATAAGAAAAACTTTCAGTCAGGCATCTCAAATGGGTAGAGCAATTGCAAGCCTATACCTTCAACATTAAGCATAAAAAGGGTGTAGCAAACAAAGTTGTTGATGCTCTTAGTAGGAGGATTGGTCTGGTTGAAGAAGTTCAACTACAAAGTATGGGAATTGAGTCCCTCAAACACTTGTACCTGGATGACCCTAATTTTTTAAAGATTTATTAGATTTGTATAAAGATGGAAGGAAGATATCATACTGATTTCTCTGAATATATGATTTAGAATGGCCTTCTATTCAAGGGAGCACAACTATGCATACCCAAGTGTTCAATGAGAGTAAACATAATCAAAGAAAAGCATTGTGGTGGCCTAGGAGGTCACTTTGGCATTGACAAGACAACATACATGGTAAAGAGGAGTTACTTTTGGCCCAAGTTGAACAATGAAGTTAAGAAGTTTATTGAGTCTTGTACTATTTTCCAACAAGCTAAAGGGATGACAACAAATCAAGGGCTCTACCAACCCTTACCAATCCCTTCAAGGCCTTGCGAATCCATTTCAATGGATTTTGTCATGGGGCTGCCTAAAACCAAGCAAGGATTTGATAGCATTGTGTTTGTCATAGTGGATAGGTAGCAAAATGGCCCACTTAGTGCCATGCAAGAGCACAAATGATGCATCTCATATAGCCAATCTCTTCTTCAAAGAAGTAGTTAGAATTCATGGCCTACCTCAGATAATTGTATCAGATAGGGATGTAAAGTTCCAAGGGCACTTTTGGAGGACACTATTCAAGAAGTTGGGTACAAACCTCACCTATAGCTCTGCCTATCACCCTCAAATTGATGGGTAGACTAAGGTAGTAAATAGGCCCCTAGGCAATCTTTTAAGATGTCTAACCAAGCAATATTCACAAAGTTGGGATACCTTACTACCCCAAGAAGAGTTTACCTTCAATGACTCTATAAATAGGTCAACCGGTACTACTCCTTTCCAAGCAGTGTATGGATTACATCCCAAGGGACCATTGGATCTAATGGAACTCCCCTTTGATTTTAGAATCAGTGCTCAAGGTGAATAACTGGTAGAGCTCATCACAAAGGTGCAACATCAAGTGAAAGAAACTTTGCAAAAGTCTAGTTTGAAGTACAAAGAAAATGCTGACAAGAGAAGGAGAGAGGTCCATTTCCAAGTAGGAGACAAGGTTTGGGCATTTCTAAGGAAGGAGAGACTACCTAAGGGTAGATACTCCAAACTTCAAATGAAGAAAGTAGGCCCCTGCAACATACTTAACAAAATAGGTGATAATGCCTATGAGATATCCCTTCCTCCAACTTTGAAGATCTCTCCAATCTTCAACATTATAGACCTCACACCATACAAAGCTGCAGTAGGCTCATTAAATGAGTAGGGTAAGGACACAAGCATTGAGGATGAAGACTATGTTACCAATATTCCTCAAAGAAAACTAGTGGAGATTGAAGAAATTTTGGACTCCAAGCTACTAAAGCAGACTAGATCAAAGAAGTACATGCATTACTTAGTCAAATGGAAGGGCATCCCTAACATTGATGCTACATGGCTCATCGAAGATCAAATCAAGCAACATGGCACTTCAGTGGAGTAGTTATCCTCAAGTAGGGACTTGAGTTTTATAATTCAAGTGGAGTATGGTGTAGGAGAAACTAATCTACAATCATCAAAAAACACTACTAAGGGTCCTAAACACATCTAGTATCTTAGAGTTTCTAATCAGGCACCTAGACCAAGCTGTAAGGCCTAGCTCCAGGATTGGCACAATTATAAGCCCCTGGCTAGCTATGGTCAAAAGTGGTCAATGGGCCTCAAATCTCAGGATCTTAGTTTCTTTTATGTTTTTAAGGTCTTTGATCCATGTTGGATCATTGGCTTAAGGTAAGGACCAATTTTGGTCACTATATTTGCAAGATAGCAAAATAGGCAAAAGTTGCTCTAAAAGTTGTCAAGCAACTTTTGAGCAACTTTCTAAAGTTGTCAAAAACTTTTAATAACCCTCCCAAATGGCTAGTTGGTTCAAACCACTCATGTAACCATTGGGAGTATCCTATATAAGCCCTTATAGGTGGGTGATAGGATATACAATGTACTTTTGGCATTTTATCAATAAAAATAACCATCATTTCTCTGTAATTTTTGTGTTTCAGAACCCTGTACAGATAGGTACAGATGCAAGGGCATATGATAGTGATTCCAAAGGTTGAATACTTGAATCCTCTTTTAGTTTCACTTTGTCTCATGTGTTGATCTCCCTGTTAGCTCTTTTTCATGTAGAATTGCCAATTTACCTATTAAGCTTGACTCTTAGGTTCCCAATTCCAAATTCTTACAGGGAAAAGGCTAATTGATAAGGACCAAGTCCTTCTTCCACTTCAGGCTCCACAAACCCAGGTGGGTGTACCTATCTTTAGACTCACTGCTTCACAATGAAATCCTTGCAGTAGATTAGGGGTTCTCACAATGACTTTCTAATGTCTCTTGTTGCAACTGATGCAGAGCTTAGAAAGCCAATCCATGATGTTAACAAAAGCAAACAATCATTGTAGAAAAATGGCAAAAGTGACAAGGGTATTCACCCTTCTTCTCTTCAAGCTTAAAACTCAGGCAAGTTAACCTATCTGATTCACTTCTACAAGGAATCACCAACAACACTTGCACTATTCAATGCAACTTACAAACATTTATGTTCTTGAACTAGAAATAGAAAGTTGATTTGAAAAGATTTTGATTACAAGTCTGGTCAAACCAGTGCCTAATCCTAGGCATGGAGTCAGAAAATGCACATCAACAGGAGACTTCAAATCTTATACAACTGAAATTCAAACAATGTACCTTGCACACCATTCTTTCTTTCCCCTATTTGGACATCAAATCCTCATGAAACATCAAATTATCAGCAACAATCTTCAAGATATTACACTCCCCTTGGAAGAAACTTGAGAATCATTACACCATTTACCTTGTAAACAGGTATATAGAGATGCCTTACAAATTGAGATACAACAATTTGATATAATGCAAAGAGACATCAGACAACTATGGGAAAGGATTTTCACTGTACTTCATTAAATCATCTTGTATCTATACATTCAAACATAGAAAACTCAGAATCAGAAATTTGACATGAAACCTAGAACTTGCATTAATGGAACTCAAACTTGTAGAGCTCTCCTCATGCAAAAAGATTGGAACCCTTACAAAAAGATCAGAAATGGGAATAAGAAGAGAAGGGGGAAACACTAGAAAGCATCACAACTTGACACTTTTTGAACTCTAAACTACTCACTAAATAAATCACCATGTCTGGAACAACAAATATGATCTCCCCTCATCCACTAAAAACACCTGTTCACCTACCCCAACATGAGTCATTGGATTGCAACAAACAAGATATCTCATAAAAAATCCCTTGACCCTATTTCATTCAACTAAAAACATCTTGAAACTAGCTAGACCTGCATCAAATCTGATTCCAAAAATGAAATCCTCATTCTCTCACCTTTCCAATGATATATAATACTTGATATTTGGGCAAAAAATAAAGCCCCCAACCATTAATTTCTCTCACAAGTCTGCAACTTCAATTTTTGAATTTATTATATAGTTCAAACTATATAAATTTATGTTTTTAAATTTGATTTTTGCAAGTTTGAATGTGCACGGGAAGAATAAAATATTACTTTTTTAAACCCTACAGCGGGACCCATGTGACATGTGGTAGGATCGGATTGGTTGCACTGTCCACCAGGTGCCACCTCATCGGGCTGCCACATGTTAGCCTGTCGCATGTTCGCAAGGGCTGAAGTTCCTCCTTGCGATCATGCGACCACTTGAAATGTGTCCACTTTTGACCAGTCACCACCACCTCATTGGGCTGCCACATGTTAGCCTGTCACATGTTCGCAAGGGCTGAAGTTCCTCCTTGTGATCATGTGACCACTTGACACGTGTCCACTTCTGACCAGTCACTGCCACCTCATCTCCTACAAAATGTACTTACCATTGGTCATAGGCATAGAAATCAAGGCACCATTGTGAAGGGTCATGTGAGCATAGCCTCCAACCCTTCTTATTTCATCATGTGAGTGGACTTGGATATATTCATTACAATTTCTCCATTCCGGCTGAATGTGGGATTAAATTGCTAAGAGTTTTTAAACTTTCTTTGCACTTTGTCTCAAAATAATGGGGCCCACTGCTGAACCAAATCCTCCAACCAAGGGGCCTGGCAAGAGCCTCTTTTTTTCTTTTTTTACAATGCATTGGAGTGCTGTTGTATATAAACACAAAAATAATCCTTCACCCAGCCAATGTGGGATAATTGGTCTTGAAGTTTTAATGGGCAGTTTTGATAGTGTCGCACTCAGGCAACTATAACTCGTGAACCAAGAAGAATTTTGAAAATCACTCTAGTGAGAATCAAGATAACTAGGTTTGCAACAACATATCTGAAAATGAGCTTGATCCAACAGTTCAATAGAAATTTATGCCCCCCGTAATATGACTATTTTTTCTTTTCTACAAATCCGCGTTTTCAAAATCCATTGTATGGGCTATTTCTTATATCATTGTGTAGGATTCTCATGTGAAAAATGTGCCTCCATTGTTTGCTGTGTAAGTCCCCAATACACCTTGGCCTTTCACAAATAGTGAGCACACTCTCCATTTTATTGCGGGCTGCTCACACAAAGCTCCTCTCACGTTGGCATCTACAACAAACCGTGTGCACCCAAATGGCATTCATGCTGGCACCATGATATATGAGTCTTCCTTAATTTGTTAATGCTGGTCTCTTCTCCATGAAAGGGTGAAATTTTCTCTAATGCCTCCCAATAGTATCAACAGAAGTAACATTCATGTTCTCCCTGCCCTACCATTGCATCAGATGACCAAGTTTGAAAAGCTCTTATCACTCTTGCAACTATCATGGAGAATTAACTCCTGAATATTTGCCTCCAACAAAAACTCTCTAATATTCTTATACATTGAAGACTTAGAACGCTGAAACAAAGCTCATGCACCATTTTTAACTCATGTTTAAACTCTTGTCAACAAACTTCGAGCATTTGTGTCGGGCAATAACATTAAGGAAAACTAGAAGCATTTTCAAGACATATGGATACCATCATTCCTTCCAACCATATCAAAAGAGATATCAGGATATGGGTCGACATCAAAACATGTAGATAACCTTAAATTCATTTACCCTTTCAACAATTGCAAAGTTATCAAGTAACATCAACTGGCCTCAGAACTGGCTTTTAAAACTAACCCATTAAAACTTTCGGTAATCAGAATCTCAGGCATTGGTTCTCCCTCATACAAGGAAAATGAATCCATAACCAACTCACCAAAAAGATCAAACAACCGATTATAATTAATCACCAAAGTCAACCTGTTAGATATATTCAGATTTAAAACAGTCAAAATCATAGAAATTAGGTTTGGAATTGGCCTGGGAAAATGGTCAAATGGATTGGCAGAGACTTCAAAATCCATAGACAAGTAGTATTCTAAGTCTATAGTATGAAACAACTTTCAATTATGTTAGACCTTGCACAAGGCACAAACTACAAGACCTCAAAGTAGGCTACTTAGAACTCTGAACAAAGCACACAGAATTCTAACAAATTGCAAATGGAATGGCACTGGCAAATAGGTCAAACGGGTGCATGGGGGGATAAAAATTAGCAAAATGACTCACTCCCATGCCTATAGTATGATGCCACAACTAGCATGCAATGATCAATCACAAGGAAAAAGATACAGCTCCACAAATAGGGCCTCTGAGAAAAATTGAGCAAGTGCACAAGTGCAAAAATAAGGAAACACCTCCAGAAGGGGATGAATAAACGGGGTCAAATCTTATCACAGAGGCCTAAAACCTGACACATAAAGAGTATGAAATGTGTACAACAAGACACTAGGCTCATATTTTCATGACACTCTCCAGGGTGCATGTTACAAGCTGACAAAGTACCCCTTCCCAGTGACCTTCACACTTGGCAATTTTTGCATTCACGACCTCCTAAAAATGAAATGACGCCAACCCATTTGAAAATGCCATCTAAGAACTCAAAAAAACTTGATAGGATGAATGAAAAACAATGAACATATAGACCTCAAGATTTGACCCCAAATACACCCATACTAGCATCCAATACAAGGCCAAAAATGAGCACTAATCAAGAATTTTACATCGTACCTCAAAACTGCATTTTGAGTACCAACACTCCCTTAGAATGAAAGTTATCTAATTTTTAGCATAGGTGCCTAGATTTGAGGCTTAAAACCAGGGTACTTAATAGGGCCTGATTTTTTAGGCACATTCCACCATGGGAAATTGATGCCCCTTGGTGAAATACAAGTTCATTCAATTTATTTTCATCTTTTGTATGTTTGGAGTGATAAAAATCAGAGGTTTGGGTTTGCCACCATACCCTAGGTGTACATCTCAATGTGTGCACCAGTCAATTAACTAGGACAATCATCCTAGATTGCGGTTGGGGATTCAAAAAGCTCTAAAAACTTGGATTATAATTTTTTTTACATGTCTACACATGCCTCCATGATTGATTTGTGTTTTGGCATAGGAGAAAGAGCACTTGTAGTGCATTCAGAGCCCTATTTAGGCCTATTAGCCCAGTCTAATGTTGTGATAGAAGAGCTCTCCACTCATTTTCACTCCTCAGTGTTCAAGCATATTTTGTAAACCCCAAAAGGGTATCAGGATCCTCAACCCATTCTACACTTTTTTTGGAAGTATTTTAAAGTAGGCTCAAGAAATTAGTTTTGAAAGGCTACAAGCCTAGAGTTGGGTTTGTGTAGAAGCATAACCTTATGAGTTTCCCATTGGTGAAAGAACCATTGGAACTACCAAAACAAGACCTAAATAGGCTAGAGAAATTCTTATAAGCCACCCTTGGTCTTAGTATTCATTTTATGGGGTTTGAGTACTTATTTTCCTAGAGAGGTCTCTTAGTGAACTCTTGGTTGTTGGTGCTTGGGACTTTGGAAAACCTAGTGATTAGGTTACATTGCATTGTAGGGTTGTGATAACCTTCTCCAAGTCCTTTTAGCATACCTGTGATAGGTATCTAGCACTTGAATCCTTCACCTTGGGTGTTGAGGGATTGGATTCTTGCCATTACACACTGGTTGGAGGCTTCCGCTAACCACTGCTGCATCACAAAAGTGAAGAGCGAAATCTTGTCCCTATAGTTGGTCCAATTGCTTATAGATTTCCTATATTTGGAATTAACCAGTCCTTAACATTAGTCATAAGCATATTGGTATCTCATGGAGTGTAAAATATTTTGAAGAACCAACAAGATGGTGACTCTGCTAGGGATTCTATAAAATTTGTATAAAATAACATAGGTACAAGTTGAGCTAGAATCTTGGCTTGCTTATTTTCAAAACTAGTTGGTTACCTTATACACAGAGTTGATTTCTTTTCAATTTTTGCCTACCTTTCTTATTTTATAAAATCATAGAAAACCCCATTTAGTTTGGGTGGTGACTCTAAAACATCTTTGTACTAGTGCTTAATATAAACCATCACTATATCACTATGAATTTAAAAAATACAAGGTCCTGGAGGAAGGAACACCTAGAAGAAGGTTTGCAGGGTGAGCTTCCAGCCACATCTAGATGAGGTCAAGTTAGAAGAGAAAAAAGCAGCAATGACATGTCTCTTACCTGGAAGCAAAAAGGAAAATCAAGACAAGAAAGTCTTGCCCCTCCACGTTAGGAGGGAAATGCCTCAGAATATGAGGAGGCAGTTGATCTAGGCTTAAACCAATATGAGGATTATTATTCTCCCATAGAAAGAGAGGGTGAAAGGTTACCACACAATAGGAAAATAATCCCTAATAGATGGTATAGAGGGGAGAGTAGATCTAGAAGTAAAATTAGGAGTGGACAAGACTTTGTCCCCCCTTTCACCCTTGGTTCATCATTGCCCCAAGGCCTCCATGAGTCTCGGGATCAACAAGAAGAGCCTCAAGCACAATAGGTTGAATCTGAAACAACTTTGTCAGATTCTGAGGAGATATTTGAGGAAGTATATGAATTGAAAAGGAGAATTCATGAACAAGAAGCTATTAGGTAGAAAAGAGAAAAGGAGAGAGAAGAAAAAATTAGGCATGCCATGATAAGGGCTAACCAATTAAAAAGGCAATTGTTAAATTTAGAGCCTATAAATTATGTTCCCATTCTTGAGAAGACAAGTGAACAACCCATTGTCCAACAGGTCTTTGAAACAAGGAATCCAAGGGATAAGGGAAAGTAGAAAGCAATGGGTCTCTCAATTAATGAACTAGTAGGCCCTAAATTTCCCATAGATTCCACTTTAAGACTGGAAGTAGATCTTGAAAAGGCCAAAAGGGAACAAGAGTTGTTAGCCAAAGAACTTGAAAAAGAAGAATTAGAAGCTTCAGCACTAGAAATGAAAAAGAAGATTGATTTTCTCAGACTATCTACAAGACCCACTAATTTTGCTAATTCTACTATTACACAAGGGGAAAATGTTTCAAATTTAGCAAATTAGACAACTAGTGTTCCCCCACTAGGAGGACTCAGAATTTTTGCCATGACAAATACTAATGCATCTACATCTCAGGGTGCTGGTATTTTTAACACAGGGGTTATACATGAAAGATGCAAATAGTTGGTTTTTACTGGCATCCCTGGATATCCTAACCCCATCCTTGAAGAAATCAAGAAGAAACTTCCCAAGTTCCCTGTAAGTAATGTTTTTACTTGTGAGGAGCACCTAAAGAAATTTATTGATGTGATTGATGATTATAACATTGTTCCTGATGATGTTATCATGAAATTATTTGTACAATCCCTAACAGAAGATTCAAGGGATTGGTTTAGGGCTTTGCCACATGCTAGCATAGGTTCATGGGATCAACTTAGGCATTGTTTCAAACAATAGTATGGTGATAAAACACATGAGGTTTTTATGCTAAATTAATTTAATAACATAAAGAATAATTTCAATGAGGATGTTGTTGAGTTTAATGTCAGATTTCAAAAGGCCATGCATAAAATTTTGCAAGTCATCAGATTGGATGATAGAGTGTGTCTTGTCACATATTTAAATGCTTTCGACTCTAAGATGGGCTACCTTTTGAGAGATAAAAATCTAAAGAGTCTTGTTGAAGCTTACAAGCTAGCCGTGAACATAGAAAGTAACCGAAGAATCTTAGGAAATTTGGGAAGAAGGGAAGATAACAAATCAGAATTATTGAATAGGAAAGATCTAGGAAATCCTATAAGTGTAAAACCTAAGGATGATGATAGCTAAAGTAGATCTTAAAGGAAATTAAGGACTTAAAGCCTAGTGAGAACATAAATAATAAAGTTATAGGAGGGGATAAGCCTGCCTTTAATAATTTCAACAAATTGCCAAGAATGTAGAACTACCCATATAACACTTAGCGGAAAGATGGCAAGCCTATTCTTCCTGAAAGAAAGGATAAACCAAATAATAGGACCCCTCATCCATTGCAAAGGAATTCAATGAATTTGGTGGAGGATGTCCCATGGTGTATTGTTTTTCAGTCACCACATGATCCCAATTATTGTGTCATATCCCAAAGTGTCTCCTCACGGGAGTAGCAAGAATGTAACGAGGAACAACCTTATGATGACCAAGGTTGTGGAATGATTTCTTCCCATGTTTGGGATGAAGTGGATTTTGCTAAAGAGGATGAAAATTAGGATGTCTTTAATTCTCAGACCAAAACTGAATCATACCATCAACAAGTTTTTTCAGATGAAGATAGTGAACCTGACAACATTTAGTGCAATGTTTTGAAAATTAAAGAGACAGTTGTTTTGAGGAGGCCTTTTGATGAGGAGATTGCCTCGATAACAAAAGATATGGTTACTCAAGCTAAAACAAATTACAACCTGAGAAATAGAGTGGTTGGTAATCCAAATCAGAAGCCTACTGGAATTTTCATCAAGAAAATAGACAAAGATGTAAAAACATCATAGGATAAGTCTAAGGATGCTAATCTTGTTGATAAGGTCAAAATAAAGAAAAATGCTAAGCCTAACATTGTTTATAAGGTAAAATCCAAGCCCACAGCTGAATTTGTTCCATCTTTATAGAAATAGGATGGAGTCCATATTAAAAAACCTACAGACATATCCATACAGGAAATTGATAAAGAAGTTGTAAATATGAAGCCGAATGTCTTTGATTCAAAATATGTCCCGACTGATATGAGTAAAATGTTGTCACAGATTACTTTCAAAGTCCCTTTGTTGGAAATGATGAGAATAGAAGAACATAAGGAAAAGGCCCTAAATTGGGTAAATGGTGTGGTACCCATAGATTCTCAAAAAATAGAAAAGGTTGAGAAACAAGTAGCAACTATAAATGATGAAAATGAAAATTGCAATGAGGAGATTGTTTCTAAAATTGCCCAAATTTATTTGGATGCAAATGTTGTTAGTACTACAGCAGGAACAGTTGATCCTTTCTTTTTTACTCTATAGATAAATGGAAAGTTACTAAAAAATTGTATGATTAATTCTGGAGCATCAAACACTATTATGCCTACTGAGGTTATGAAGTCATTAGGATTAAAGGTGGACACACCTCATGGTAGATGTCAAGTAATAGATTCAAGGGAAGTAGTATTTGTGGGTACTATCAAGGCTCTACCTTACAGACTGGCTGCATACCCTAGTAAGCAATTGACCATGAGTGTCTTGGTAGTGGATATTCCTCCCCAATATGGGATGCTACTATCAAGAAAGTGGAGTGGTTCTATGGGAGGCAGCATACAATGTGATTTGTCATTTTCCACTTTCAACTTGGAGGGACATAACATTAAGGTTTCTAGAGAACTCATAACTCCACATATGATTGAAGAAGAAGAAGACACCATGAATTGCTTTCTTGACACTGACATTAATGCTTTCAAGGTTCAAGGTAAAGTTAATGATGAGAATGTTGAAAATACACATAGGTCAGAAAGACAGGAGGGATGGATTGATCTTGATAGTTTGTGGACCATGTATTTTGATGGTGCAAATAGCAAGGAAGGATCTGGGGCTGGAATATTGCTCATATCTCCAAATGGTAAAACTTTCAAATTCTCCTTTACTTTTCTATTCTCATACACAAATAATGTTGTAGAATATGAAGCTCTATTGATAGGTCTAAGATTAGCATAAAGGCATGGTATAAAATGTTTAAAAGTAGTGGGTGACTCTGAGTTAGTTGTCTCCCAAGTTATATCAAACTATGCCTCAAAAAATTAGAAATTGAAGCAGTATAGAAATGTAGTATGGGATGAGATTGAAAGCTTCAGTGATTTTAACATTTGTTGGATGGAAAGAAGTCAAAATAGAATGGCAGAGTTATTGGCTAATGTGGCCCTTAGACCTGAAGATGTTACATTTGTAGATAATTCCAATATAGAAGTACAAGCCAGGCCTTCCATCCCTGATAATGTAGAGAATTGGTGGGTTTTCTCTAATGATCAAGATATCTTAAGATTTCTCTAGTGTGAATCTCATTTTGGTGACAAAGAAATGGATTTCAGTACTTATGTTGATATAGTGAATGGTAAAAATGTCATTTTTGGGAAAGAGGTTTTGCAATTAAAATCAATTAGAATTCCCAAAGGATTAGTTTCTCTTGAAAGGGCATTTGACACTAAATACAAAGCTTTCTCTGCTAGTACTGATAAAATCAATGAGCTTAAAGAAATAAACTTGGGCACAAGAATTGCACCCAAGAAGGTTTATATAGGTAGATGTTTGTCCCCAAGAACTAGAAAAAATTTGATTGATCTTCTCAAAAAAATTAGGCATGTTTTTGCTTGGTCATATGAAGATCTCAAAGCTTATAGGGAGGACCTCTTTCAACATGAGATTCCACTCAAAGAAGGCACAAAACCTTTTAGACAGAAGTTGAGACCTGTTAACCCTACTTTGGCACCTAAAATGCAAGGGGAACTCAAGAAGATGATGGATACTGGAATAATCAAGCCTATTAGGCACTCCACTTGGGTTTCAAATTTGGTGTCTATC
This sequence comes from Chamaecyparis obtusa, assembly GCA_027943335.1. Taxonomy (NCBI): domain Eukaryota; kingdom Viridiplantae; phylum Streptophyta; class Pinopsida; order Cupressales; family Cupressaceae; genus Chamaecyparis; species Chamaecyparis obtusa. Next base: position 510,508 of record BSBK01003657.1, read on the forward strand.
AGAAAGAAAAATGGTGACATTAGGCTTTTTGTTGATTTTAGAAATCTTAACATAAATTCTCTAAAGGATAACTATGGATTACCAAATATGGAGAACATGTTGCAGAAGGTCACCGGGTCAGAATTGATGTCCATGATGGATGGCTTTTCAGGTTACAATCAGGTTATGGTTAAGGACACACAGCAGTTTAAAACTGCATTTACAACCCCATGGGGGACATATGTTTATGTAAGGATGCCTTTGGGTTGACTAATGTTGGTGTCATGCCCCGCAAGGGAACGAGGGAAGAGAACAAAGATTCTCTTTATAAAAGAAAAACCCAAGTAATGATTTATGAAAATTTTTGAATTTTTAAAACAATTATATGAACAAAACTTAAACTTAGTTTCCTCCCAAGGTTCCCTTCTATCTAATGCATGATTTGTTTAAGTCCATTAAGTAAACTAACAACAAGATATACTTCTCAAAACAAATTACATCATATCACTATAAGATTCTTTATTAAGAACTACATAGTACTTTCATTTCAATTTTCCATTTAAAATCATCTATATTCCTAAGTATTCTTTATGAACAATATAACCTTTAAATCAAATAGAACCATCTAAATCATTTGATACATTGTAAATAATACATTTGTTCTTCAATGGCCTTTCCTTGAATCATCACTAATTAAAATCATACTACTTAACTAAAAATAATTTTCTTTTCCAACATACATCATTTTGAATTACATCAATGATTACATTACATTCATCTCCGCTCGGGAGGTAACAATAACTTTACATCATGAAAGATAATTACAAAGCCTTTATTCTTCAAAAACTGGTACATAAGCAAGCATGAATCTTCAATGCTGCATCTGCAAAAGATACCTCGATAAAATGTTTACCACCCAACCACGTGGACACCCAAAGGCCCACTCCCCCGTGCTAGGAGATAAACACCAGGGTCCACAAAGAAGGAATAGCTAGGCCAAACCTAGGGTCGGGTTACCTTTCCCAAATAACAAATGAAAAGAAAGCCAAGTATAAATCTTTCCCCAAATAGGTTCTAAGGCTTGGTAGAAACTCTAAGCAACAACCTAAGTGAGTGTCATCGCATAGCCCTCACCCCTTAGGTTGTCCTAGTACTAGCCACTCTGGGCCCCGGCCCCCAAGTAGGCACATGCGGAATCAAATGCCTTTTATATAGACAAGTGCCATTCGATCGTACCTACGCATAGGCACCTTCTCCCACTCCCATCCATAGCCTTTACTAGCACTAATGGCATGGGTGAGGCACATTTAATCTTTTTACAAGTTTGAACCCATTCCCATAAGTTTTAATTAAATTATCATTTGTTAAAATAACTCTTCAGTTAGTTATCCTGGTACTAGCCACTTAGGGCCCCAGACCCACACTAAGAGCCACTCACTAGGTGTCATTAGGTTTTCTACCCTTAAACCACATATTGCAGCCACATCATACACATAGTAAAAACATATCATAAACGCTTTTGTAAGACTACATCAAAGAGTATAAAATAGTAAGATAATTTATGGATGTTTTAGGGGAAATTAGGAACGTTTAAGGATGTTTAGAATGGTCCTAATCTTCTTAGACAACCCTAAACCCTAAACTACTTCCTACACACATCCTAACCCTATTAAGGCATCCACACACACTAAACATAACCTCTACCAAACAAGGAATGAACACATTTACAATTTACTCAAAGTTCTATATACCAAAAGATAATGTTCCATGAACTTCATTCTAAGCCTGATATTTGACTAAGCCTGAAATTTGACTAAGTCTAATTTTATTAAAAATCTAAAAAATTAAAAGTTACAACTTAACTCCTAGGAAGTTGAAACCTATCCCAATCAATTCAAAAGGTACCTAAACCCTTTATACAAGTATAACTTAAAGTATAAGAAATTAAAGTACATAAAATTATACTTTAATGTTTTAATTGTATAAAGCCTGAATCCTATTTTCATCGGTTAACACTAATCTCCTCAGTTCACACTGGTTGCTTGGTCACCACTAACTTACTCGGTCACCACTAACTTACTCCTCGGTTCACACTGGTTGCTCAATCACCACTAACTTACTCGGTCACCACTAACTTACTCAGTCACCACTAACTTACTCGGTCATCACTCACTTACTCGGTCATCACTCACTTACTCGGTCATCACTCACTTACTTGGTCATCACTAGCTTACTCAGTCATCACTGGCTTACTTGGTCATCACTAACTGATTGCCAGAAACTACAAAATACGACTGTCAACTTTGGTTTGTGAGTAAAATTGGGCATTATGGGAACTAGGGTTGCCTAATCTGAGCATGACCCATTTGAGATCTCCCAGTTTCCCTTCAGAAATGGCCCATCAATCCATCATATCTATCCAACATATCTGTTCTAGATCTGGGCAAAGAAAGTGGTGCAAAGAAAAATATGAAACTATAGGTTTGAAACAGAAGTTCTAAAGCCTCGAAGAACTCATGGACATTCTGGATAAGAGAGGAAATGCAAGGAGAATGCTAAGAACCCTACAACCTCCTATAATTTCATAAATATTTGTTTATACTCAATACAAGAAATAAATCCATTCAACATGTTCCTACACTTCAAATCACTAATACAGGGACAATGATATATATGAAACACAACATTTTGTAATTTATATCAACAACGAACATACAGAGAAACATTTAACTAGATTTTCATCTTTTCATATCACAAAGGAGAGATAACTCTCAGGATGAATTCCAACCTGGAGTCCTGCAGAGATTCTGTTGATGAAGACTAGTCCAATCCTCTCAACCCTTTCAACACTCCTTCAAATCCTCTTGGGTGCAATCTCCAGCCTCTTCCGGGAATAACCAATTGCCACTCTCAGATAATGATGAATTTCTCTCCTCACAAATACAATATTCCTACCAGCATAATACTAATCTTGTTATCTTCTTCTCGAAACAACTCTCCTACAACTCCCTCTCACATAGGAAGTCTTTCCTGTATATAGATTGGGGAGTAGTTGCACAGGTACTCCAATCGATGCAACTATCCACTGGTTATCCGTTAACAATACAGTTTGTAAAACCATTCCTATAAAGGGATAAATAAATTTTTTTTAATAAAACTATAATCTATTACCATAATCAAATTTATGTTTCCTTTACTTTAGGGAAGTTAATAATAATAATAATTATTTACAACCATATCATTAACTAATCTAATTATTCATTAATAGAATGTAATAATTACTTACTCACCAATAATTATATAAATATATGTATGCATATGCATATATGTGTGCACCCATATGCCTATGTGTACATATATTATTATTATTATTGTAAATATTGCAAACATAATATTATTATTATGAATCATATTATTATTTACACACTTAATCCATATTCTTTACAAAATGCAATAGTGATATATATACAAGGTGAAACATACCACTATTATTAAAAATATTTATTATTATTTTTATTTTATTTTTATATCCATAGACATTTTGTTATTATGGATATTATAAAGATAATACCATAAAATTCTTTATTATTATTGATATTAAAATCACATATTTCAATCACATTGTCATGCCCCGCAAGGGAACCAGGGAAGAGAACAAAGATTCTCTTAACAAAAGAAAACCTAAGTAAAAATTTATGAAAAAAATTTGAACTTTGAAAAGAGTTATGTAATCAAAACTTAAACTTAGATTCCTTCCAAGGTTCCCTTTTCATTTTAAATGCATGATTCATTCAAATCCATTAAGTAAACTAACAACAAGATTTATTTCTCAAAGCAAACTACATCATATCTTTAAGAAATACAAAATATTTTCATTTCAACTTTCCATTTAAAAAAATCATCTATATTCCTAAATATCCTTTATGAACAATGTAACTTATAAAATTTATCCAACTCATTTGATACATTAAAAATATACTACATTTGGTTTTTTCAATAGCTTCACTTAAACAACAATAATGAAAGCATGTTACATAATTTGGAATGTTAGAAAAATCCTTTCCTTTTCCAACATACATCTTAAACATAAAGTTCACATTTCCCTTTTCCCTTCTTCATAAGTCTACCCATTCCAATTACATCATTTTAAAATACATTACTGATTACATTGCATTCAACTCCTCATAAGAGGTAACAAGATTATGCATCATGAAATATAATCACAAGGCCTTCATTCTTCAAATCTGGTACATAAGCAAGCATGAATCTTCAAGCATATATCTGCAAAAGATACCTCGATAAAAATGTTTACCACCCAACCACGTGGATACCTATAAGGCCCACTCCCCCGTGCTAGGAAATAAACACCAAGGTCCACAAAGAAGGAATAGCTAGGCCAAACCTAGGGTTGGGTAATCTTTCCCAAAATAGCAAATGAAAAGAGAGTCAAAGTATAGATCTTTCCCAAAAGGTTCTAAGGCTTGGGTAGAAACTCTAAGAAACAACCTAAGTGAGTGTCATCGCATAGCCCTCACTCCTTGGGTTGTCCTGGTACTAGCCACTTCGGGCTCCGGCCCCCAAGTAGGTACATGTGGGATCGAATGCCTTTCCTACAGACAAGTGCCATTCGATCATACCTACGCATAGGTACCTTCTCCCACTCCCATCCATAGCCTTTACTAACACTAATGGTATGGGCGAGGCACATTTAATCTTTTTAATGTTTTAACTCATTCCCATCAGTTTAATTAAATTTTCACTTGTTAAATAACTCTTCAGTCGGTTATCCTGGTTCTAGCCACTTTAGGGCCCCGGCCCCGCACTGAGAGCCACTCACTAGGTGTCGTTAGGTTTTCTAACCTCAACCCATACATCACAATTACAACATACACATAGTATAAGCACATTGTAAACACATTTGAAAACTACTACAAAGAATTGGAAATAATAGGATAGTTATGTATGTTTAGAGAAATCAAGTACGTTTAAGAATGTTTAAAATGTCTTGACTCTAAACCCTAAACTGCTCCTTACAAACATTCTATCTCAATAAAGGCATCTAAATGTACTAAAAATAATCTCCACTAAACAAGGAATGAACAATCTTCAGGTTTATACAAAATTTCTTTCTAAAACTAAAACCTGCCTAATCCTGAAAATTGACTAAGTCTGATTTAATTAAAAATCTAAAATTTAAAAGTTACAACTTAACTCCTAGGAACCTGAAACCTATTCCAATGGATTCAAAGGGTACCTAATCCCTTTATACAAGTATAACTTAAAGTATATGAAATTATACTTAAATGTTATAATTGTATAAAGTTTGAATCCTATTTTCCTCGGTTTATACTGGACTGGTCGGTTGACACAGTATTGCTCGGTTGACACACTATCGACCTGGCCCAGTTAACACTAAACTGACCTGACTCGGTTAGCACACTACTGACCTAACTCGGTTAATAGATTACTGACCTTACTCAGTTAACACATTACCGACCTAACTCGGTTAACACATTACCGACCTTACTCGGTTAACACATTACCGACCTTACTCAGTTAACACATTACCAACCTAACTTGGTTAACACATTACCGACCTTACTCAGTTAACACATTACCGACCTAACTCGGTTAACGCATTACCGACCTTACTCAGTTAACACACTGAGCCGACTGGAACTGCAGAGAACGACTATCAACTTTGTCTTGCGGGTAAAACTGGGTGTTATGGGGACTAAGGTTGCCTAAAATGAGCACGACCCATTTGAGATATCCCAATTTCCCTTCAGAAACAGCCCATCAATCCTCCCTATCTATCTAACAAATATATTCTAGATCTGGGAAAAGAAAGGTGGCACATAAATAGACATGAAACACTAAGGTTGCAACAAAAGTTCTAAAATCTGGAAGCATTCATAATACATCTAGTGACAGTAAAATACACTACCCTACCAGATCAAAACCACTTCTACCCTCCCAGGGAGGTTTCACCACAGTGAACATACAAACATTCCTAAAATAACTTTCCACAAACACATTTCAAATACATAGAAAATAAAACATATATATATATAGTTTTTGATTCTAAACAAAAAGGTAAACAATCATAATCTCATCGAGTAATAGATCATTCATATACACAAGATAATAATACTACAATAATGCATATATATATATATTTTGCAACCATAGCACAATATACAGAAACTTTTCCAGAAATCTAGATTTTACATTCATTCTACAAAATAAATCTACTTCTCAGGATGGATTCCAACCTGGAGTCCTGCGAAGACCAGTTGGAGAAGAAGGAAGATCAAACCCTCTCCAATGTTTCCAACACTCCTTTGAATCCCTTTGCTCGCAATCTTCCAGCCTCTACCCGTAACAATCCAAATGCCAAACTCACAGGATAAATTTTCTACAACAATAATAATAATAATCGTCTTCTCCCCACTCCTTTTACACAGGAAATCTTTCCTGTAAATAGGATGGAGGAGGTGGTTGCACAGGTAATCCAACTGGTACAACCATCTCAACTATCCATCCGTTAAAGAGATGGTTTTGAAAACTCATTCCCGAAAAGGAATAAATAAACTATAATCTGAGTCCCCAAATTTAATGATATTAAAATAAATATTATAATCTTAAAACAATTTATTAAATTAATCAACTATGGTAATATGATAATCCTATTTACCATACTGCTAATTGATCTAATTATTTATTAATATAATAAATAACTACATGGTACTAATTATATATAAATATATGTATGCATATGCATATGTGTGCACCCATATGCCTATGTGTACATATATTATTATTATTACAAATATTATTACAAGCATAATATTATTATTATAAAACATATTATTATTTTTATTGCTATAGAATCTTTGTCGTTATTAGTATTATAAAATAATACCATAAATAAGGTACATTATTATTAATGTTAAACATTAGAATAACATTATTATAAACTATATTGTTTATTCATACCTTAATCCTCATTCTAAAATATATATGTATATATTAAGTAGCCACTAGCATAGGTTAGAATTTTACCACTATTGTTTAAAACCTTTTATTATTAATATTTCCTTAGACATTAAAATACCATAAAATTAATCCTTATCATGGGTATTAAAACCACATGATTTAATTGCACTCAAAATCACTCCTAATGAGATACGCTACTAAATCATACCCTCAAATGAACAATAATCTACATCCATGATCTACTAACAGAATTGAACATATCACGAAGGCAAGAACTAGCTACAAGATCCACAATTCCATCAACTACAAAACTACATAAGACATTCACACAAGGGACTGACTCGACACTTCCCACCTAAGGATAAAAGGATCAAAGGTGAAGTTTCTTCCTGTGGACCTGGTGATACCTCCGTAAAAACAACAACGATTGAGGATTTTGAGGGATCGCTTAGACCTGTGAAGCTAGGTGGAGACGACACCCAGTACCTGCAATCCTGCATCACCAAGAAGAGATACATATATATACATATGGAGATACAAATCAGATATATGCAAGCAGATGACCAGGATCGATACATCGTGTGGACCTCAACTAAGTGAGTAACTACGAATTCATCTTGGAGTCATGAAAAACACATCAAACACATCCATGAAACATAAAACATCATGATAGTGGTTAGATTCAAATAATTGGGTTAGATCCATATAAAAATAGATAATTTTCTAATCTCATAAACATGTAATTACTAACCATAAATGAGCATATTCATCAGGTCATCATCCACAAAACATAAATGTAAATGTATAGTCTTGACCATAATAATAATAAAATGTCCAAATCAAAAAAGTCTAAGTATCACCATAGGAGAGGTATTACATCCTCCCCCCCTAGTGTTAGGCTTATTCCTGGAAGCCTACAAACAAATATGGATAAGAGTCTCTAAGTCTATCAACATCTTCCAATGTGGTGAAAGATTCATCATTGGGGTCCCATTAGACCCTTGGCTACTCTATGGTGCGACCCCTGAGGGTTAGTGTCTGCTGCTTCAAAATGCGTACCGGCTCTAAAGCCAGCTGCCCATCCGCTACCTATAAAGCATTCCAATCCAACACATGAGTCACATCAGGAATATACTTCCTAAGTACAGAAACATGAAACAGATCATGAATACGAGCAAGGCTGGGTGGCAAGGCAAGCTGATAAGCTACTGGTCCTATCCTCTCCAAGACCTCAAAAGGGCCAACAAATCAGGGTGCCAACTTAGAGCCTTTTCTATAACGGATTGGACTCTTTCATGGGCGCACCCTCAAAAAGACTCTATCACCAAGAGAGAAGTGTATATCAGTCCTGTGAGCATCAGCATACTTCTTCTGCCGATCCTGGGCTATCAAAATATGCTCTCTGATGCACTTGACTTGCTGTTCCATATCCTATAACATCTCAGGGCCTAGAAGTACCTTGTCCTCCAATCTGTCCCAACTTAAAGGAGTGCGGCATGGACGACCATATAAAGCCTTAAAAGGGGACATGCCTAAGGAACTGTGATAACCATTATTATAAGCAAACTCTACCAAATATAGATACTCTTCCCAGTGGGTCTATCTATCCATAACATACATTCTAAGCATGTCCTCAAGAATCTGATTGACTCGCTCCGTCTGCCCATCTGTCTTAGGATGATAAGCGGAACTGAAGTTGAGCTGAGTCCCTAAAGTATGCTGAAGTGAAGTCCAAAGAGCTGATGTAAATACTGGATCATGATCAGATATGATTCTCCTGGGAATTCCATGGAGTCTTACAATATCCTTCATGAACACTCTGGCAACAGAAGCTGCTAAGTACGAGGACTGCATAGGAGAAAAATGGGCTACCTTGGTGAGTCTGTCAACTGTTACCATGATAGCATCATGTCTCCTAGGAGTAACTGGAAGTCCCACAATAAAATCCATGGAAATAATGTCCCATTTCCATTCTGGCACTAGGTGAGGTTGCAATAGACCAGCAGGGTGTTGATGTTCTGCTTTTACTCTCTGACATTCCAAACATCTAGCCACATAGTCTGCAATATCTCTCTTCATTCCTGACCAATAGTACAATTAACGTAAGTCTGCATACATTTTCTTCACCCCAGGATGTGCTGAATAAGGAACCTTGTGGCTTTCTGAGAGGAGAAGTGTAGGAAGGTCTCCTTCCATGGGCACATAGATTCTATTTTTTTGTCGCAGTAACCCAAGGGTGTCTAAGGAATATCCTAAGAAGCGACCTTCCAAAGGTCTTCCTAACTCTATTTCTATCTTAGCCCCCTGAAACCAAGAGTCAGAAGTGAGAGCTTCCCTGATTCTTTTCTCCAAATCTGTGCTAAGGGCTATTGCTGATAAAACATGTCTGCACCTACTTAAAGCATCTGCCACCACTTTTGTCTTTCCTTGGATGTATTTCACCTCAAAATCATATTCACATAGGAATTCCATCAACCTACATTGTCTGGCATTTAGGTTGGGTTGAGAGAAGATGTACTGAAGGCTCTGATGATCTGTTTGGAGTTCAAACTTGTGACCCAATAGAAAGTGTCTCCACTTTACTAAGGCGTGAACTACTGCTACAAGTTCTAGGTCATGGGTGGGGTAGTTGAGCTCATGATATTTAAGCTTCCTTGACTCATAAGCCACAACTTGTCCTTCTTGCATAAGAACCACCCCAATCCCTTCTAGTGAGGCATCTGTGCAAACTATGAAGTTTCCTGATGGTTCAGGAACCACCAAGATTGGAGCACTGGTTAATCTTTCCTTCAAACATTGGAAAGCGGCCTCACATTTTTCTGACCAAACAAACTTTTTGCCTTTCCTTTGCAAGGAAGTAATGGGATGTGCTATTCAAGAGAAATCTCTGACAAATCTTCTGTAATACCCAGCTAGTCCCATAAAGCTGTGAACTTCAGGGAAATTAGTCAGAGTTGGCCACTCCACTATGGCTTGAATTTTGGCTGGATCAACAGCAATGCCATTTCCTAATATGACATGCCCTAGATACTTAACTTCTGTCTGAAAGAATTCACACTTTTCTGCATTGGCATAAAGTTGATTTTCCCTAAGGCACTGCAATACTTGGCGAAGATGAACCTCATGTTCTTCAAGAGTTTTAGAGAACACTAAGATATCATCTAGGAATACTATTACAAAATTATCCAAGTAGGTTCTGAAAACTCCATTCATTAGGCTCATGAATATAGAAGGAGCATTCGTTAGCCCAAATGGTACCACGGTGAACTCATAGTGACCATATCTGGTATGGAATGCTGTTCGATGAATATTGGCTTCCTGAATTCTAAGTTGATGATATGCTGACTTGAGGTCAATTTTTGAAAATATTTTTGCACCTTTCATTTGATCAAATAGATCGTCGATACGAGGTAAAGGATACCAATTCTTGATCGTGACTTTGTTGAGTTGATGATAATCAATGCACGGCTGAAGAGATCCATCTTTCTTCTTCACAAATATTACTAGTGCACCCCATGGTGATACACTAGGCCTGATAAATCCTTTTTCCAAGAGCCCTTCCAATTGCATCTTGAGTTCCTCAAGTTCTTGTGTGGTCATACGGTACGGAGCTTTGGAGATTGGTTCTGCTCCTGGAACCAACTCAATTCGGAAGTCTATGTCCCTTTTGGGAGGCATTCCTGGAATTTCTTTGGGAAAAAAATCCAAGTACTCTTGTAATAGGGGATGATCTAGTGATACCTCCTCACTTTCTCCTTGGTCCAAGTCCTCTACTGATACTACAAATAATTGGCATCCTTTGTGCATGCACCTCTTGAGCTGCATCGCAAAAATCATGCGGAGAGAGATGTGTCGTTGCGCCCCAACAATCTTCTTAGGTTCTCCTAAGTCATCTAAGCATTGAATGCTTTTGTTTCTACAATCCAAAGTGGATTTGTGAGCATCCAACCAATCCATACCTAAAACTACTCCATATGAGCCTAGAGGGATTACTCGAAGATTTACTAAGGTGGAAAATGGTCCAAGTTCTAACTTGCAGCTATGGACACAAGAGTCAGAAGTTATCCTTGCCCTGGAGGCTAGTTCGACCTGCCACCTATCTTCCTACCTTACTGCCTTTAGCCCACATTGCTCTACTAAAAAGGGTGAAATAAAAGAATCTGTTGCTCCTGAAACCAAATAGTATGGTGGTAGAGATACCCCTTAACAAACTTGGGGTTTCGATGACTGTTCCCTAATGATTGGCTTGTCCATGGTCTAAAGTGGCAAATACTCGGTGAGTTCTACCTGCATTGCCTACTGTTGGTTCTGAAGAGGCCTGCCTATAGCTAGCTGCTGGAGTAGATTTCTGAGGGCAATTAACTGCAATGTGCCCATGTTGGCCACAAGAGTAACATCCATTGTTCTTGACAAAATTCCTTACTGCAGAAGGTGCGCTAGACTGCTGATAGCTACCCCGACTAGAATTCTGAGGCATACTCTGCGCTGGTTGAGGGTTTGGGTATCACTTTGCACGCCGCCAGTTGCGAGGATTGTTGGATTGAGAACCCCCACTTTTATTATTGTTTCCATTGCAATTGTTTTTGTTGCTGTTGTTGAAAAACTTCCTTTTCTGGTGGTTCTGACTTCCTTTAGGAGGATAGTTTTTAGGTCCAGGTGCACCTTGAGATTGATTTCCTTTGAAACTTGACCCGGCTTGGAAGGCATTACCCCCTTGGCCACTTGTCTGACCTCCTAACCCCAAGGCTATATTTTGTTCCTCAAGGTGAGCTTTGATGACTGCATCATTAACTGTCTGAGGTTCAAACATTCGTACACTACCGGCCAAACGACCATTGAGTCCTCTAAGGAAGTGTTGAGTCAACATGGGTTCATCATCCTTATATCCTGAATATGGTTTGAGTTCCAAGAACTTTCTCTCATAGTCATCAACTGACATAGTTAACTGCCTTAGGTTGTGAAACTCCTCGGCTCTTTTGCGTCTCCAGTGGTCAGATAGAAATTTGGCTCAAAAGAGTTCTAGGAATAGTTCCCATGAAAGAGTGGTAATATCTATGTGAAGTTTCTCTCTTTCTATTTCCCACCAAGTGGATGCAAAGTCTCTAAGGTGAATGACTGCAAACCGAGCCTTAGTATTGCTGCTATAAGAGTGCATGGAGAAAAGCCTCTCTAGTTCTAGCAACCAAGTTTGCACAGTAGATCCACCTTGAGTTCCCTTAAATGGGTTAGTCTTAGTTCTAAGGAGGTGTCGCATGTGAGAAGCACACAAAGCATCTTCTTCCATTTCCTGATCCCTCCTCCTAGGACTCCTTTCCCTCTCCTCATGGTGAGTGTTATTCTCCCCATGGTGGCCTCTATCCTGCCCTGCCTCTAACCTTCGAAGAATCTGTTGTAATAATTCTATTACTTGAGCGCCTTGAAAACCTCCTGATTGATTATTAGATTGATCTCCTATTCCCTCATATTGTTCTTCTTCTTGAGAACTTTCATGTTGAGATCTAGGAGGGGTGTTTTGGCCAACTCCTCTTCTACCATGGGTTACAGGAGGCATCCTGTCATGAGTAAGAAGAAGGATAAGTTTATGGGTCCTAGTTTGATGTTAGTTTTTAGTTTTTCCTAAGATGAATACTAAGTTTCAAGAAGCATGAGCCAAATTCCCTAGGCCCCAGTGTAGCAACTTAGTGCTCTGATACCAAAGATGTCATGCCCCGCAAGGGATCCAGGGAAGAGAACAAAGATTCTCTTAACAAAAGAAAACCTAAGTAAAAATTTATGAAAAAAATTTGAACTTTGAAAAGAGTTATGTAATCAAAACTTAAACTTAGATTCCTTCCAAGGTTCCCTTTTCATTTTAAATGCATGATTCATTCAAATCCATTACGTAAACTAACAACAAGATTTATTTCTCAAAGCAAACTGCATCATATCTTTAAGAAATACAAAATATTTTCATTTCAACTTTCCATTTAAAAAAATCATCTATATTCCTAAATATCCTTTATGAACAATGTAACTTATAAAATTTATCCAACTCATTTGATACATTAAAAATATACTACATTTGGTTTTTTCAATAGCTTCACTTAAACAACAATAATGAAAGCATGTTACATAATTTGGAATGTTAGAAAAATCCTTTTCTTTTCCAACATACATCTTAAACATAAAGTTCACATTTCCCTTTTCCCTTCTTCCTAAGTCTACCCATTCCAATTACATCATTTTGAAATACATTACTGATTACATTGCATTCAACTCCTCATAAGAGGTAACAAGATTATGCATCATGAAATATAATCACAAGGCCTTCATTCTTCAAATCTGGTACATAAGCAAGCATGAATCTTCAAGCATGTATCTGCAAAAGATACCTCAATAAAAATGTTTACCACCCAACCACGTGGATACCTATAAGGCCCACTCCCCCGTGCTAGGAGATAAACACCAGGTCCACAAAGAAGGAATAGCTAGGCCAAACCTAGGGTTGGGTAATATTTCACAAAATAGCAAATGAAAAGAGAGTCAAAGTATAGATCTTTCCCAAAAGGTTCTAAGGCTTGGGTAGAAACTCTAAGCAACAACCTAAGTGAGTGTCATCACATAGCCCTCACTCCTTGGGTTTTCCTGGTACTAGCCACTTCGGGCTCCGGCCCCCAAGTAGGCACATGCGGGATCGAATGCCTTTCATACAGACAAGTTCCATTCGATCGTACCTATGCATAGGTACCTTCTCCCACTCCCATCCATAGCCTTTACTAGCACTAATGGCATGGGCGAGGCACATTTAATCTTTTTAATGTTTTAACCCATTCCCATCAGTTTAATTAAATTTTCACTTGTTAAATAACTCTTCAGTCGGTTATCTTGGTTCTAGCCACTTTAGGGCCCCGGCCCCGCACTGAGAGCCACTCACTAGGTGTCGTTAGGTTTTCTACCCTCAACCCATACATCACAATTACAACATACACATAGTAGAAGCACATTATAAACACATTTGAAAACTGCTACAAAGAATTGGAAATAATAGGATAGTTATGTATGTTTAGAGAAATCAAGTACGTTTAAGAATGTTTAAAATGTCTTGACTCTAAACCCTAAACTGCTCCTTACAAACATTCTATCTCAATAAAGGCATCTAAATGTATTAAAAATAATCTCCACTAAACAAGGAATGAACAATCTTCAGGTTTATACAAAATTTCTTTCTAAACCTAAAACCTGGCTAATCTTGAAAATTGACTAAGTCTGATTTAATTAAAAATCTAAAATTTAAAAGTTACAACTTAACTCCTAGGAACCTGAAACCTATTCCAATGGATTCAAAGGGTACCTAATCCCTTTATACAAGTATAACTTAAAGTATAAGAAATTATACTTAAATGTTATAATTGTATAAAGTTTGAATCCTATTTTCCTCGGTTTATACTGGACTGGTCGGTTGACACAGTATTGCTCGGTTGACACACTACCGACCTGGCCCGGTTAACACTAAACTGATCTAACTTGGTTAGCACACTACCGACCTAACTCGGTTAACATATTACCGACCTTACAAAGTTAACACATTACCGACCTAACTCGGTTAACACATTACTGACCTTACTCGGTTAACACATTACCGACCTTACTTGGTTAACACATTACCGACCTAACTCGGTTAACACATTACCGACCTTACTCGGTTAACACATTACCAACCTAACTCAGTTAACACATTATCGACCTTACTCGGTTAACACACTGAGCCGACTGGAATTGCAGAGAACGACTGTCAACTTTGTCTTGCGGGTAAAACTGGGTGTTATGGGGACTAAGGTTTCCTAAAATGAGCACAACCCATTTGAGATATCCCAGTTTCCCTTCAGAAATGGCCCATCAATCCTCCCTATCTATCTAACAAATATATTCTAGATCTGGGAAAAGAAAGGTGGCACATAAATAGACATGAAACACTAAGGTTGCAACAAAAGTTTTAAAATCTGGAAGCATTCATAATACATCCAGTGACAGTAAAATACACTACCCTACCAGATCAAAACCACTTCTACCCTCCCAGGGAGGTTTCACCACAGTGAACATACAAACATTCGTAAAATAACTTTCCACAAACACATTTCAAATACATAGAAAATAAAACATATATATATATATAGTTTTTGATTCTAAACAAAAAGGTAAACAATCATAATCTCATCGAGTAATAGATCATTCATATACACAAGATAATAATACTACAATAATGCATATATATATATATTTTGCAACCATAGCACAATATATAGAAACTTTTCCAGAAATCTAGATTTTACATTCATTCTACAAAATAAATCTACTTCTCAGGATGGATTCCAACCTGGAGTCCTGCGAAGACCAGTTGGAGAAGAAGGAAGATCAAACCCTCTCCAATGTTTCCAACACTCCTTTGAATCCCTTTGCTCGCAATCTTCCAGCCTCTACCCGTAACAATCCAAATGCCAAACTCACAGGATAAATTTTCTACAACAATAATAATAATAATCCTCTTCTCCCCACTCCTTTTACACAGGAAATCTTTCCTGTAAATAGGATGGAGGAGGTGGTTGCATAGGTAATCCAACTGGTACAACCATCTCAACTATCCATCTGTTAAAGAGATGGTTTTGAAAACTCATTCCCGAAAAGGAATAAATAAACTATAATCTAAGTCCCCAAATTTAATGATATTAAAATAAATATTATAATCTTAAAACAATTTATTAAATTATTCAACTATGGTAATAGGATAATCCTATTTACCATACTGCTAATTGATCTAATTATTTATTAATATAATAAATAACTACATGGTACTAATTATATATAAATATATGTATGCATATGCATATGTGTGCACCCATATGCCTATGTGTACATATATTATTATTATTACAAATATTATTACAAGCATAATATTATTATTATAAAACATATTATTATTTTTATTGCTATAGACTCTTTGTCGTTATTAGTATTATAAAATAATACCATAAATAAGGTACATTATTATTAATGTTAAACATTAGAATAACATTATTATAAACTATATTGTTTATTCATACCTTAATCCTCATTCTAAAATATATATGTATATATTAAGTAGCCACTAGCATAGGTTAGAATTTTACCACTATTGTTTAAAACCTTTTATTATTAATATTTCCTTAGACATTAAAATACCATAAAATTAATCCTTATCATGGGTATTAAAACCACATGATTTAATTGCACTCAAAATCACTCCTAATGAGATACGCTACTAAATCATACCCTCAAATGAACAATAATCTACATCCATGATCTACTAACAGAATTGAACATATCACGAAGGCAAGAACTAGCTACAAGATCCACAATTCCATCAACTACAAAACCACATAAGACATTCACACAAGGGACTGACTCGACACTTCCCACCTAAGGATAAAAGGATCAAAGGTGAAGTTTCTTCCTGTGGACCTGGTGATACCTCCGTAACAACAACAATGATCGAGGATTTTGAGGGATCGCTCAGACCTGTGAAGCCAGGTGGAGACGACACTCGGTACCTGCAATCCTACATCACCAAGAAGAGATACATATATATACATATGGAGATACAAATCAGATATATGCAAGCAGATGACCAGGATCGATACATCGTGTGGACCTCAACTAAGTGAGTAACTACGACTTCATCCTGGAGTCATGAAAAACACATCAGACACATCCATGAAACATAAAACATCATGATAGTGGTTAGATTCAAATAATTGGGTTAGATCCATATAAAAATAGATAATTTTATAATCTCATAAACATGTAATTACTAACCATAAATGAGCATATTCATCATGTCATCATCCATAAAAGATAAATGTAAATGTATAGTCTTGACCATAATAATAATAAAATGTCCAAATCAGAAAAGTCTAAGTATCACCATAGGAGAGGTATTACACACATACTAACTCGTTCCTAACAAGAGCTGCTAGTACATAAGTAGCTAATAGTAAAGATAAATTACTAAATCATACCCTCAAATTCACATAAATAATCTACTAATAGAATTGAACATACTATAAAGACAATTAGAACCACTATACTCAAAACTTCATTTACAATGAATACAAAAGACAAGAAACTAACTACAAGACCCACAAAACCAGTAAACCGAGAGATCACATAATATATCCACACAAGGGACTGACTCGGCACTTCCCGCCTAAGGATAAAAGGATCAAAGGTGAAGTTTCTTCCTGTGGAACCTGGTGATATCTCCGTAACAACAACAACGATCGAGGATTTTGAGGGATCGCTCAGACCTATGAAGCTAGGTGGAGATGATACCTAGTACATGCAATCCTACATCACCAAGAAGAGATACACACACACACACACACACACACACACATATGGATATACAAATTAGATATATGCAAGCAGATGACTGGGATCGATACATCATGTGGACCTCAACTAAGTGAGTAACTACGACTTCGTCCTGAGTCATGAAAACACATCTGACACATATCCATGAAACATAAAACATCATGATAATGGTTAGATTCAAATCATTGGGTTAGATTCATAAAACATATAAAAATAGATGGTTTTCTAATCTCATAAATGTATAAATGATAACCATAAATGAGCATATCCATCATATCATCATTCACAAAACATAAATGTAAATGTATAGTCCTGACCATCATAATAAAAATGTCCAAATCAGCAAAGTCTAAGTATCACCATAGGAGAGGTATTACAGTTGGTGCCACTTTTCAAAGAGCTATGGATGTATCCTTTGCAAATGTCATTGATAGATTCATGGTGGTATATCAAGATGATCTAACAACATTCTCAACCAAGGAGGAACAACATTGTCAACACTTAGAAAAGATTTTCATTAGAGCATTAGAGTATGGGGTTTCTTTGAACCCAAATAAGTGTGCTTTTGGTGTGGTAGAAGGAAAACTTCTAGGGCATATTGTCTCAAAGGATGGAGTAAGGATAGACCCTGAAAGGGTTGAAGCTATTGATAAACTATCTTTACCAAAGAATATCAAGGGGATTCAGTTCTTTTTTAGGACAAGTCAATTTCTTGAGGAGATTTATTACAAACTTTGTAGAAATGAGCATTCCCATATCAAGAATTTTAAAAAAGGGAGAAAAGGTTGAATGGAATGTGGAAGAAATACAAGATTTTAATGATATAAAAAGGGCTATAAAGCATGCCCCAATTTTGAAAACACCAGATTATAGTAAACCTATGCAAATCTTTTCCTTTGCATCTGCCCATACTGTTGCAGCAGTACTATTACAGAAAAATGCTGATGGTTTTGAACAACCTATTTCTTTTTTCAGCAAGACCTTGCAGGCAGCAGAATTGAACTATGATATTATTGAAAAGCAAGCTTATGCCTTGGTAAAGGCTATTAAAACATTTAGATGTTATCTGGTTGGAGGCATAGTGGTTGCCTATGTTCCAAGTGCTGCAGTCAAGGATATCTTGGTCCAGCAAGAAGTTTCAGGAAGAAGATGTAGATGGATCAATAGGATTCAAGAGTTTAATATTGACATTCACATTACAAAGTTAGTAAGAGGGTTGGGCCTAGAAAAGTTGATGGCCCAAAGAAACCTAAATGCAAACCAGATAAATATGTTGGAGGAGGATCAGAGACCTTTTGTATGTAACATGGATTGTTGTGAGTGGTACAAGAATATTGTCAAATATTTGCAAAAGATGGTTTTACCTGCTGGACTAGATGATAACAAGAAAAAGAACTATTAAGCTTCATTCCATAAGATATGCAATTATAAGTGGTGAATTGTGGTGGAGGAGCAATGAGGGTGTCTTGCTTAGGTGTGTAGATCAGGATAAAGCCAAGCTTTTGATGGATGAAATGCATAATGGGATTTGTGGAGGACACTATATGGGAAAGACTACAGCCCATAAGATCATCAGGTCAGAATTTTGGTGGCCATCACTCTTCAAAGATACACACTAGTTTGTAAAGAGGTGTGATCCTTGTCAAAGGTTTGCATGGAAATTGAAATTTAGTGCAAATTTGCCTCTCAAACCTGTTATTGTTCAGGCTCCTTTCCAAAACTGGGGTATGGATTTCATTGGTGAAATCCCAAATAAGTCCAGTGGAGGAAACTCCTATATTTTGGTGGTAACTAACTATTTCACCAAGTGGGTTGAAGAAATCCCTTCAAGGAGAGAAACTAGTAAGGTGGTAACAAATTTTATCATGCAAAATATCCTTACAAAGTTTGGTTGCCTAGAAACCATGGTGGTTGATAATGCAATGTGTTTTAGATCAGAGGAGTTTGTTGACTTTTGTCAAAACAATGGTATAAAAATATCATATTCATCTCCCTATCATCCACAAGGAAATGGCCAGGCAGAATCCAGTAACAAGAGTTTGATTAAAATTTTGAAAAGAGTATTGGATAAGAATAAGAGGGACTAGGATTCCAAATTGTTGCAAGCTCTATGGACTGACAGGGCTATAGTAAATAAAGAAATAGGATGTGCCCCTTTTGACTTAGTATATGGGATTAATGCAAGATTACCCTAGAAAAATTTACTACAGATGTATCAGTTCATAAAAGCATATGATGATGATGTGGAATAAGATATGACTATCAGAATAAATGATTTGATTCAATTGAATGAGGTAAGAAATGATGCATATCATAAAAATGAAAAGATGTAGGCCTAGTGCAAAGTCCTATATGACAAAAGGACTACTCAGAGAAATTTTGCAAGTGGTGATTTGGTTCTGATATGGAATGCAAGGTTAGAAGATAAAGGAAAGCATGGGAAGTTTGACCCCATCTGGTTAGGACCATATGTCATTGAAGAAAAATGGGGAATAAATTCTTATTTATTAAAAAATCTAATAGGAGAGCTAATGGAATTGGCAGTTCATGGTCAATTCTTAAAATTTTACTTCTCTTAAATATTTGTGTGTGAGTCTCTGTGTAGGTTTAGATTTAGGGTTTCTGTGCATTTCTATTTCCCAGTCGAAGTTTTCTTCTAGTCTACTCTTCCAAGAGATTCTAGTTTTCTCATTGTATCTGTAGGAGATACACATCCCCAAGCATGAGCCACTGTTATCACTATATAAAAATTTTCTAGCTTCATGCTAAAACTTTTGAAAAAATCCAGTTCATAGACCTGATGGTAAGGTTTTAGGGTTAAAACCCTAGGTTTGATGAAGCCCTAGCTGGTCTTAAGCCTTGTTCTAATTTTGTGTTACCTTTTTGGCTTACTAACTCTTCAAATAAAACATGTGCTATTTTTGACCCCTTTTAGTCACCACTTTACATGTTATATGGTCAGGTTATAAAATCAGGACCCCTTTTTAATATTTTCCTCAAAGCCTAAGTTTCTCGTGGTATTTTCCTAAGTATCAAACCCTTTAAAATGAGTGGTTGTCATTAAATATCATAGCTCCCTATTGTCAGAATCTCTGACATGCGATCTAGTGACAAACATACATTTGGCTCAATGGGCCCATCTTCATTGTTGTGTTGGCAATTAAATCGAGAAATGCATCAACGGTTGTCATTATGCCATTGGGTCGACATGATACCTTTTTAAGCATCATGGTATGGCAACAAGCATTCGATCAAGGTTTACAGATAACAGCAGGATTTCTAACATGATAGTCTCAATGGTGTGTTTTTTGGGTTGGCACCTATCCTAAGTGATGTAGCAGTTGTGGGGTATGACTTTTCAAAGGGTAAATCATAGTTTGATCTTACAGTTGTCATTATACCATAGATGGAAGATGTGGAGTATTTAAGCTCCATGATATAGTGACAACCATTCGATGCTATAAAATGGATGAAAGGTAAGTGGAGCCTTAAACTGCCAGGTCACTCTGACATGTGCATTTTTGATTGGTTGAAATAAATGTGATGTGGCAGTCGACAGAGTATTTGATATTAAAGAAGAAATGGAAGGAGGGCCCATTCACATGTTCTTGCAAACTTGGCATCTTTTAATTCGTCAAAAAGATAAATGAAGTGTCATAGTAGGGCTGACCTTCTTAGATGGTTAAGGTTTGATGAGATCTCATGGTTGTCATTATACCACTGGGATAAAGTGCATGATTTTAAGGTTAGTGGTATAGTGATAGCCGTTGATATTGTTCAAAGATGAGGACTACAAGGTGGGTCCTTTGTCGCTAGTTCTTGAGGAAAAGGTCATTTTTGATTGGCCAAGGGCAGTGATGACATGTTAGGTTGTCAGTATACTTGACACTAAGGATAAAGTTAGGGTTTTTCACCTATCGATCTATTCAACCTGGCTTTTCTTGATTCGATAAATTTTTCAGAGGGAAGGTGGGGTCATTTCTTTGGGAATAGATAAAGTGCTATGAGTTGGAAAGAATCTTGTGGTTGTTATTACACCGCTGGATGAAGATGCTTGGATTCTACACTCACGCTTTAGTGACAAAATGACACTTGTCCACATAGATCAAGATAAAGTTAAGTCATTTCTTTCCCCACATGGTTATTTTGAACTGTTCTCATTAGCTGGGAACTTGTTTGGGAAAAGTAAAATGAGGGTTGCGTGGCTATTTTGTTGATCATCTGATGCGCCAAAGGGAAACAATATCAATGGTCAGAATTCAAATTTTTACTCTGTGGCATTGTTCATGTCCTGTGAATGCTAAGGCCACCAAATTTTAGTAATGGTGGACTTAATGAGCTACATGCGGATGAATTGTAAATGGTTGGCAACATTATATATCAAAATTTCATCATTGTTTCTCTTTACCGCTCTCATAAGCATTTTGGCGAACTAGTTTTTTCCTCTAGAGCGATATCAAGTGAAGTTTTTTCAGGCACTTGGTAGGTCAAATTTTTCTGATTTCCAGAATTGTTTGAAGTTTGTGAAGAAATTGTGGGAAGAATCCTGTGACTTGTTGATATTTTTAGGGTTTTTCCTTAGATATTTATATATTGTTCTAAAAAGCCCTAGCTTAAAATGCCGCCAAAAAGGGGACTGTCTGGTAAGACATAATACAAATATAGGGGTTTCTTTGAAGATTTAATGCAGTTGCTACCGCATTCAGATAATGGGGCAGCTAGATTAAAAGAACTAGTCCCGAGAAACCCTAGGGATTATGTTAATAGTGGACTCCATGATAGAGGGAATTGGATGAGAGATGCTAGGGTGGGTGAAGATCATAATGGTCTTATTTTATTCAAAGTAGCTTACACAAAAAGGAATTCCTGTGCCCCCCTCAGCAACATATGGTAGTTTAATATTGGGAAGTTAGTAGTCCCTGGAGTTTTTATGGATGTTGAATTATTGATACAAATTGCTGAGTGCTATGATCCTGTGACAAAGTGTGTCAATGATGTAAATGGAAATGATCTGATTAGTATCAAAGAGGAGGAAATTAGGGAGGTCTTCTCATTAAATGACCCTTCTTTTGGTTTGGAGAAGATAGATTTTACAAAATTTATAGAGATACATGAAGCTCAGAGGGATTATTTAAGGATAGGGCCTCTGAGGGATTTCACAGACCAGGTTGGATCCATGTGCATCATTAGTCCAAGTACACCAGAGCCCTTTAGGATGGATTTATTTAGTAAGAGAGCACAAGGTTTCTACAAGTCTTTGACTTTAATCCTAGGGCATGATGAGGCCACTCATATGCCAATACCATATAGGTTCATGATGGTACAATCACTACATCCTCAATTAGCATTAATTTTTGACTTTGCATCTCATTTGGTTGATCTAATCCATGGGGGATTAATGGGAATTAAGAAAATGAAGGTTAGTAGGCCCTTTGGGTGGTATTCAATGCTTATGCATACGTTCTTGTACAAGGGTGAGCAATTTTTTAGCTCAACAGTGAATATTGTGAAGGAGAGAAATAGAGAAACCCTTCCTGTCTAATTATGGACCATAGCTTTGTCATGGGATAGAGTTGATGCCAGTTTCATTGCCTTTGATAGAGATTTTTCTTCAAGACTTAGGACACTATTATTCTTTGATAATCCTAG
Source organism: Chamaecyparis obtusa (assembly GCA_027943335.1). Taxonomy (NCBI): domain Eukaryota; kingdom Viridiplantae; phylum Streptophyta; class Pinopsida; order Cupressales; family Cupressaceae; genus Chamaecyparis; species Chamaecyparis obtusa. The sequence continues at coordinate 533,521 of BSBK01003657.1, forward strand.
AATCCCAAGGGAGTTACTGAGGTTAATCAGACCAAAGGAATACTGTCAGGACATTACTATTGTCCATAATTTTGGGGATATCATTTTATATCCTATTTCTATAGTTTTTAGAGTTTATGGTTGCAAAAAGGCACCTTACATTTTTCCCTACCAAGTTCCATTAAAGGTAGGATATGCTGAAATTCTAAGACAGATTGGTGACCTACAAGAAAGTGCCCTTACTAGTAAAGAAGGAGGGACTTTTTTCCCTGATATAATAATTCCTCATCAATTTGTTATAACTAAAGGAGGATGGGTGTACTTGAACCAAGTATTGCATCCCTACTAAATGCCTACAACTGCAACAAGATGTGCAGATAATAAGGGTTTTCTATCAAGAATTTTTAGAGATAAGATTAGGTGTGCTCTTATGGAGCACCAATTTTATTTCCTGAAGATATAATAAGAAATGAGTTTGACCTCCAAATTCAGTAAATAAAGAAAGAGAAATGGGTGATCTACAAGAAGACTGTAGATTTCATTAAAATTTTTGATAGAGATTATGACCCATTAAAGGGCTTTGAGCAATGGGCAAGAAAAGTAGAGGCTCTCATGGAGCATTTTGAAGGCATTATGCATGTAGTAAATGAGAAGAGGCCTGGTGTGAGCAAGATAGACCCTGAGAAGGCTAGGCAGATTTTGAGCCAGCCAGGATATGTAAAATTGACTCTAAGGGGAGTTTACAAAATGCAAAAGAGAAGTGGGTACACTATTCTCTTACCATCACAACAAAGAAGTGAGGATATTCCTTCTACTTCAAGAGGAAAGAGGCCAATGAATGATCCAACAATTCAAGGACCCTCTCCAAAGAGGCAAAAACAAGAAGGGTTAGGATCAAAGAAAAATGTGTATTCTCCCACTCAGTCCCCCTTACATTTAGATGAACATGGGGTAGTAGAACAATTGGTACAACTGAGAAATGAGGGAAACATTTGTGTTTCCAATGACGAGCTACAAGAAGGAATGCCAGAGGCACCCAAGGAGGTTTCCATGGATCTTATTGTTGCTAAGTATGAGGGTAAACAAATGGACCCTATTTTAAAACAAACCAGTGATTCTTTTGTTGCCAATGATAAATTTGTTAGAACAAGGGCATTCTTCTGATTCTTGTGGAGAATGAAAATAAACTAGTTCAAAGAGATCTATGAGAAGAAGAAAGAAGAGTTCCCTGATAGGGACATCATAGAGATAGAGAATGAGACCAAGGGAGAAATGGCGAAGTAGTTTGAAAAGATTACTCCTGAGGAAGGTAGGGCTATGGTCCATACTGTAGGGGTGCTAATTCTACCAAGGTGGGATATTGCTGATGCAATAGTCTTTGATCAAGTTAGGAAGAGCAAGGTGAAGACTCTTGCTATTGTAGAACATACCCAACAAGATGCTAGGGGAATTTCTTTTTCAGAGGATCATGCAGCCTTGGTGATGTGGTCCCTTAAGAGGGAGGAAGATAAAGAAAAAAGAGAGGCTCTCTCTATAGGGTATGTAGGTAATCTATTGGTACAAAGAGTAGGTGAGACTTCTAGAGTAGAATTTTCAAACTTGATTTTGGAGACTACCAAGTTCAATGTCAAAGTGGTAGAGAAAGATGCCTAGGAAATAGAAGAGCTCAGGCTCAAATTCAAAACTATCCTCAAGTCTTACAATGAGCTCAAGATAGAGCTAATTCAAAAGGATAAATTAATTGCTGAGCTATCAGGACCACAAGATCATAGGTCACTGCAACTAATGGTATCTAAGAGACCTATAGCGGCTTCATCATCTAGCCCAATTGTTGAGTTTCCACCATCCCCCTACCCAGAGACACATTTAGATGCAAGACTCGGTTGGGAAAAGAAACAATTGTTGGAGGAAACCAATCATTTGAAGAGGAAGAGGAAAGAATTGGATAGGATAAGGGAGGAGTATGTGAAGGATAAGAGCTTGTTGAAGTAGGAATATGTAGACAAGGTGATGGAAGCAATTATGTAGTTTGCTACAAACTTGAACCCTACTATCTTGTTTGATCATGCTAGAAGGATAAAAGTATTACTCACTTCATTGGAAAATACAAGAGTGAATTTGAACTAGTTATAAGGAAATGGATTGAGAGATCCCCAAATGTGAGATTATTTAGATTTTTATCTAAATCTCAAAATGATCTTGATCCACTGATCAAGCCATTACACTAGAATGTAAAGAAGCTGGTGGAACATTGTGTGTGTGAATTTTGTACCTAGCTATAGACACAACACTTCAGTAAAACATTAGAGGTTAGCTAAAATCAAAATCGTGCAATTAAATGGAAACTAATCTAACCAGATGATTTATTGCCTTCTAGTAGGTGTGAGTATGTTATTCCCAGATTGGACCGAGATCAGTGACCTTGACGACACCTAAATGAAGGATTTGAATGCAAGATAGAAATGAAGTAATGAATGCAAATTAATCTATATTTTTGGATTTTCTAGGCAATAAGATGAGATAAACTGATATGAATCTATTCTATATGAGAAAATGATATGCCAAATAAGCTAACAATGAATTGCAAATAAGATTGATCTCACAAAAGTTGTTGATTCGCAAAGAAGCTTCAATTCTTTAGATGTTGATTCACCAGTGTGATTGTCCAAATTCATGGATTGATTTTGGCAGAGTAAGTATGCAAACTTGTGAGATTACTTGTGAGGAGTTGAAGCCTTGATTTTATAGAAATCTAGGGCTTTGGGGATGCATGGAAAAGCCATAAATCACTCAGGTTGATTTTTTAGTCAACAAGGAATTAAAGATAGTTAACTCACAAAAAATCATGCAAAAATAGCTTTTTGTTTTAAATCAGAAGTTGAGATCAACTTTTAACTCAAAAGAGAGTTGAGTTTATTTTTAAAACAACTTGAATTGATTTTCTGATTTAAAGTTTAACTATTTTTTGGATGTGCATAATTAATATGAATTAAATAAATAAATAAAGTGATTTATCCTCAACTTAACTGATTTTAAAAATAAAATAATTGATTTATGGGTTAATCAATTATTAAATCAAACTTTATTCAAAAATAATATCATTAAATATGACAACTTGCTTTAATTAATTAAATAAGAATTTAATCAATTAATGATAGAAATTTTGATTTATTGTCAAATTTAAATAATAATAATAATTAGGAATAAATATAATGAAATTCAATTAAATAATTAAGTGGCAGTATTAAATCTAATTAATTAAATTCAAAATATTCAATTAATCAAACTTTAGGATAAATAAGATTTATCACCAAATAATTATTAAATTAAAGATAATTAGGATAAATAGGAATATTTCTAGGAATATTCCCCGATGCAGAATTTGAGATAATCAATTAAGATTCGATAATGTGCCTATGTACCTTAGGTTAGGACTTTGATGTCGATTTCATTTGATGTGTCGATATAGGAGATTAATGAACCTATAGCCCATTTTTGGGGTATTACATTTTGCCCCTCTTTGAATTGTTGTGTGAAGCACAGTGGTTCAAAGACAGTTTGTGTATGATGTTGAAACTGATGTTTGAAATTGATATTGATATGAAACAGAAACTGATTGAAATTGATATGAAGATAATAGATCCTAAATGACCAAAGATAATGTTAACTATAACAACAATGAACCGATGATTGTGAAAAAGTGTCAAAAAGCTTGATTCTGAACCTTATGATTGCAAAGAAGTGAGTGACCGATTCCAGACCTGATTGTCGATAAGAATCACATTGGTATCAGATATGAACCCTTCAGTTATGAAGAAACAAGGAAATAACACTAATGAACTGACGGTTACAAAAGATTGATATAGTTTACAAGATTAGGAGAATACCAGATTGATATGGATCTCGATGAATCTGATATGCCCTAAGCGATGATTGATTTGCCCAAAGCGATGAGGTCTTTTTGATGAATCAGTAGTTAGATGTGGTTGTTGTCTTGATTATTGAGGAAATATATGATTTCAAATTACAGACTTGAATGATGTACAATACCATGCCCCCTTCGGGATCAAAATTGAAATCTGACAAGATAAGTCAGCATTGAATAGTTCAGAAGCATGTTAATTGATTTGAGAAGTGGTTAAACACATTTGAGAATGCATTTTGCATTGTTTGGAGGTCTAGAAGACCAAGTTTGACTAGGTTTGACCATGAGTTGACCTTGGTTGACCAAGCTAAAATTTTGATAGTTTGATGTAAGATAATCAGTTAAGTAAAAATATAGATTTCTGTGATGATTGAAGGTCGATTATGCAAGTAGTGAATAATATAAATGATCTTTGATTTTGATTTTGATCCCGAAAAAGGATTCTACTTGTTCTTTCATTGGAGGAACCTTCGTGTGAGATTTAGCTCTTGTTAGATTTGAAGATGCGATTTGAAGAATCATTTAAGCATTGAAGTTTAGCCAACCATTGTGAGATCATGCAAACATGAAAAATGCAAAGAGACATGCAGAATGAAATGCAACCTAAGACCTAGGACCTAGTCACTGATCATGTGTCAGTCATTCTCATCATTGAATTTTTAGGTAACTGGATAAATCAATACAATGCCTACTAGTTATGAAACTATAGACATATGAATATTGATTTGTATGCGTGGGAATCAATACAACACCCACTAATTAGGAAACCATGGATATATGAATATTGATTTTGTTTTCAGAATGTCAGATTAGATATAAGCACCAAAGCACAAATGCTAGGATGACCTGAATATCATGTCCATTTTGATATAGCAATTTGTATAAGCATCAAAACATAAACATCGTGATGACTAGAATATGCCTTGCATTACAAACACATCAAACAATCAATAGATCATTCTAAATCCAATGTGAATTACCCGTAGTGACCCTTTATCATTCACATCCTTAGGTAAGATCGCATTTCACAATAGGAGAACTCACTCACTCAAAAAAAGACAATAGTTAGATCAAACTTCCTTAAATTTTTTGGGTATTAATGGCTGAGGTACACATGGCCATCCAATTCGAGATAGAGGCTCTTACAGTCGGACACCATTTCAATCCAAAATTTCCAAAGTTGTTAGATTTTCACATACAAGAAAAAGACAAAGAAAAGATTATGCCCCCAGTCATCACTCTCTAAATCTTGTAAAGGACATCATCGAAGAGCTCGAATGGACACAATATGAAAAAATCTCAATGTGAATCAGTAAGCATACAAGGAGATAAAAGCATGTAAAAGCATAGATTGTTTTTAGTTTGTGTTTGATGTTTGATTGAATTGTTGTAGATGCAAAATCCTTTCTGGAGAGGAGACTAACTGACTGACTCAGATGAAGCTTCAAAGAATGCTGACTAGATATGACACATCTAAGGTATACTGGAGACCATAGGATATGACATTGATTTATCCCAAGTGTTAAGCATTGATAGGATACAGACACTTGAGCTGATTGTTATACAGACTGAGTTATTGAAAATAGGAATGCAGAAACAAACCGGGAGATATGTACAAACTAAAGCAAGACTGAAAGCTAGGAAAGACCAAGATTGTGTTGATAGATGGAGCATTTTGAAACAAGTGGTGCCCATTTTCTGGTTTTTCACCATCTTGGTGAAGATTCTATTTTTGCTACCAAGGTGCCTATTTCTAGATTTTCACCAAGGCACTTTTTTCTTTTTCTCATTTTTTTGTATTTTTCATTTTTTCAATTTTTTTGTACTTTTGATATTTTTTACTTTTTCTGTGAATCATCGAGGTGCCTATTGCTAGGTTTTCACCAAGATGTTCATTTTTTTAGGATTTTTTCTAATTTTTAAGATTTTTTCAAGACATTTTACCATAGACTGAATGCCTTAGGCATAGAATTTCTTCAGATGGAGAACGTTGATTGGTTCTAGGAGCTGTTCTCCTTCAGTCATTGAGAGTTGATAGGCACTAGAGCCAAAATTAGCAGTGATAAGAAAGGGACCTAGCCAGTTGGGTTCAAACTTCCCCTTGTGTTCTTGATGTGATTGATTTTTAGGATTCTCTCTCAAGACTAGATCACCAGCCTGGAATTTTCTGTGTCTGACTTTCTTGTTGTAACCTCTAGACATTCTCTTCTAATATAATCTAAGATGATCATATGCTGCTTGTCTATGTTCATCTATTAGTTCAACTTCTTGCAACCTAGACACTCTGTAGTCATCATCAGCTACTAGACCATGCATTATGATTCTTAGTGATGGGATTTCAACCTCAATAGGTAGTACCACTTCATACCCATAAACTAAAGTGAAAGGTGTAGCCCCAATGGGTGTTCTAATACTTGTTCTATAGGCCCAGAGAGCTAGATTGATCATGAGATGCCAGTCTCTTCCTATTTTACTAATTATACAGTGCAAAATTTTCAATAGATTCTTGCTAGAAGCCTCTGCTTGTCCATTCCCTTGAGGATAGTAGATAGATGACCAATGTTGTGTAATCTTGAATTTAGCACATAAATCATCTAGATCTTTGTTCTTGAATTGTCCACCATTATCTGTGATTATGGAATGAGGTATCCCATATCTGCATATGATATAGTTCAATATGAACATAGATATTTGTTTTCCAGTTGCTTGTGTCAAAGGGACTACTTCTACCCATTTTGTAAAATAATCTATAGTTTTGAATATATGGGTATGTCCATTAGAATAATGAGAATGTATAGCTCCTATAAGATCAAAGGCCCATTGATGAAAAGGCCATTGCGTAGTGAAGGGAATTAGGTCTCTCCCTGGAGCATGAATTAAGTTTCCATGCACTTGGCACTTTTGACAATTCTTAGCAAACTTGATATACTCTTTCTCCATTTCAGGCCAATAGTAACCAGCCCTAATAAGTTTTTGAGCTAAAGTTAAACTATTCGAGTGTGACCCACAAATACCATCATGGACTTCCTCTAATGCACATTGAGACTCTTCCCATTCTAAACATCTAAGTAGGGTATCAAGAATGATTTGGTCTTGGAGATAGGAAAATAGGTTTTCTTATCTGGACGAATCATGACCAACAATAGTGCAGATCATGCAGGTTTCAGGGGAATCATATGTAGGATAAGATAGTGCTTCCACTAGGAACTCATAGCATAGCTCATGTTTAGGCTGCTATAATAAAGTAGATAGCATTGCCATTGCATCGACAACCTTATTCTCCATTCTAGGTATTTTCTCAAATGTGATAGATATGAAATACTTCTCTAGATCATCTACCATTCTCTTGTATGGGATGAGATTTTCATCTTTACTTTGGTACACATCATTGACTTGATGGATAACAAGTTGGGAGTCTCCATGAATGTGTATCTTTGTTACTCTCCATTCAATTGCTATTTTCATACCATTCAAAAGGGCTTTGTATTCTGCAATATTGTTTGTGCAAGGGAACTTTAATTAGAATGCTTTTGGGATTGAGTATCCTTGAGGAGTTATGAACAATATGCCTGCTCCTAATCCATTCTATGTGTAGGATCCATCAAAGAATAACTACCATTCTCTAGAAGAAAGAGTCATGATAGAAGAATTTGGAAATTCCATTTCCATTGGTGTATCATCAATCATAGGTGCATTTGCTAATTGATCAAAAATAACCTATCCTTTGATAGCTTTTCTTTCCACATATTCAATGTCAAATTCACTTAAGAGCATGACCCATTTAGCTAATCTACCTGTGAGGGCATCTTTGCTTAGTAGGTACTTGAGTGGATCAATCTTAGCTACCAAATGAGTGGTATGTGCCAACATGTAATGTCTCAATTTTTGTGATGCAAAGATCACGGCTAGACAAGCCTTCTCAATCATAGAATAATTTTTTTCGTATGCCACCAATGTCCTACTGATATAGTATATAGCTCTTTCCTTTTTTTTCTCATCATGTTGTGCAAGCAATGCCCCCAGTGATGTATATGTAGCGGAGACATATAAGATCAAAGGCTTCCCTAGAATGGGAAGCATCAAGATAGGAGGACTTGATAGATACTTCTTGATATGGTTAAAGTTATTCTCACATTCTTCATTCCATGCAAATTTCACACCTTTATGTAATGTTTTTGTAAAAGGTTGTGATATATTTGCTAGCTGTGATATGAATCTTCTGATAGATTGAACTCTCCCTTGCAATGTCCTCATTTGACTAATATTCTTTGGAGGTTGCATTTCCATGATAGCCTTTACTTTAGCTAGATCAACTTCAATGCCCTTCTTTATGACTATGTATCCTAAGAGTTTTCTAGAAGTGACACCAAAAGCACACTTCTTAGGATTTAGTCTGAGACTAAATTTTTCCATTCTATCTAGTATCTTGCTCAAGTCATTTAGATGTTTAGCTCTGATCATAAATTTTGCTAAAGTATCATCAACATAATCCTCCATAGTCCTATGCATCATGTCATGAAAAATAGATCTCATAGCTCTTTGATATGTAGCACCAGCATTTTTAAGCCCAAATGGCATGACATTCCAATAGAAGGTGCCCCACGCACATGTGAAAGTAGTTTTCTCTTGATCCTCTGGAGCAATTTTTATTTGATTATATCTAGAAAAACCATCCATTAAAGAATACATCTCAAATCCCCTAGTCATGTCCACTATCATATTAATGTTAGGTAATGGAAAATCATCCTTAGGGCATGCTCTGTTTACATCTCTAAAGTTTGTGCACACTCTAATTGATTTATTTGGTTTTGAAATAGGTACAATATTAGAGACCCACTCTACATAGTCAATAACTCGAATGAATCTGACTTTCAGGAGCTTCTCTAATTCAGCTTTTACCAAGAGTGCAACATGAGTATGCATCTTTCTCAACTTTTTCTTGACAGGTTTGACATTTGGAGCTATAGATAAATGATGCATTATAAGATTAGGATCCAACCCTGGCATATCTAAATAGTTCCATGCAAAGTTGATCTTCTTCTCTATTAGGAATGTTGTAAATTTGTGCTTCTCTTCTTCTGATAAAGATTGTGCTACATGAATCAATTGTGGTTCCTCTGTTGTTCCCAAATTGATAGATTGAGTGGGTTCAATTAGAACTAGAGATCTATCCTGTAAATGACTCAGAAGGACATCAAATATCTCATCCTTAGGCACCTCAGAGAGGTTTTCACCTTCGGATACATCTTTTATTTTTACTTTTGTAGGTTCTGAGACTGCTACAAAATGGTTTTCACCCTCAGAACTCCTTTTCTTTTTATTCTTATTCTTGTTTTTCTAATTAAGATACTTGATGTCTGACTCCATCAGGCTAACGCTTGGTCCATTGATGGAAGTCCTCATAGGCTCAACTGTATTGAGTTAGCAAGCAAGGACATAGTCATTTGGGAAGGTATAAATACCATGGCTCAGATTTGTGGAGGTTTGATCAAGAAGTTTAGGATGTTGGATAGTCAAAATGGGGAAAGATTGGGAGATAGTGTTTATGAATATGGATTTGTCATCATCGGTCCTAACCTGATGCTCAAGTTCAAAGGTGATATTACAACTTAAGGCATTCAATTTGTGAATAGGCTCAATGTCATTGTGGGAGTCCAATTCAGCCATAGGTGGACCAGAATCATTAAGTTCATTACTTCGCTCTAGACTTACGTTGGGTTTAGGTGCATATTGGTGAATAAAATCAACATGTTTCTTTGTAATAAGCTCATCTTCTTCTAGAATGGCTCCCCATTCATAGTCATTAGATTATGCTTCTAGTAAATCTAAGAACATGAGTAAAGTCAGGATGAATACCCTAAGAAGGGTTACTCTTAGATTATGATTTGAATTCATACTCATGAGAATCTATCTCAGAATAACTACCACCTACCTCTTTGTCTGTTTGATTGTTTTCAAGATTAGTTGGTTCTTGTGTTACAACTATCTCTTGCTCTATAGTGGGTTCTTGTGTTTCTACTACATTGATTCTTTTTATTGGATCATCTTCAGCTTCAAGGAGGTCTTTGGTTTCTTTAGGAAAACACTCATAAGGAACAAGTTCTGAGCTATCTGAATCACTATCTAATGATTCAGTTTTATCCTTCTTAAGAAGGGGTTCTCCTAGTGCAATATGCTCTATGACATGAGAACAATTACCTTTGAGGTGGAAGGGTTTCTTTTTAAAGCCTAAGCCAATAGTATCTTTGTTTTCCCTACCAGTATGTGAAATAGGTGTTATAAGACCTTCTCCTCTAACTCCTAGAGTTCCTTTACCTAGATATCCTATCTTAGCTATTAATTTATCTCCCAGACCATATGACCTGGAAGGGATTTTGGATACTGTAGAGGCACTAGACTATACAACTTGAGATTTAGGTTCATTTTGTATAGCCATGTAAGCACAGCTTCATCTTCTTCAAATTCTTTCTTGGAGACTTGTTTTGCTACAAAATTCTTTTTATATGCCTCAAGAGGTTCTTTAGAGTCTGGTTTGAACTTCTTTTGAGCTTGCCCATAAGACTTAGGTGAGATAGGGAGAGATTTCAAAGACAAGACTGGCTCTATAATATATTCTCCCATACCATTTTCTTTGATATTGACCTCTTTTGCAATGTCTTCCATTTTAGATGTGGATGATTCTTTTGTTGGCTCAATGGAAGATTCTTTGTTATTAGGCACAAGTTTATTCACACTCTCCTTCAATGTATTGCAAGTGGTGGATATGTCTGCTAGAATAGTGATCTCTACTCCTTCATAAGGAAATTTCAAGAATTGGTGGAATGTAGAAGGAATAGCCTTCATCTCATGTATCCATGGTCTCCCTAGAAGAATGTTGTAAGCCAAAGGTAGATCAAGAACTTGACATATAATATCTCTGATAACTGGACCTGCTCTGATAGGTAAGATAATGGTGCCTTTAGAAGATCTTTCTTGTTCATCATAGGCTTTTATAGTTATTTTCCTTTTGGGATCAATAGCCAATTTTGAAAATCCTAATTCTATGACCAAGTTGTAAGAACAAACATTTAGGCTAGCACCCCCATCTATCAACACACGTTTGACTCTATGGTTCTAGATCAAGACTTCTATGTGCAAGGGCTGGTTATGCTGGTGACTCAAGGAGTTGTCATCTTCCTCTGAAAAGGAGATATATTGTAGAGATGTAAGATGTCCAACCATAGTTTGGAACCTGTCTAAATGAAAGTCATCAGGAACATTGGATTTGAGCAAAGCTTTGTCTAGAATAGCTCTATGAGCAGGAGATATCCGAAGCAACTCAAACATGGAGATTTTTGAATTAGTGTGTTGGAGTTGTTGAATAATGCTATAAGATGTTGGCCTTGTATCTTTAGGATTGGAATATTTAGAAGCAACCTTCTATTTGGAAGCAGAACAAAGATTGAAGGGCATCTTAGGGACATTTGATGAATCTAGGATTTATCCATTCAGTTGTGCCTGAGCCTATGATCAAGTCAATGCATTAGCTGAAGTATGATCTCTATCTCTTCACACAATTGTGATGACATTGCAATGCTTAGAGAGACAAGGTTCAACCATATTGATAACAACATTATTTCTAGGGTAAGCATAATTGACCTTGGCCCCTGTATTAGGCTGAGAAGATGAAACTTCTTGACCATGTTTCAAAAATGGTTCTATGAATGTTGTATGATCATTATTGCTCTTATGATTGTCAATCATGATGTCTCCCTTATCAATTAGATCTTGAATAGTGTGTTTCAAGTGTAAGCAATTATTAGTTTTGTGACCTTTACCCTGATGGAAATCATAGAATTCATTCTCTCTCCACCATTTTGGCTTAGGGTCAGGATCGGATTGTCGGATCTTAGGAAAAGAGATGATGTTATTAGCCAACACATTTCTCATAGCTGATTCCAAAGATTATCCAAGAGGAGTGAACTTTCATTTATTATCAACGGACCAAGATTTGTATTCTGGCTTCTTTTGAGTTGGTTCGGACACCTTTTTCTTTGAGGCTTTGATGGCTTGAGTGCCAATAGTTAGATTGAAAGCTGGTGCCTTTGATGGTGCATAGATAGTATCAAAAATGCCATCTATGAAAATGCCTTTATTCTTGTTCTAGTTTTTGTTCTTATCTTTAGAACTGGATCCTAATTCATACTTGTCCTTTTGAAGTGTGATGTCTCCTTTTTTCACAAGTACCTTTTCAATTTTGATCGCATTGTCTATCATATTATCAAAAGATGTATGATCTTGCATTTCTAAAGGGTAGTTGATCTCTGGGACAAGATTATTGATGAAGATTTCTAGTTTCTCAATTTCTGGAATAGGCCTAGCATATAAAGAGAATTTCTTCCTCCATCTCTTGAGAAATGTCAAGAATGGTTCTCTTGGATATTGTTTGAGATTGCAGATATCAATCATGGTGACTGGATGTTGAATGTTGTAGGAGTATTGCTAATAGAACAATTTGATCAACTCCTCAAAATTTTTGATAGTAGAAGGCAATCTAGAGAACCAATGAATGGTTTCTCCTCCCAGAGATCGAGGAAAAAGATGCATCAAATAAGTTGGTTCATGCATGAACTCCATATATTGTGTACAAAATTCTCTAACATGATCTTAAGGATCTGAGTGTCCATCATACTTATCATATTTAGGCATCTCCACTTTTTTCAGGAATGGTGGTATGTACAAGTCTTTGTCAAATGGAAAAGGACATAGGGCCTCCATGGAGAACTCCTTGGGTTCCTTTTCTTTCTCAAGTTTATTAAGTTTGACATGCATGGCATGCATCTATTTCATCATAGCTATGAGTGGAGTTTCTTCCTCATGCATAATGATATCTTCAACATTAAAGTTGGGAGGAAGTTTAGGTCCTTGATGAGATAATTATAAAAAGTATGCCTCTCTATCTTCTTTCAAGAAATGCTTCATCATTCTTTTGAAGTTATCATCATTTTGATATTGAGCTATTTCAGAAGGTGTGGGTTCTTGATCTGCACCATGTTGAGATTGAGCTCTTTGAGAGCCAAAGTTTGTCCCTACTTGAGACATGGTAGGAGTTCTCCCTAGGATAGTTCGAGGAGGAGTTTTTTGATTACCTCTGTGAGTTGATGAAGGAGGAATGTAATCAGTTTTCAATTGAAAATTGCCAAGACCGTCATCTTCATAAAGACTAGAATTGTAGAGTTGCTGAAGAGTTGGAGCTTGGAGAGTATTCAAAGGTATGGGATGGGGTACTTCTCTATATTTCTTGTGAGAGGAAGTTTTACTTTCCACCATTAACCTTGGGTTAAACAAAAGAATATGATGAAGACAACTAAAGAAAGATCTGATTCAAGAAGATCAAATGACACAACCTTGTCAAGGTTTCATTGATTGAAGCTTAGATTAGATGTAAATGAAGGATATTGTGCCCTAGATGTATGGGTAGATGCCCAAAAGATAGCGGACATGAGTTCACAACACTTAGCCATTTTGAAGATGGATTGAAGATTGATAGTTATGACAAGGTTTTGACACAAGATAAAAAGGACTCAAATAGATTAAACATAAGGCTTAACCAAATTCAAAAGGACACTTTAGGAAAATGCTTGGATTCTCAGTAGTTGCTACTCTATTCTTGACATGGTGATTTTCTTGAGAGATTTTGGAAATAGGCTGGAAAAGTTGGGTCTCTGACAGTTCTGACAACTTTATGGCAATTTTTCAAAACTTCTCAAATGACTTTCTATAGACTCATACGACAGTGGGTATAGCATGAAATGACAATTGAAAAACTCGTACGACTATTGCAAAACTCGCACGATAGTTGATAGCAGGGTTTTTGACTTGTTGGAATTGACTGGCAGCAAAACTCATACGACAGTATATTATATACCATACAACAATCTAGGGGTTCTGAAATGACAATAGCCAAAAGTCATACAACTTTCTAACTTTACAAGATGACTTTTGACTCCAGAAAGGTGTTTGACATCAGATTTTGCAATTTTTGATATTTTTAGTTTCAGATTGTTCACAAAATTGTCTATCCAAATTTGAAGATTGTATCAGATTGATTCATTCTTAGTAACCAGATAGATAAACAAGCATGCAAAACAAAAAGCAAGTGATTTCAAGCATGTCTAAAAACAATGAATAGGGGACAAAGCAACCTTGTGCATGAAAAATCAAGTGACTAAATTGTACTAATCCCTAGGAATTCTAATAGTGTATGTTCCAAAAAGTTTTGCAATAACACACATATTCCTAAAAAATAAAAATTTGGCCTCACTAGGTTTTTTAGTAATGGTCTGACTCTACAACTTTTTTGATCTCAAGAGGGCGAACTCCAATCTAGGTGCACTGGGGTTTTGACATAGTCTGAGAATTTAATCAATCAAGAGCTGCTAGGGAGATCTGATAGCCCAACAAGAGACCACACCTGTGAAGATTTCTTTGACAAGGACATTTATATAGCGGCTACTGCTACCATGATGAAAATGGCTATTACCGCTTGAGGTTTCACCAATGTGGTTGACCCAATTAAGGGAATGTCCACTATAGCTAGCCCTCTCTAAAGGTGACTCACAAAAGATACCACATGGAGACTGGTTCCAGATTCAAGGATCTGAGTTTCTAGTACTACCCAAAAAGGGAGTAGAGCATAATCCTCTAGCCTTTTCACTTTTAACCCAAACAAAGCAGATAGATTAATCTCACATGCTAAGACCAAGATTATCTCACAAAGATCTATGATGTCAAGCACTTATGATCTATCAACCTCTCCGAAGAGAGAATGTATCAATCAGAAGCTGAAGATGCACAAATCTAGTAGAACGTGAGACACTCTTAGTAACCTCCCTACCTACAAGGGTTCCTTCATTGAGAAGAGTTTCACTGGAAACCCACTCTCTCAAGAATCATGAATAGTGTTCATAGGGCCTATTTACTATGTGTAACAAAGATGCTAGAAAGCAAATCTATGTTCATTTTTATAGCCCAAAATGAAATCTGTGATATGAAAACAATAAAGGTCACACAAGCCTGACATGCAAGAGTTCTTTTTAATCCAAATCAAAATGTTATCAGCTAAGAAGATTACTTGAATTCCTCACAATGTGCTTAGTAGATTCTTACCTATTGAAACTTGGCACTGAAACTCAGACGACAGTGGGTCACCTCCCAGATGATAGTCCAAAAACTCATATGACACTGGGTATCAGATCATACGACAACAAGGTTTCCAAATGACACTATATTTCTGACGGTACGATCCTTGATCAAATAAACTATCCTACGATAGTGGGTATCTCCTGATACATGTTTCTGACAAAAATCATAAAAAATTGTACGGACAAAAATTAAAAATCACAACTTGGAATAGAAAACAACAAGAAAATGATAAAAATTGATAAAAATTGAATGGAAACCCATTTCAGGGCCCCACGGTAGGCACCAAAAATGTGTGTGTGAATTGTGTACCTAGCTTTAGACACAACACTTCAGTAAAACATTAGAGGTTAGCTAAAATCAAAATCATGCAATGAAATGGAAACTAATCTAACCAGACAAATCAATGCCTTCTAGTAGGTGCGAGTATGTTATTCTCAGATTGGACCGAGATCAGTGACCTTGACGACACCTAAACGAAGGATTTGAATGCAAGATAGCAATGAAGTAATGAATGCAAATTAATCTATATTTTTGGATTTTCTATGCAATAAGATGAGATAAACTTATATGAATCTATTCTATATGAGAAAATGATATGCCAAATAAGCTAACAATGAATTGCAAATAAGATTGATCTCAAAAAAGTTGTTGATTCTCAAAGAAGCTTCAATTCTTCAGATGTCGATTCACCAACATGATTATGCAAATTTGTGGATTGATTTTGGCAGAGTAAGTATGCAAACTTGTGAGATTAATTGTGAAGAGCTAAAGCCTTGATTTTATAGAAATCCAGGGCTTTGGGGATGCATGAAAAAGCCATAAATCACTTACGTTGATTTTCAAGTCAACAAGGAATTAAAGATAGTTAACTCACAAAAAATCATGCAAAAAGAACTTTTTGTTTTAAATCAGAAGTTGAGATGAGCTTTTAACTCAAAAGAGAGGTGAGTTTATTTTTAAAACAACTTGAATTGATTTTCTGATTTAAATTTTAACTATTTTTTGGATGTGCATAATTAATATGAATTAAATAAATAAATAAAGTGATTTATCCTCAACTTAACTGCTTTTAAAAATAAAACAATTGATTTATGGATTAATCAATTATTAAATCAAACTTTATTCAAAAATAATATCATTAAATATGATAACTTGCTTTAATTAATTAAATAAGAATTTAATCAATTAATGATGGGAATTTTGATTTATTGTCAAATTTAAATAATAATAATTAAGAATAAATATAATTAAATTCAATTAAATAATTAAGTGACAGTATTAAATCTAATTAATTAAATATTTAGAATATTCAATTAATCAAACTTTAGGATAAATAAGATTTATTGCTAAATAATTATTAAATTAAAGATAATTAGGATAAATAGGAATATTGCTAGGAATATTCCCTAATGCAAAATTTGAGATAATCAATTAAGATTCGATAATGTGTCGATGTGCCTTAGGTTAGGACTTTCATGTCGATTTCATTCGATGTGTCGATATAGGAGATTAATGAACCTATAGCCCATTTTTGGGGTATTACAAACATGACATACTCTTGGGTGATTTTGAGAGGAAGTCTAATTTAATGAAGAAGGAATTGACACTTCCCAGCTATGACTTGATCGCAGGGGTTTTTAGGAAGAATGGTGAGCTCAAAGAATTAATCAAATGGCGAGCACAAATTGATGATGACTTCTCTGCTAGGATGACTAGCATTTTGACCCTAGAAAACACTTTATTCTTTATTCATACTATTGAGACTTTAATCTTAGATAAGTCTAAGTTTGATTTTATTCAACGGGAGATTAGTCAATTAGAAATTAGGTGGGGACAGTTGTCTGTCAAAAATGTAGAATTTGCAAGTTTTGAGTTCCCAAGTGAAGAGGTGTACAATAGGTGGAGGTATCAGTACATACCTCATGTAGAAAAAGTAAATACTCCACCAGCCTCTTGAAACAAGTAAAATAGTTACTTTTTGTGCCATTAGAGTGGTTGAGGTGTAGAGAAACATTTATTATAGGATGGACAGTGAGATATTGTAATGAGATTTTTTGAAAGAAGCCAAGGACAACATTGAAGACATGAAGCAAGGCAACTCATCTACATAATATCTCACTTGTTTGATCAGTGTATTTATTGTAAACCCAATAGGGTTGTTGTAAAAATTTTAGGTTAGGAATTTTGTAAACCCTAGAATGATCGGTAGCTTGTTGCACTTCCTTGTATATAAAGGATTTTCCATGATCATTCTAGGCATTGAGAGTTTAGGTGTTAAAAGATAGAGACTCTAAAACCCTAGCCCTCAGTCGAGGATTGTAACTTTTTGTATCATTTTTATCAAAGAAATAGAGAAGAAGTACAGGTTGTTGCTGCTATTTTGCAAACTTATTATTCAGAATATGATGTATACAATAGTCAAGGTTATACTTAATACAAATTTCAAATCTTTGTCTCTCCATTGAGTTTATTTTGTAAATCTTTAAGTCTTTCTCAGATTTATATGTATGTGTTTGGCTTTGAGTTCTAATTTAGGATTGGATTGAATATTGCTCAGGGTGGGATACATGTTTACTAAATTTGTTTGAGGATTTTCTATAAGTAGGAAAGAGTTGAGGTATTTGTATTTATGTTTAAAGGCCATTTCTTTTCAAAATATCATTGTATTCATTTTGTCTTCTGACATTCTGCCCAATGGATAGGGCACTAGTCTATATTTTCTCATGTTTTCTTTGTGGGGAATGATCAAAATCTTGTAATCATAAAACATTCAATCAATACCAATATTTTACACTTTATTTAATTTATATGAGTTTTTGTACCTAGTGATGGAGAGTCAATTAATAATAGGTTGTTATTTAGTACTTTCTCACTATCATCTATTGTAAGATCCAGTAGTAAGTGAAGAATAGAGTTAAATTTATTGGATCAGGTGTACCCGCCTTGGTTTTGTAGAGCGAGAAGTAAAGAGGGAAATCTTGTCCTTATAGTTGGTCCAATTGCTTATAGATTCCCCATATTTGGAATTAACCACTCCTTAACATTAGTCATAAGCATATTGGTATCTCATAGAGTGTAAAATATTTTGAAGAACCAACACACAGGACCTTGACTTCATGTGACATCATTAAGAGCTTAGGATGACCTTCTAGAGTTAGGACCCCTTAGCACCACAACATGTTCTTCATCAAAGATAGGAGGAGAGTCCATGTCTAGATTATAGCCATAGGGATCTTTATTTCTCATCATATTGACATTTTCTTCCACAACTTTAAGCATGTTGACCACATTTTCCATAGATGTGTAAGTGTAATTAATCTCAACCTTGCCATTCTTTGATTTAGAGGTTTCCCCCTTCTCATACTTAGGCAAAGGTTCTTTGAAAGCCTTATGATTAGCATTAGTGTTTAGTCCATCTATCTGAAGTTTTCCATTCTTAATGAGATCTTGGATGGTGTGCTTAAGTTTCCAACAGTTTTCAATATTATGTCCAATGCCATTATGAAATTTGCAAAAGGCTTTCTCATCCCACCAATGCAAATAAACATCAGGTATATGATGCTTTGCTAGATCTTGAGGATGCACAAGGTTGTTGGCAATGAGTGTTTTGAAGAAATCCTCATAGGAATCACGAAGTTTCAAAAATTGTCGCCTCTCTTTCTTAGGCTTATCTTGATATCTTGGGTTATAGTGTTGTTGTTTAGATGAGTTGAGCTTCATAGCTTGAACAACACTAGACAAGTGAAGAACTACTTGATCTTTGGGTTGAGAAGAGTCCATAACTCCATCATTGAGCATTTGTTTGTTCCTATTACAATGTGAGTTTTTTCCCTTATCCTTATTAGAGTTGTTGTTATTTTGACCATTATTGTTGTTTTTGTTGTTGGTAAAAATTCCTTTTTCTTTCAAAACATCATCAATTCTACATGTGGTTTCAACCATGGTGTCAAAGGAATCAAAGACCATTTTCCTAACTTCATACCATATCTTAGGAACCAAGTTGCTAATAAGGATATCAATTTTCTCATTTTCAAGTATGGTCCTAGAGTAGCAAGAACATTTTCATCTCCACCTTTGCAAGAAAGTGACAAAGGATTCCCCTATTAGGAATGAATGCTAAATTTTTGGCAGCCATTCTATAGTAGTTTTTGTTGCATTCATGACTATGATTGTCATTGATGTCAACACAGTGATTTAATGAAGACTTGCAGAGAAGCAGACAGAGTTTGGATTAGCGCACATGGTTTATTGTAGTTGGAGCTATATAATGTTGAGTTTATACTCTTTGATATGTTATATGTCTATGGTTAAGAGTGCAGACAATAATTCATTCATTCATGGAAGTTATGATCATTTTGGTGGAAGCAATATTCAGGCAGTGTTCCTGAGTAGCAGTTTGTGGAAATCGGATGATATCTCCTAATCGGGATGGAATCTAGTTTTGTGTAGTTTAAGGGAAGTTGAAGACACATTGATAGTGACATGGATGATAGTGTAGACTTTGAGGTCACACAAGTGAAGATTTATTGTATTTGGAAGCTGATAGTTTTGTGTAATTTTGGTGTAGTGTGTGGAAAATTTTATTTTGTAATTGTATGCCGAATCATTTGTAATTATTTGAGTGTGGTATAAAGGAAGGAATTTATTTCCTTGTTATGTATTAGTATCATGTATTTGTAATGTGAAATCATGTAATTATGATATGGTAGTAGAGGTTGTGATGCTGTATGCATGAAGTGAAGAAAAGAGCTAAGTATGAAATTGAATTTGTGAAGGAAGACATGCGAAGTACAAAGATCTAAAATTGAGATCTGATGTAACAATGAGTGTGGTTTGGTATAGTCAAAGAAGAGGTAACATATTATTCTATTGAGTAATGTAAGATTATTTGGATAGTGTGTTCAGTGATCTTACCCTGAAGCTATTTGGGTAGTAGGTCCTTCTGTCTTCTATAACTCTTAGCCGGGTTAGAATCTTTTAATAGGGATTCAAAATCTCCTAACAGGGATTCATATGTACTAAATGTGAATTTGAAGATATAAGAATGTTGGAAGATTAATCTATTAGAAGTTATATTGGTAGAATGTCAGTAATCATTACAGGTATAAAATCTTGTGGAGGAACAAAGACAGAGAATGAAGTGATATAGAAAATTCTGAGGACATTGACTCTTGTATTTAAGCAGACAACATAGATGATTGAAGAAGTGATACCTTGTACAACAAACTTTACAAGAGAAACTCTTCTTGGAAGATTGGAAGCAGTAGAAATGAACCTGAGATTATCAGGAGACTTAACTAGAATGGAGACAACATTCAATGCTCATAGTGTTCACCCTACTTTTTCAAGAAGCATCAGTGTGAGTAGAGATTATGCTGGCAGCAACAAATCTAGAAATGAAGAAGACAAGAAGATTGAAGAAGGTATTTCCTTGCTTGTGAAAAGAGAACTAGATGGTAAGAAAATATTTAAATGTTGGACTTGTCAAGAATATGGTCATTTTGCATCTAAATGTCCTAAGAGAGTTAAAAAGTATACAAGCAATTTCAAACCTAGAAGATCTAAGGAATGTTATTATGTTAATGATGAAGATCTTGAAGCTAGTATATAAAGAACTTTAAGTGAAAGTGATACTAAAAATAATGATGACATAAGATTTGTAGCAATTAAAGAAGAGAATCTTGAAACTAATGTTAAGGAAGAAAACACCTTAGTTTCTCAAGTTGAAAAGAAAGATAATTAGATTATAAATAGTGGTTGTTCACATCATATGACTAGAGACATGAAAAAGTTCATAAAGTTGAATGAATATGATGGAGGAGTTGTTAGAGTTGGAAACAATGCATCTTGTTTGATTAAAGGTATAGGATCTATTACTCTTGATGGAAAGACTAACAGTGATGATTTTTATTTTGTGGATGGATTAAAACATAATATTTTGAGTGTTGGATAGTTAGTTGATAAGGGATATCAAGTTTGGTTTACTGAGAAAATTTGTGTGATAAAGGATAAAGATGGAAATCTGATTGGAAATGGATCTATAACCAGAGGTAATTTATTTCAGTTGAATCCTACTGAGATGACATATTTGATTACTAAGATTGATGATAGTTGGTTATGGCATAGAAGGTTTTGTCATATAAACTTTGATAACATTGTGAAAGTAAGTACTACACTTGCAGTAAGAGATTTACCTAAAACTATGAAGCCTACTAACATGATTTGCAAAGAATATGTAATGACCAAATAGAAGAGAAGTTCTTTTACCAGTAAGAAGTTTACATCTACAGAGAAGCTGGAGATTATTCATATAGATTTGAGCGGTCCTACCAGGACTAGAGGATTCTATGGAGAAAGGTATTTTATGATTCTTGTTGATGATTTTACAAGAATGATGTGGATTGAATTTCTTAAAGAAAAATATGAAGCATTTGATAAGTTAAAGATTGTTAAGAATAAAGTTAAGAATGAATCTAGAATGAAGATTAAATGTTTGAGATCTAATAGAGGTGGAGAATTTACTTCTAGAGAGTTTAACACTTTTTCTGAAGAAAATGGCATTAAAAGATAGTATTCAGCCCCTAGAACACCTGAACAAAATGGCATTGCAGAAAGAAGGAACATATCAGTGATTGAAGCAGCAAGAGCTATGTTATTTGAAAATGATTTGGCAAAGATATTCTGGAGAGAAGCAGTGAACACAATAGTGTATACAATGAACAGAGTACAAATCAGAGTAGACATAGACAAGACACTTTATGAATTATGGTTTGGACATGCACCCTCAGTTAAGTATTTTAGAATTTTTGGAAGCAAATTTTATATAAAGAGAGATGATGATATTGGAAAGTTTGATCCTAGAAGTGATGAAGGTATATTTCTTGGATATTCTTTGAAAAGAAAAGCATATAGATGTTTCAATAAAAGAACTAAGACTATTGTTGAAAGTGCAAATGTTAAAGTTGATGAAAAGTTCAAAATTCAGGAAAGAATGCTTGATTATGAATCTGATGAAGAAGCTAATCCTAAACCTAACACTGGATCTACTAAATTGTTTTATGAAACTGACAGTGATTTTTTGAATGAAAGCCACTGTGAAGTTATTGAAGAACCTACATCTAAAGAGAGATCTGAGATAGTGACACCTAGCAAGAGTTTGTTAAGGAATTATCCTTTTGAACAAATTATTGGGAGCATCAAAAGAGGATTTCTAACTTGAAATAAGGCACAAGAACAGTTATCTTTGATTTCTCAAATTGAACCTAAGACTACTAATGAAGCTTGTGAAGATGAAAGTTGGACTAATGCTATGAAAGAAGAACTAGATCAAATTGAAAAGAACAAGACATGGGAATTGGTCCTTAGACCTAAAGACAAGAATGTTATTGGAACTAAATGGGTATTCAAAAACAAGATGAATGAACAAGGAGAAGTAGTAAGAAACAAAGCAAGATTGGTATGTAAGGGTTGCTCACAACAAGAAGGAATTGAATATGAAGAAACCTTTGCACCTGTTGCAAGAATTGAAGTAGTAAGAATGTTTTTGGCATATGCAGCTTACAAGAAATTCAAAGTGTATCAGATGGATGTAAATTTAGCATTTCTGAATGGAGAATTGGAAGAAGAAGTCTACATTGAGCAGCCTGAAGGTTTTTCTTTAACTCAAGAAGGAGATATGGTATGTAAATTGAGGAAAGCTTTATATGGACTTAAACAAGCACCTAGAACTTGGTATGCAAGACTGGATAAGTATTTGTTAAAGTTGGGATTTACAAAAGGAACAGCTGATAGCAATCTGTACACAAAAGAAATTGAAAATGGTTTGTTAGTTATAGTTTTTTTTTTTTATGACATCATCTTTGGAGGAGAAGATGAAGCTAGTGACAAATTTGCTGATGAAATGAAGACTGAATTTGAAATGAGTATGATTGGTGAGATGAAATACTTTTTGGGATTACAGATAACACAAAACAATGATGGTATCTTTGTAAGTCAGACAAAGTACTTGAATGACTTGTTGAAAAGATTTGGAATGGAGAATTGTAAACCAGTTGGAACACCTATGGTGACCAGACATAAGTTATCTAGAACAGATGAGACTCCTGCAGTAGAATAGAAGAAATACAGATCTATGATTGGAGGATTGCAATATTTGACTCATACAAGACCTAATATAACACATTCAGTTGGAATTGTAGCAAGATTTCAAGCTGAACCTAGAGAATCACATTATATAGTAGTAGAGAGGATACTGAGATATTTAAGAGGCACAATGGACTATGGACTATGGTATGAAAAATCTAATGATTTTACCCTATGTGCATATATAGATACTGATTGGGGAGGCAGTGTTGATGATAAGAAAACCACTAGTGGTGGATCATTTTTCCTTGGAGGAAGATTAGTTTCTTGGCTAAGAAAGAAGCAGAATTGTATCTCACAAAGCACAGTAGAAGCAAAATATGTAGTAGTAGCAAACAATTGTAACCAGATAATTTGGATGAAGCAAATGCTAAAGGATATTGGAATAAAATTTGTTGAGCCTGTTGTCATACATTGTGACAACACCAGTATAGTTAGTATGTCTAAGAATCTTGTATTACATTCTAAGACAAAGAATATAGAGATTAAGTATCATGTTGTAAGAGAGAAAGTTGCTAAGAAAGAAGTCAGACTTGAGTACATAAGTACAAAGGAGCAAATAGAAGATATATTCACAAAGCCTTTTCCTAAGGATACATTTGAGTATTTGAGAGGTATGCTTGGGGTTATGCCCCAGCCTACTTTTGAGAAGTGATGTATTTGGTTGCATCTATCCAATGGTATATGAGCCTTATCTTTCTTCTAGACTTGATGTTGGTACTTCCTCTATGCGGGAGTATGTGTATCTGAGCTGAGTCACGAGGACTCTAGTAAATGTATTTTTTGAAAAGTGTCTTTTGATATTGAGCTTTTTTTGACATAGTGATGAAATTTCTATCATTGATATCAATGGGGGAGAAATGCACATGAAAAACAATCTGAGACATTTGTTGGAGAGAACTGAAAAGGATAACGAAGCAAGATTTGATTGATGAAGAGGATTTGAAGAAGTAGTGTTGCAATATTGGACTTTTGGAACATTGGATGTTTTTCATCTATGTTTTCATCAATGCCAATGGGGGAGATCATTAGGAATGAATTCTAAATGTTTGGAATCCATTCTATAGTAGTTGTTGTTGCATTCATGACTATGATTATCATTGATGTCAACATAGTGATTTACTGAAGACTTGTAGAGAAGCAGACAGAGTTTGGATTAGCGCACATGTTTTATTGTAGTTGGAGCTATGTGATGTTGAGGTTATACTCTTTGATATGTGATATGTCTATGGTTAAGAGTACAGATAGTAATTCATTCATTCATGGAAGTTATGATCATTTTGGTGGAAGCAGTATTCAGGTAGTGTTCTTGAGTAGCAGTTTGTAGAAATTGGATGATATCTCCTAATCAGGATGGAATCTAGTTTTTCATAGTTAAAGGGAAGTTGAAGACACATTGATAGTGACATGGATGATAGCACAGACTTTGAGGTCACATGAGTGAAGATTTATTGTATTTGGAAGCCAACAGTTTTGTGTAATTTTGGTGTAGAGTGTGGAAACTTTTATTTTGTAATTATATGCCGACTCATTTGTAATTATTTGAGTGTGGTATAAAGGAAGGAATGTATTTCCTTGTTGAAATTTAGTAGTATTTATTTGTGATGTGGAAGTGGCAATTGTGTGTGATGCTATATGCATGAAGTGAAGAAAAGAGCTAAGTATGAAAGCGAATTTGTGAAGGAAGACATGTGAAGTACAGAGATCTGAAATTGAGATATGATGTAATAGTGAGTGCGGTTTGGCATAGTCAAAGAAGAGGTAAAATATTATTCTATTGAGTAATGCAAAGATTATTTGGACAGTGTGTTTAGTGATCTTATCCTAAAGTTGTTTGGGCAGTGGGTCCTTCTGTCTTCCCTAACTCTTAACTAGGTTAGAATCTTTTAACAGGGATTCAAAATCTCCTAACAGGGATTCATATGTACTAAATGTATTTCATAAGACTCCTAACAAAGTCCATCCTTTCACAAGGAATATTCATATTAGTGCATCTTTTTTGGGCATCTTTCCCACCGAGGTTTACTCTTTGATCAAGAGGTTCCCTAGTCAACATATCTTGTGTTATTGTGTATGAATATATTTCTATGGTTGGTAATTATATTGCTTATATGGTTTAATGTTGTTGAAGATGATAAAATTTATAATTATCTGATAATTGATTCCCCCCCCCCTTCTCAGTTATCTTGGTTGAATTTACTTTCTAACATCCCCTTGATTTTGCTTTAAATTGCATAAGTCCAACATGGTGACAGATCTTGAAAGATTGTATGCAAAGTGTTGAACAAATCTATCAAAAAGTTATTTGAAAGTATTGACAAGGTGAGTTATGTTGGTAAACCATTCCATCGCTTGACCTTTAAGACTCCTTGGGAACAATCTCATAAGGTACAAGTCATCTTGGTGGAACTAAAAACTCATAATATAAAACTAACACACATGATCACGTGGATCTCCATTACCATCATACTTGTCATATTGAGGGATTTCAACCTTTCTAGGAAAATCTTTCATACTCACACTCTTGTCAAAGGGATTGGGACAAATTGAATCAAGATTGAAGGAGCTCTTGGGTGCCAACATCTTTTCCACCATTTTATGAAGTTGGTTAATCCTTTCTTCCTAAGATGGACCTTGCTTCTTGATCTTTCTGTCTACATCAAAGTTGTAGGGGACTCTAGCACCCTTGTTGATCAAATTATCTAGGAGCTTATCTTTGTTTTTCTACACACACCTCTCCACATACTAATAGAATAGTGGTTCTTGTTGCATTTTCATGAAATCTTGAGAATCGAGGTCAAAACTTGAACTACCACCACCATATTGTGAACCATGGTGAGCATGTTGAGAAGGTTTCCATAAGTTCCTAGGAGGTGTTTGTCTCCTATAATGGTCTTATTGTGAAGCCCTTTTTCCTTTAGGGCTAGGAGATCTTGAAGGTGTTCTTGAGTATCTCCCACTTTGTGGATTTTTAGGAGGGGTGGGTGGAGGAGAATTGTTTCCACCACCAACACACATGTTGTATTGATCATTAACCTGTTGCACCAAAATCCTATCTCTCTCTTCTTGTGTGGCTCTCCTTTCTATATCTAATAAGGCTTGTCTTTCTGACTCTAGGAGTCTAAGTTGCTCTTCCTTTGTAGCTTGTTCATCTAGGAAGGATTTCTTTTCGTGATCAATTCTTTTGAGTCTTTCAATTGTATATCTTGAAGTTGTTTGGAGTGGTGAACTTGGTCTTGAATGCCTAAACAAGTAGTTTGTGTATGCCGCATTCACATGAGTGTCACAAGGCTCATCATATTGATTGTCATATTGTGATAGCTCTTCTTGAGAGAGTTGCCTCTTATCTCTCTTAGCCCTTTGATGGGCATCCAAATATCTAGTAGAAATGAGAGATGGGACTGGTTGATTTTCATGAGATGAACTGCCAAACAACATGTTATATCTATGTCTTTCCAATATGCTATCAAGGCTTCTATCTATTTCTTCCCTCTCCTTTTGAGTCATGGTGTAACTCATATCCATATCTGATTGAGAAGGTGCTAAGGATGTGCTCAACTCACTAGAATTGCTCTTGGGATCAAACAAAGCTTCTGAGGTATTCCTAGGGGATTGATCAAAGACAGGCTCTTTTCCCTTACATTTTTGGTGAGTTTGAACTAAGGGTAATTGGTCAAAGACTACTTGGGGTCATTTTCCTTGATTTACTTGATATCTAGTTGTAACCGACATGAAAGAAAAGATCCTAGGTGATAAGATGACCCTAAGAAATGTTGGTACCAAACTAGGATAGTAAAAGCATTCAATTGTCCAAAAGAGAGATGGTAAGATAGAATTTTTGCAAAAGGTATAAACCAACACTACTACAGTGGTTCCCAATCAATGGATAAGTATCCTAACACATATGGATTAGGAGGATGATTTACCCAAATTATATTTGATTGAAATTGATTTTGGATAGAAGTGAATTGGACAAGAGATTACTGAAACTCTCCAAGCAAGTTATCAAAGAATCTAAAGGTTTAATTTCTCAACAAGGATGACTTCTAACTAACCTATTCCAAGCAAGGTCACTTGTGAAATCAAAGAATACTAATCCGAGAGGTCAAGACATAGGAACCCAAGGTGAAAATAGGCTTCCAACAAGGATGACTTCTAACTAACCTATTCCAAGCAAGGTCACTTGTGAAATCAAAGAATACTAATCCAAGAGGTCAAGACATAGGAACCCAAGGTGAAAATAGGCTTCCAACTATGAGGTAAGTGACCTACTATAATATGAATCGACCAAGGATGACTGGAAATGATATAAATTAGCTCATTGTTCTGACAGACCAAGGTACAGGTTCACACGAGGGAATACAGTCCCATACGAGGAAACACTAGGGATTGTGTGAGGAAATTAAATCTCACATGAGAAAATGTCAGGCTCACACGAGAATGTGCAGAGCCAGGTGACAAAATAGGATTAGGCTGCTTAACAACAAGTTTGTAAACTCAGGAACTCAGTTTTTTTGGTCGTTTTAAAATATTAGGTAAGTTCATCAATAGATTTTCAGCATCAATTAAGCATTCAAGACAACAATCAAGGATTTCAAGAAAATAGTGTCTTCAAACATTGAGCAAGGGAAAAAGCAACCTTTCACATGAACAAGAATAGTGACTTAGTATGCTACTCCTTAAAGATTCTACTTGTGTATGTTCTTCAAATGTTTTCTAACCACTCACATAGTCCTAGCAAATAAAACTTGGGTTGCACTATGGTTCTTAGCAATGGTTTGACTTAGTAACTTTTGTGATCTCAAGAGGGAGAACTCCAATCCAGGCACACCAGGGTTTTGACACATTCTGAGAATTTAATCAATCAGAGATGCTGAGGAGATCTGTCAACACAACAAAAAACTACACCCATGGAGATTTCTTCCACAAGGACATTTATATAGTGATTGTCACTACCATGGTGAAAATTGTTATTACCACTTGAGGTTTTGTCCATGTGGTTGACCCAATAAAGGAAATCTCCACTACGGTTAACCCTCTCTAATAAGGTGACTCACAAAAAGGCCCACATGGGGACTTGGTTGAGATTCAAGGATCTCAGTTTCTGGTACTACCCAAAAAGGGAGTAGAGAATAATCCTCTAGCCTTTTCACTTCACCCAAACATAGCAAGCAAGACCACCTTACCAAGGTTCATGATGTCAACAATAATGTCTACCGAGCTCTCTAAAAGAGACCAAGAGAGAATGTACCAATCAATGTTGATGACTAAACCAAGTAAGACCATGAGATAGTAACAATATCCTCTCTACTTACAAGGGGTTCTATCGTCAAGAAGAGCTTTGCAAGAAACCCACTCTCTCAAGAACACCACAAATAGTGTTCATAGGGCCTAATTACTATGTGAAACACATATCCAAGAAAGTGAATCTATGTTCTTTTTAGAGCCCAAAATTGAAGTGTGATCTATGAAAGCAATAAACACTCAAGCTAGACATATGAGAGATTCATTTTACTTCCAAAATCTAAATGCTATAGAGATTGTAGCAACTCACCTTAGGTCCAAAGATCTGCAAACCAATGCTATGCTGCCTCAACAATCAAAATCAGGGAAACAATCACATCAAGCATTAAATGTCAGAAAATATCAAGTAAACTAGCAAATCTAGAAATTTAAGTCTCTGTTGTCAGAAATTTCACATGAGATAGTACACAGTGCCATGCGAGAAAGTAAATAGTGTTGCGTGAGAAAGTACCAACCCACGCAAGAAAGTACATAGGCCCACACAAGAAAACACCTTTGTCACATGCAAAAATGCTAATACCAAAAAAACTTCACGCGATCCAGTGAGAAACTTTGTGTGAGAATCTGTAACAGTGACGCATGAAAGTACAGACAATGCATGAAAATCATCAGAAAAATAAAATAAAATAAAATGAGGCAAGAAATGGAATTTTTTGCCCAATGGTGGGTGCCAAAAATGTGTGCTAAAATTTTGTCACACTTCTATGAGTCATTAAATCCAAGATTGCTCAACAATGAGGTCTCAAATGGTGACTCATAGCTCTCTATTCATGGTGTGCAAGGGTTTGTAATGGAGGCCCTTAGATTAGACCTAGTTTGTACCCATGCAAGTACACCACAAAATGAGAGATTCAAAGAGGAAAAGCAAGAATGCTAGTCTCCATGATCATCAAGTATGCATGCAAATAAAAATAGAAGTTATTATATATGATAAAAATGCATGAAAGAAAACTAATCTATGAAAGGAAATGCTTATGTAAGATTATTCTATGAAAGGAAATATGAATCTAATCTAATATGGAAATGAAAAATTAATCTAAATGGATTGCCATGGAAGCATGAGAGAAGAAGCCAAGAAAATAGAAGTTGCAATGTCTAAGCTCAAGTGCTCAAGAATATTCTCCAAAGTTGCTCTCAAAACCTCCAACATAACAATACTTAAAATCTAGATGCATATGTAACCTAGAATGAGAAGGAGAAGGCTCCTTTTAAAGGATAGCAGATGGTCAAGATTAAGAGGCAAAAAGAAATGAGCAATAGTGGAGATTAAATCTTGGTTGATCTATGTGCTCAAGATTATGTAAGAGGAAAAAAGATGAAAAAGGCCCACCACTTAAAAATTATGTGCAATCAAAGTGGAGAGAAAAAGGGATTTTTATTTATTTTTTATTTATTTTATTTCCTTTTTCAACATGAAGAGATATTTTAAGTGGGGATTTTATTAAAAGAGGAATTTTATTTTACTAAGATGATTTTATTTAATTAAAAGGAAATTTTTCTTTTAATTAGATGAGGCTTAGGATAAAATGATCAAACCTTAGGAAATATTAAAATATTTAAATTAATTATGATTTGATCAAGGAAATTGATTTGAATTGAAAATATTGCAAAGTATTGATTCAGGAAATTGATAAATTAAAGAATGGGGGCCTAAAGTCTAGGCGACCATTTTAGGGTGCATACAAGATGTAGTTTAGCAACTTCTCCATATTCTTTTGTTGATGTTATACACTAAGTTTGCACCCTATTCAAGCTCTCTTGGTCTTGATAACCTAGTATAACTTTTGGATCATATCTAAGTTGTGGGATTTTTGCTAACTGAGATGAAACCTTCAAGTTCTAGGCTAGTTCCTCTTGGATAATCACCCTAATTTTCTTCTTGTCAGGAAAGCAAATTCTTGAAGGGAAAGGGATAGAAGGATTGCATGAAGGGGAAATAACTGAAAGAAAATTATCCTACTAGGTGATACACCGAAATGATATGAACATAATATATTGACCAAATTAGCATGAAGGATTTCAGATCTAATAGAACACAATCTTCCTAAACAGGCTTGAATAAGTGTTTCATAGAGGGGTCTGAACAAAAGACTCAGACTGTGACCTGCAAGTAAATGTTCTCTTCAGCAAAAAGGTGTAGGAATGAGATAGAGTGACAGGGGGTTGAGGTATACCAACAAGATCATTCAAATAAAATAATACACAATAGCACACAAATAAGATGAAAGAAAGAAGGGCACTGGAACTCCAAGATTTCTCTAACAAAACCAATATATTATACTCATTAAGAGAAATAAAGAGAAGGGAAAGGCTTGAGGGAAAAGAAGATGCCACAGAAAGCCTCTATTAAATCTGATAAATCAATGAAAGATTACAGACTATAGAAGCTAGAGGGCAGAAAGAATGCCACGCATAACTCCTAAGAAAGGAAAACTCTCTTTTTACAATTGTAAAATGTGAGCTCTAAAATCTCCAAAAGACTAATGTATACATCTCCATTTTGCACACAAGCTTGGAGTAAAAATATTATTAGGGTTACATAATTTTCATATAATAATAAAAACCCTAATTTTGTCACTTCTGATCATAAATGCCTTCTTGAAATATCTTGGTCGATCAAATATATGCCTACATGTCTTTACCATCACCATAACTATCTACAGACAAGCCGCCTTGATCCATCTACTTCACTGCAACTTGAAAACCCTATGCCACCACCATGACTTTATCTCTGTAATTTGGGTTCATCATGAATGTTCAAATCTGATCTTTGTAGATATTTGAATTTAAAAGTATAAACGGTCACAGGTGGTGCCAACCCTTCTTATTCATCAACGACTGATATTTAAACCAGCATGGCACCTCAAGAAACAAAAATCAACACACGATAGCTGCCCAGATCTTCTTCATCAATTTTTACCTGCAACTATCAGGAAACATCAATTTTGAGCTACCCGCAACATCGCATATGGCCAACTATTGAAAAATTGGAGAAAACCTAGCAAGAAACTCTGATAGATGTTCAAATTCAGTCGCAACGGCTGGCAGGCCCAAGTTTAAAACATGCCCATCAGTATCATCATTTACTAGCAAATAGAATAGCCTAAATCATTCTCCATAATAATCAATGCAGCTCTAAAAAGTCACCGGCCACATCATCAATCTCTCGCTCAATGGGAAACAGACAAATCAGCACAACCTGGCAGCAGGCCCATGGTCTCTATTCACCTTTAATCAGACAGTAGTCACATGATCTCAAAGAGAAGGAATATTCCTTGTGATCAAGTGACAACCATTAGATCTTACTGCACTACCATTCCACTTGAATATTTCAGGCCTACTATCAGCTGCCATGTCACCAACCTTTGGCCAACTGGAAATAGGAACCTCAGCATGACCTAATAGCAAGCCCACAGTCTCTATTCACCTTTTCATGCTCAAAGATTGGACGACTATCACAATGGCGAGAAGATTAACCCTAGAGAACTTTTTCCTTGCAGCATCATGACAATCATTGACCTTGATCAAACTTTAAACGCTTCAAAGTTGAGACCGCCAGAGATAACACTAACCGCCCGCCAGGTCACTGAAGGCTAAGGACTTAACCACCAAGGTTGCACAAACATGTGACTAAAGAAAATGTTGGGTCATTGAATAAAAATCTTAACCATCCAAAAATTTAGAGACCAAATGATTGCATCCTTCAAGAACTGAGCCCCACTGAGTCGCAATAATGCACATAGGAAATGCTGATGTTAGAGACTAGCTGCAAAGAGGCAAAAATTTGAAAACAACCAAGGTTTTCTCAAAACCAAAAAGGCATCACAGAAATAGAAAACATTGAGGGTCTTTATGCTTAGACAATCTTGGAACCCTGTGACATAAGCTATTTCTTACAGATCTTCAAACTTGAATATCTCCCTGATTTTTGTAATTAAGCACATGCAATCAGAACTAGAGCTTGGTGACACATTGAAGAACATGGGGCTAAGGGTGGAAGCCATGAAACCTTGTATATTTTCTCTACAATTCAAAAAAAATTTTAGTTGGGGAAGGCAACAATGGGACCAAAAAGACACAACCAAGACTAGAAAAATTATGAGGTCTCTCGCAGGCTAGGCTCTATCCTTGTGGGAGCCTCATTTCACTCCACCTGTGGCTAAAATTGAATAGATAGGAAATTTTGGGTAACATTTTGGAAAGTTCTACTGGATGTCCACCTACTAGACATTGGATACCAATGACCTTGATGCAATCCATTGGGCATAGGAGTCCTCTCAAACACAAAAACTTTTTGGACATAGAGAGGAATAAAACTATGCTCGAGCACTTCTTAAAAAGTAGGGAAACTAATATAGAAACTGAAAGAAAGAAGGAAAACTACCCTATCCTAAACTAACCAGTGTAGAAAATTGGTTAAACAAAACCATTCACTGGTATGTTGAAGTAACTACCCTTCCTCATTATGAAATTTTGCATTGGACACATAAGGATAGCTACAAGGATATGAGGCATATACAAATTAGTCAGATAACATAAAACTGCCTCTGTAAATTTGAGATCAATCTCGCTCACTTGAATTTGAGCATATGAGGGTGTCTTTGCAAACTCCTTCTAGGCTAAGTATCTGATGGGGCAGCCCCTTGAAAGTCTGAAGGAAGAACTTTCCTGGATGGTTTCTTCTTTATCTTCATGGTTTCCCCTCATCATGGATAGCCATGTCAACTCACTCCCCATAATCAGAGGATTACTGTCCTTAATAGAGTAAGCAAGGGACCCTTGGAAGCTATCAAGATCTTGAATGCCTTTTGGAATGATTGGCTCTTCATAATTAAGCTCCACACATGGATCTCCTATGATTTTTTGGTTATCTTCTGCATATTAGGAATTTTCCTTCTTAAAGATGAGATCAAGCTCATGAATCAACATATCCTCAAGATCAATCTCTTCTAGTTGCTACAATTTTATAGAGGTGGTTTTGGCCATGTCATTATCATCCTGCTCAACAAAACTAGGTAGCTCATTCATTAAGGAGATGACATCTTCCCTTGTATCAATCATCTACTGATGATGCATTTGTTGTTCCAACTGACCATTAGCCATGGGTAATGGAATGGTCTCTTCTTCATCATCAATAAAGAGGGGTAGCTCATCAAACAATTCAACCAATACACCAGGTTGAGCATCAATCTCAACCTCTTCTCCCAATCTATCACAGTCATCACTTAGCACTGATACCTTTGATTTTCTTTCCCCCTCATCACATAAAAACTCATTTGCCATGGGTCCTTTCTCTGATACCTGACTAGTATGTTTGAAAAGACTCAGCATCTAATAGCCAGGAGGAAGATTCCATTGGGGTAGCCATAATAGTTCATCATGTTGGGAGACCAAAGGGGCCTCTTGGGATAAATAATTTTCTTGAACAGACTACTCTTGCAGAATGGTAGACCGAATCTCAAGTATAAGTTCTTAGAAAGAACTCTTTTCCTTAAAATTTGGGATGTGAAATTGAGAGGGCTCAAATTCTTGAGGGGTACCCCTAGAGCTTGGGAATGAACACTTTTTAGGCTCTTAGGATAAAGGGGGCTTCCAGCTTGGGATCTTAGGTTTATGAGCCTCTTGTTCAACAATTTGTGATCTTAGCCTTGCTGTCTCAATATCAACTCAGTGATTAATATCTTCTTTAAATTGTCTTATTTATTGCCCATCGACAAGAGCCTCCTCCATTTGGTTGGAGATGAACCCTTTCTCATAAATTTGAGCTTCCACTTCTCGCTGCTCCCTAATCTCAGACACTTTCTTGATCATATCAAGCAACAGATTCTTTATCTATTCTTGCTCTTTCATTAAGTCTGAGCTCTAAGTTTGCTACCAATTAGGCTAAGAAGGGGCGGGTGGATAAGCATGATGAGGTAGTTGGCATTGCATTTCTTTTTGTGCCCTTTGTTCCCATGATCCATCTTATTGGAGGGCCCACTCATAATCTTGTACAAGGGCATAATCATTTGGGGCATGCTAGATGTATTGATAGCCTTGTATAGTATGGAAGCTTGGGGCAAAAGTAGGCTTTGGTTGAATTTCATATGGCTGATGACTAGCCCGTTGAGCATTATTCTCATAATAGGATGGTGAGTAACCTGACTATCCATAATAACTTGATATGTCTACTCATGCAATTAGTAAGAATTTGAATATGAAAGATTTGAAACATACCAGCACGTGATCTTTGAAACTAGTAGACTTCCAAAGTCGCCAGATATGCAGCAAAATGACCTCTTCTAGGTTGTAGTATGTTATCAGCATATCAGACATAGCATATCATTTTGAAGATAAAATTCTTTCTAGTCCCACCACGCATGCCAAAAATGTTATGCCCAAAGGTGGGGTGTCTTTGAATGTAAATCTAAACTTTGTGGTCCCACCGAGTGTGCTGGAAATGTTATACACTAAGTTTGCACCCTATTCAAGCTCTCTTGGTCTTGATAACCTAGTATAACTTTGGGATCATCTCCAGTTTGTGGGACCTTTGCCAACTAAGATTAAACCTCCATTTTCTAGGGTGGTTCCTCTTGGATAATCACCCTAATTTGCTTCTTGACAGGAAATTAAATTCTTGAAGGGAAAGGGATTGAAGGAATGCATGAAGGGGAAATAACTGAAAGCAAACTATCGTACTAGGTTATACATTGAAATGATATGAACATAATATATTGACCAAATTAGCATGAAGGATCTCAGATTTAATAGAACATAATCTTCCTAAACAGACTTGCATAAGTGTTTCATAGAGGGGTCTAAACAAAAGACTCAGACTGTGACCTGCACGCAAATGTTCTCTTCAACAAAAAGGCACAAGAATGAGATCTAGAGTGATAGGGGGTTAAGGTATACCCATAAGATCATTCAAATCAAATCATACACAATAGCACACAAATAAGTTGAAAGAAAAAAGGGCCCTAGAACTCCAAGATTTATCTAGAAAAACTAGTATATTATACTCATTAAGAGAAATACAAACAAGGGAAAGACTTGAGGGCAGAGAAGATGCCACAGAAAGCCTCTATTAAATCTAATAAATCAATGAAAGATTATAGACTATAGAAGCTAGAGGGAAGAAAGAATGCCACGGATAACTCCTAAGAAAGGAAAACTCTCTTTTTACAATCATAAACTCTGAGCTCTAAAAGCTCCAAAAGACTAATATATACATCTCCTTTTTGCATGCAGGCTTGGAGTAAAAATATAATTAGGGTTACATAGATTTTCATATAATAATAGAAACCCTAACTTTGTCACTTCTGATCATAAATGCCTTCTTGAAATATCTTGGTCGATCAGATATATGTCTGCATGTCTTTCCCATCGCCACCTTGATCCATCTGCTTTGCTACAAGTTGAAAACCCTACACCACCGCCATGACTTTATCTCTGTAAGTCAGGTTCATCATGAATATTCAAATCTAATCTTCATAGATATTTGAATTTAAAAGTATAAATGGTCACAGGTGGTGCCAACCCTTCTTGTTCATCAGCGGTTGATATTTAAACTGGCATGGCACCTGAGGAAACAAAAATCAACATGCGATGGCCGCTTAGATCTTCTTCATCAATTTTTACTTGCAACTATCCTGAAAACATTAATTTCAAGCTACCCACAACATCACATATGACCAACTATTGAAAAACTAGAGAAAACCTAGCAAGAAACCCTAACAGATGTTCAAATTCAGTCACAATGGCTGGTAGGCCCAGGTTTAAAACACACCCGTCGATATCATCATTTACCAGAAAATTGAATGACCTAAATCATTCTCCACAACAATCAATCTAGCTCTAAAAATTTTCCAACCACATCATCAATCTCTCGCTCAATGGGAAACAAACAAATCAACACAACCTGGCAGCGGGCCCATGATCTCTATTCACCTTTAATCAGATGGTAGTCACATGATCACAAAGAGAATGAATATTCCTTGTGATCAAGAAACAAATATTAGATCTTAATACACTACCATTCCACCTAAATATTTCAGGCCTACTATGAGCTACCATGTCACCACCCTTCTGCCAACTGGAAATAGGAACCTCAGCATGACCTGACAGCGGGCCCACGGTCTATATTTACCTTTTTGTGCTGAAAGATCGGACGATTGTCGCATTGCTGAGAAGATTAACCCTCGATTAGTTTTTCCTTGTGGCATCATAGTAATCATTGAACTTGATTAAACTTTAAATGCTTTAGAGCTAAGACCATCAGACATAACACTAACTACCCACCAGGTCACTGACGGCTAAGGACTTAACCGCTAGGGTTACGTGAACACACGACTAAAGAAAATGCTGGGTCACTGAATAAAAATCTTAACCACTCAAAAATCTAGAGATTAAGGAACTACATCCTTGAAGAACTAGGCCCCATTGAGTCGTAATAGAGCACACAGGAAATGCTGATGTCAGAGACTAGCTGCGAAGAGGTGAAAATTCAGAAACAACCAACGTTTTCTCAAAACCAAAAAGGCATCACAAAAATAGAAAACATCAAGGGTCTTTATGCTTAGAAAATCTTGGAACCCTAAGACATAAGCTATTTCCTATAGATCTTCAAACTTGAATATCTCTTTGATTTTTGTGATTAAGCACATGCGATCATAACTAGAGCTTGGTGACACATTTAAGAACATGGGGCTAAGGATGCAATCCATGAAACCTTGTATATTTTCTCTGCAAGTCAAAAAAAGTTTCAGTTAGGGAAGGCAACAATGGGATGGAAAAAAAACAACCAAGACTAGAAAAATTATGAGGTCTCTCGTAGGCTAGGCTCTACCCTTATGGGAACCCCATTTCACTCCAGCTATGGCCAAAATTGAATAGATAGGAAATTTTGGTTAACAGTTTCCATTAATGAAAAAGGGGGAGATTGTTGGTAAGTTGACTATACTAGTGTATATGACTAATATTAGTGTTTTCATTATGGAAAAAAAGTCATATGGAGTTTTGGAGTTAGCACAATACTTAGAAGATTAGAATTTAGCTAAATATGGAAGATAGAGTAGTCAGTGAAGCACCTGATGAATAGAGCATCAACGCACGTCTGTATTATTGGATATTTTCCAGCAAGCTAGTTCTGACTGTATGTTTGTCATTGATGAAAAGATATGGTAAGCAACATGCATGGAAGCCAGATGGAGAGAGCCTTGAGTATATGTTTCCTATATATGTTATCACCATGATATCATAGATGTAGAGGTTGATTCTGAGTGAAGACAGTAATATAGTTGTTTGTATCAGTGAGTGTTCCTGACAAGTCCTAGGAAGAGTTTTGTATGTGATTTGTAGTATGGTTGTAATGGAGACTTAAGCATTTATATTTATGTTGTAGATATGTTAGTGAAGTTATGTTCATGGATGGAGAGTTAGTTGTGTAGTATAGGTTAAGTTATGAAGTCTCCAATTGCCAGTTACAATTTCTAGAGTTTATCATATGGAGCCGACATTGTTTTTGTTGTTATAGTAGTAGCACCTATCATTTGGATATGCGTGCTTGGATTATTTTTTGGAGAAGAGTTAAGAATTTTTGGTTAAGAGTGCATGACATAATTCAACATGAGAATAAAGTATCAATTAATTTGGTGGAGCTGACAGTGTGAAGAGACATGTCTACTCATATTTGTGTGGTCCTAATTTGTGTTGCGTGCTTAGTATAGCCAACTAAGATGTTATTGGAGAGTTGTATTATTTCCCTAATATGATTTCAAGATGGTTCTAATAGTTCAACTTGACTATATCATTTAGAGGAAGATATTTATAGGCAATCATTTGTGATTGCTAAGTATGGCAGATTGTTGAAAGAGAAGAGCAAAGAAGAAGGTGCAAAGTTATGTGCCATCAGTATAAGGTCTATGTGACAAAGAAGAGAGTGTATGTTATTCATTAGAAATGATTTAGACAATGAGTCTAACTCATAGTTCACCAAGATCCAGATATAGTGTGTATCTATTAAACAAAAGGTTGCAACCTTCACCCCTTTGAGCAGTGTTCTCTCGGACAGTGCGTCCTTACCCCTAACGGGGTTAATTGTAAAAGACTCCTAATAGGGTCTGACCCTTGACCAGGTCACTATACTTAATGTATTGTAAAGATCAACTCCTAACATGGTTGTAAGACCTCCTAACATGGATCATAATACTCCAGTGTAGTTTATAGTGGGTGCTAATTCCCACTGGGGTTTTTACTTATTTAGGTTTCCCCGTAACCAAAATTATGGTGTTGTGTTAAGTGTTAACTTATTGTGTTTATGCTTAATGTTATTCTATACTTAATTGGATAAAAAATTGAATCTTGTAGATAACTAATTCACCCCCGCGCCCCCCCCCCCCCCCTCCCCCAACCACCTCATTTATCTCTTGGGACTATTCCTAACAATTGGTATAAGAGCCAAGTGCCTTGGAGAGAAAGTTTAGCAGCTTGAGGTTGATCAGATGGCATTCTCTAGAAAAGAAATTCCTAAGTTTGATGGAGAGAACTATCTAGATTGGAAGAACAAAATGATGACACATTTTTAGTGCATTTCCTTTGATATTTTTGAAGTAGCTACCAAAGAAGTTCAGATTTCCTCTCTAGCAGATCTTGCAAAGGAAGATGCAACTCTTAAGTAGAAGGAGATGTTCACTCAAAATTCTATTTCCAAAGAAGCCCTTATTAGCACATTTTCTGACAGTGATTTTTCAGAGATCAATAAAGTTGATAAAACCTACAAGATATGGAAGTATCTAGAAGACATGTTTGAAGGAGACATCAAAGCCAAGAATGTGTGTAGAAAGACATGGAAGAAAAAGTACAATACATTGGAGATGCTACCTGAAGAGAACATTAGAGCTTACAATCAAAGGATTAATGAATTAGTTGCAAGATTCATAAATAACGGTGGAGATATTTCTGAAGAAGACATAATGGATAAGTTGATGACTACTTTGACACTAGAATATGAGATCAAGATAAACATCCTAGACGAGACTATGGAATTTTCAAAAGACTTCAAAAGAGAGACCTTAATCAGAAAGAGTTCAACATTTGAGATATCAAGTTTGAAGATAGAGCCTAAAATTGAAACAACCTTCAAAGCCCCAGTCCATGGTAAGAAATCCTTGAACAGTTTTGGTAATTTTGATGATGATGATGAATAGAAAGAACTAGATGATTTCATTTCTTTTTGAATAGATATAAAATGGAATCACCTCTATTGGAATGTATGTATGGGGGAAATATGAGATCCACTTCTAAATCCAAATTCCCAAGGGAGAGATCTAATTTGATCAACCAAAAGGTTAATGCACAATCGAATCAATCTATGGAGAATATGAAAAAGGAAGAAAACCTTATATTTCCTTATGAAAGAATTGTGCTTGAAATCTAAAATAATTGAAAGGCAAATATGTTGGAAATTTGGCTGAGTTGATTGCATAGATGTTTTCATTATGGAAACATATGATCCACATGAAGATCGCACAAGTCAGAGAGCAAGTATGACAGAGCTCATTGCATATTTGTCTAAGTATGAGACAATATTTTACCAGTGTACTTGGACATAGTTTTTATTTGTGATGTTGACTAGAATGAGTTTAGTACTTGCGCACTTGAACATAGACTCTATGATGACTAATTATGACCCATCTCAAAGTGAAAGTTAGTACGGAATGTACAAAAGAAGTTATGATAGTTTTACCAAAGACAGTGTGAAGCTGACAGGACAGTATATGAATGTAGAATTGGTAAAGAGTTAAGGGATTATTTTGTTTATCAAAATAATGTCTTAAAAATATAAAGGGATGAAATCCTAGATGTTTAATCTTAGATAAAGCTATTGGTATATATATGTAATTGTAATTGTAAAATGAAGTTGTAATTATAACAAGCAACAAATAATTGTAGAAGTATGATGCGAAGTATATGAAGCATATGTAATAGTGATAGTGAAAGATCGGCGAAGAGATATTGATGCAAGTAGTATAAGGTTATGTACCTTGACCTCTTTTTTAATTAGTGTATATTGTATATTACTTGTTTGGGTAGTGGGCTTAGCTGGTAATCACATTTTTTACTACCAACTCCTAATAGGGTTGAGGCTTCTAACAAGGCCTATAGTCCCTTAATCGGGACTGATACACTATATGTTTGTAATAGACTCCTAATAGGGTCAACATCCTTAACAAGATACTTTTTATTAGTGGATCTTTGTGGGTACCATCCCCACTAGGGTTTTCCCTTGGCTAGGGTTTCCTCAAGAACAAATCATGTGTTATGAGTTCTTTAGTTTTATTGCTATGCATGTTGTTTAGCTTCTTATGTTATGCATGTGTAAAGATAATTTGTTATATCCATAATTGGGAAAAAGATAAAGTTTGTAGAATACTGATTCACCCCCACCTCTCAATATTCCTATTTCTACCAATTGGTATCAGAGCCAGGTTACTCAGAAAAGAATCATTCAAGGAAAGCCTAGCAGCTTGAGTAAGATCTCTATGGATATGGATCGACTAAAAAAGAATCTTGAAGAAGCTCTTGAACAGATTGATATGCTTACTGATGAAAGAGACACTCTAAAAGGAAAATATGATGATGCAAAGAACCTCATTGATAAATTGAAAAACAAATTCAAAGATCTGAAATCTGAAAAGAAATCTTAAGTTTTTATTGAAGATTGTGATGACAATTTTGAAAAAGAA
The DNA here is from genome assembly GCA_027943335.1 of Chamaecyparis obtusa. Lineage (NCBI taxonomy): Eukaryota > Viridiplantae > Streptophyta > Pinopsida > Cupressales > Cupressaceae > Chamaecyparis > Chamaecyparis obtusa. The sequence goes on from BSBK01003657.1 coordinate 574,780, forward strand.
AATGAGATCCTTAAGCATGAATTGAAGATAGAAAATTTGATGCTTAGTTTGAAAGATGGAAATGGAAAGAATGAAGTGAATCTAAAATCTGAGAATGAAAGTCTAAAGACTGAAAATGAAGGACTTAAATCTAAACTTGGAAATGTAACATCTGAACTTGAGAAAGTCAATTTGTAGTATGCTGAACTTGAGAAATACAACAAGATTATGAAAGGTGAACTGACTCAATCCAAGCAACAACTGGAAAGGCTATATTCATTTAGTGAGAAGATTGATAAACAAGCATCTTTTTAGAAACCATTCTATGATAAGACTGGTCTTGGATTCAACACTCTTAAAGAAAATGATGAAAGCAAGGAACCAGATCTGAAAGTATCTGAAAGCTTAGATGAGAAGAAGTCTGATGAGATCAACAAATTTGAAGATACACCTAAAGTAGAAGAATCACCAAAGCAAGAGGAATCATCCAAAGGTATGCAAAGAGAATTCAAAGGTAGATGTTTTGCTTGTAATACTATTGGTCATATGAAGAGAGATTGCATAGGTAAGCAATTTAAACCTCTTAATGGTTATTATTATAACTGTCATGAATTTAAACATAGAGCTATTGAATGTGGGAAACCTAAATCTTTTGAGAATAATAATAGTAGAATGTTTAAGAATACTAACAATGCAAATAAGAAACCTACTGAAGATATGAACAGAAGAAATGGAGTAATATGTTATAGATGCAACAAGGTTGGATACATTGCTAGAAATTGTAGATCACAGATTAATCCACCTAGACCAAGATATGAAAATAATGGAATTGTTTGTCAGATATGCAACAAGATTGGACATACATCAAGGTTTTGTAGAATGAACAATGGAGTTTTTCATCCTAACCCTAACCCTAGAAATCATGAAAGAAGAAATGAAGATGCAAGTAACAGACAAAAAGGTTACTGTAGCAATATAGATGAAGTGAAGTTTGTTAAAAGCACAGATCAAGGAGACATATTCAACATTGAAGGTAATCAGAAAGGTGAAGTATCAAGTGGTATGAGTGAATCCTTACCTGACCTATCTCAAAGCACTTAATTTATGAAAACTATAGTAGATTAGGAACTTAGATTAGTGTAGAAGTAGATTTATGATGAATTAAGTCTTGCATAGGTAATGGAAGGTATTTTATGATATTCTAATGCTATGGTTAAGAGTGCAAAGAAAAATATTATGTTTTGCGAGATCACAAGAAGTCTTAAGTTTTGTAGGATAACAGAAACAACTTTTTGAAAGAAGCAGCAAAAGAATTGAATGCGATGTTAGAACTAAGTGAGATTGAAGTAATAAAAGGTTATGATCAATGTTATTTGATCATCAAAGTGAATACAAGTGTTAAGGAGATCAAAGAGTAGTGATTGGAAGCTTTTTGCAATGATTTGGTGAAGGATTTGAGCACTGAATCTACGCAAGCCCTAAAATCATGAAATCGAGAGATAAAAATAGACCTAGAATGAAGAGGGAACTAGTACAACCTCTAGAAGAAGACCCTAAGTTAGTTTTATCATCCATACCAGATGGATTTTTGCATTTAGAGAATGTAAGAAGTTATCTTGGATGCAAATTAGAAACCATCAGTGATAGTAATTTTATAAATGAGTATGAGAAGATCTACAACCAGGACATGTCATTGAAACAAGGATATGATCATTTGAAAGATAATGAGATTGTTAAGTATGCATTGTAGTATGAGTTTGAAAATGAAGAATGCACTAAGATAATCCTTAGCAGAATTCATAATGGGAAGTTTTGGCTAGAAGATAGAGTGATAGACATTACAACTGATTTGATTCATGAAGTCACTAGACTGTCTAAATTTGGAGCTATTCCTTTAAATGAGAAGAACATGAGAAAAATAGTCATTGATAACACTAATTCATCCTATAATGGCAGAGGAATTTTAATTAGTAAGATCCAACAACATGATGTTAGATACTTATGCAAGATCCTAACAACCAAGTTTTGTGCAAATTCAAGAGAGGATGACATGGCAATTGGAATGGTACACATAGATTATTTGATGTGTGTTGACAAAGTGCCAGTTGATATGTGTGAAATTTTGAGAATTCAATTGTTTGAGAACTTGGAGAAGATTAAGAAGACAAAGTATGCACAATTTAGATTTTCATCTTGGATCACTTACATGTTTTTTCATCTTTTGAGGAGATTTCCTTACACCATAGGAAATGATTGGAATGATGGACAAAATACAATGGAAAGAATTAATGTAGTATATAGAAAGAATGTTATTGAAAATGTTAATGAGAGTGCAGTACTTGTTATTAAGACATTTCAAAATATTGTGTCTAGCAGATCAAGGATTCCATAGTCTATTGTGGAGAAATACAAGAATGAAGTATGTTTTATGGTTGACACTAACTTTACATACATTGAAGTAGTTGAACCTATAATTGAGTTCATAGACCCTCTTGGCTATGAAATATCTAAAACTGAGATAGAAGAATATGTGAATAGGCTACTTAAGTGCAAGGTTGACACCCACAATAATAGATTTGGAACTTATGAAGAGAATTTAAACTCTGCAAAGGCTATACTTGAGGAGAAACAGTCTAAGAAAAGAGTTGACAGCACTATTAAGAAAATATTGAAGGATACAAGAATGATAAAGAGAGAATTATTAGTGGCAAAGAAGATAGCAGAAACAATCAGAGATATTGGACAAAAAGATATTTTGTCTATACCTCCCTTATCATCTAGTGCAGTACCAGTCAAGGTGAAAGTAGAGGAACCTAAAAAGGAACAAGTAGCAAGAAAACCTACTAGATCTACCTCATCCACACCGAGCAAGAGAGTGAAAGAAATTTCTACTGGACCTTGTAAGAGGCAGAAAACTTGGGTGCCACCAGTACCTAGGAAAATTACAGAAATTAAAGAAGATGACACTTATGTGAAGAAGAAATCATGGAAACCTAGAGTTGAGAGAGTGAATGAAGAAATTATAAAAGATGGAGACTTCACTAAAATGAATAAATACTATGACCTTTATGACTATTCTAATAAATTGAATCTTGAAAATATAGTGGTCAAGCATTTGATTCTAGCTAATAAGAATTTTGACTCTATTCAGGGAAAGATACCTCATGACTTATTAAAGAAACTTGTTAACATGAAGATGAGAGCACAAGAAGAAGACAAATCTATTAGAGAGAATCTTGTGAAGAAACTATGTGATGTAAGAGATGATGAACATCTTAAAAAAATTTTGAAGCCCCTTAGCACTCATTTAAGGAAAAAAATGAGAACTATTTAGATCATGGCAGGACAATATGAACAAGTGAATGCAGAGACTGAACAAGCAATAATCAAAGTTATGGCATAAATTGTTGGAGAGACATCAATTGCAACAGAGAAAGTAGAAGAAGCAGAACAAGAGGATATTCCCTCTCCACTGGCTATAAAAATTGAAGAAGAATCTATGAATGTTGAAGGTACAAGGATCACCTTGGATACTGATGATATTGTATTCAAGAATCTAGAGAACATTGTTGACAATTTGGCTCTTGATGAACCAGATAGAACTAAAGAAGAAGAGCAGACTCGACTTATTGTTGAAAAACCCAAAGTATCAGAAGTACAAGCATTTGTACCATCTAAAGAAGAAATCAGTCTTACTCTTGAGATTGGAAAGAAGAAGCAAACTGGATCTTTGTTTGAGGATTTGGGAAAAGAAGTAGATGATGATGACTAGATAGACTTGATCACATCTTTGAACAAAATCATTGGGAAGAATAAGAAAGTTAAGAGTCTTGAAGGATGTCTGAAGGACCTAACTAAAAAGCTACAAAGTATTGTGACCACATAGATTGTAGAAGAAGACCCTATGGAGAAGGCAAAGAAAGTGATGAACACTTTTGATGATGAGTTCACTAACCTAGCTGATATTGCAAAAGTGAAAGAATAGGCAAACTATGAGGCTAGAATGATGTTAAACATCAGTCAATACATCAACAATGATATCAATACTCTTTATATCTATATCAAAGATTTAAGGAAACATTTGGAAATAGGAAAATCTTTGTACATACAGTGTACAAAATCAAAGACTTTAACAACTAAGGAAGATTAGAAGATAAAATTGAAGGAAGCAGAGATTCTAAATGAAACAAACCTTCTATCTAACCCTAATGTGAAGGTCAGTGATGTTGAGAAGAAAGTTAGGAAACTTTTTGATGAAATCAGAATTATACAAGATGAGAAAGATAGGAAATTAAGAAGATATACTCTTTTGAGAGAGCATGTTTCTATGAAGTTAAGTGTTATTGAAGATCAATTGGAAGATTGTCTTACAACTAAGACATCTTTTTAGAAATTTAACTTTGAAAACCTCCAAGCATGTCAACTAGCATCTTATTGACTGAGCACACTACTCAATGTGGAAAATTCCATTAAGAAATCATGGGAAAAGGAGATAGAAACCTTGAAGATAGATTTTTTAGATTGTGTTCGAGCCTACCAGCTTTGCAATAAATAAATTGAGGTATAACTCTTTTTTGATACAATTTTATAGCCCTCCCTACCATTATTGTGTCATTGTTGTCAATAGGGGAGAGATATTTAGCAAAAAATTCATAGTATATGATAAGGATTGATACTCTTAGGGGGATTATTGTATTAGAGATAATATTTTTAAGGAGTTATAAGGATAGTATATATATGATATACTATTGCCACAATTTTGACAATTTTGAGATTTTGGAGTTGCACACTAAGCCAATTTTCTCATATGTTGCCACCAATGACAAAAGGGGAGAGATTGTTGGAAATTTGGCTGAGTTTATTGCATAGATGTTGTCATTATAGAAACATATGATTCACATGAAGATCACACAAGTCAAAGAGAAAGTATGATAGAGCGCATTGCATATTTGTTTAAGTATGAGACAATATTTTACCAGTGTACCCGGACATAGTTTTTGTTTGTGATGTTGACTGGAGTGAGTTCAATACTTGCACACTTGAACATAGACTCTATGATGACTAATGATGACCCATCTCAGAGCACAAGTTAGTACAAAATGTACGAAAGAAGTTATGATATTTTTACCGAAGATAGTGTGAAGCCAACAGGACAGTATATGAAGGCATAATTGGTAAAGAGTTAAGGGATTATTTTTTTTATCAAAATAATGTCTTAACAATATAAAGGGATGAAATCCTATATTTTTACTCTTAGATAAAGCTATTGGTATATATATGTAATTGTAATTGTAAAGTGAAGTTGTAATTGTAACAAGCAGCAAGTAATTGTAGAAGTATGATGCGAAGTATATGAAGCATATGTAATAGCGATAGTGAAAGATTAGCGAAGAGATATTGATGCAAGAAGTATAAGGTTATGTACCTTGACCTCTTTTGTAATCAGTTTATATTTTACATTACTTGTTTGGGTAGTGGGCTCAGCTGGTAATCACATTTTGTACTACCAACTCCTAATAGGGTTGAGGCTTCTAACAAGGCCTATAGTCCCTTAATCAGGACTAATACACTATATGTTTGTAATAGACCCCTAACAAGGTCAACATCCTTAACATGATACTTTTGATTAGTGGATCTTTGTGGGTACCATCCCCACCGGGGTTTTCCCTTGGCCAGGGTTTTCTCGAGAACAAATCATGTGTTATGAGTTCTTTAGTTTTATTGCTATGCATGTTGTTTAGCTTCTTATGTTATGCATGTGTAAAGATAATCTGTTATATCCATAATTGGGAAAAAGATAAAGTTTGTAGAATACTAATTCACCCCCCCTCTCAGTATTCCCTATTTCTAACAAAATACTAACCTCAAAATAGGGAAAATATGGAAAATGCCAATTTCTTATGTCTATGTGTACTTTTAGGCAATTCTACAACCTATTTCAGACTACAAATGTCGAGACAAAGAAAACCCTAAAAACTTTTATCTTTCCGACAATATGTAGTCTTTGATGCTCATAAAAGGTCAAAGGCTACATTCTTATTCTAAAGGTCGACTTTGATTTTGTTCACAGATCTCGGAAGTTCATCGAAAATGATATCCAAATCCAATCTCAGATCTGAAGTTCCACACCTGCACCTACAAGAAAAAGGGGTTTTTCTTGTTTGTATGGGGGGTTTACCTTGGTCAAACCCCAATTTAGGAATTAACCTTGAAATTGAATTGAAATATAATGTGCATAAACAAAGCAAATGAAACAATTCACCTTGCTTATGTTGAAGTCCTTGTAGAGGATTCAAATCCTCAAATCCACAAGTAGGAATGCTCCAATGGATGTAGAATGAATGTAGGATGTCTCAAATCAATGGCATTTGATCTTCAACACCAATCTTGAATAGATCTTTGCATATGAGAAGGCTTGGATGAATGTAGAAGGATGGATCTTCAAGGGGGCTCCAAAGAGATTGAATCCTTCAATGGCTAACAATGGATCTCCTTGATGGATGAATGCTTGAACACTTTAATTCAATTTCTTGCACTTGAGAGCTTGCTTCATGAGAGTGGATGTGTTCTCATAAAACTTGATGATGAAAATGAGAGAGGAAGGCCTCCTTTTATAGTGAATTAGGGCACAAACCTCTAGAGAAGGCTGACATTGGGGAATTAAATCCCAATTAACCTTAACCCTTATAAATGGACCCATATTAAATACAATTTAAGTATTTACCATCCCAAAACCTGAAATGGCTGATCTAGAGGTGGGAAAAGAATCTTTTCGAAACTCGATCCTGAAAATTGGAAAAACTTGAAATTTGAACTGGGGGTGAAGGATGAGGTCAACTCTACCATAGGTTAGAGTCAAGGTTGACATTGACCCTCAAGTTTTAATTTGACCTTGAGGTCAAAAACCTCAAGACCCCTGCCTAGAATGCCAGGAAATGAAGATAGGAAGTGGAAAATGGGTACAAAAGGAAGCAGGATAGGGAGAAAAGCCAAATACATGCAAAGACCTGATAAAGGTGCTTAACATGACCCCAGCCCAGTTACTCAGAGGGATAAATGCTCTTATCATGGAAGTGCTTCCATTTTAAGATGATAGATTAAGCCCCCACTTTAGCAAGAGTATGGACTCGGTGCAAACTCTTGGTAAAGGAGATCAAAATGAAAAGATAATATTATCATAATCCAAGGGACAAAGAGAAACATCAAGCCCCCAAGGACACAAGTCTTTGTCAACTCCTAGATCACAATAAGAGAGACATCTCTAGAGAGAGAAAGATGGTCTAATTACTTCACCCAATGAGAACTTATGTCCCATTGTGAACCAGATAAGGAAATGATGTGACTTGAAAGATATAATTTAACCACCTAGTGAATGTGGCTACTCACTAGTCAACTCATCAAGGATTCACCCTTATGAATATTCTATTCCATAAGAATAAAACAAAAAACAAAACAGATCCAATCTTAAGGACACCTCTAACCTTAAGGGATCAAAATATATGTATATTTGAAACTGGAAGGATCAAGAGATCCTAAAATATAAATCCATGCTTTAAGGATTAGTCACTAATCCAAAAAGGGAGAAAAGCTATCTTGAAAAATAATATGTGTGTATCAAAAAGTGTGTGTGTGCAACAGATGAGAAGAGCATATGCCCCCAAGTTAAAGTCATTGCTAACTCTTTAATAGGAGCAATGGATTTAACAGAAACATAAAAAACTCCATTGATTATGTTTCCACATCGGGATGCCCCCAGATGAAGATAGATGAAGGGAAATATCATAGAAACATATGAAGAACACATAAGGGATCTACCTACCATGGGGTCAGTATGAGCATAAGATAATATATATATATATATATATATATATGATATTATTGCAAATGATTTGACATGATTCCCCAAAGAATGTAGAACTACGATCACAAAGGAGGAAAGATCACATAATATATGCGAAGGAGAATCTTTTCAGACCATGACATGGAGACCAAAAAGAATTAGTGCTACCACATCTCGAATCCAAGTAGATTACACAAGGAAACATTTACAAACAATAGCACAATTACAACATAACATTAAACAACACATAGAAGAATAGAGATACATATAGAGGAATTTGAACAACAGTTTCGATTCCTTCATCACCTTGTACCAACTAAGTAATCAAGGAATGTATAAAAGAATCTAACAACATTTAGCAAACATATTATGGGAGAAACACATTACATCAGGCAAACACACAACAAAGTTACCATGAAGGAAAAGCTGATCAAGCGTGTTGCCTACTCTCCCCATCTCATTTTATATCATTTAGGGAAGGTGGGTAAATAACAAGAGGGACTATATCCAACATAGTAGGAATGATAGCCAGTTCCAAACAAGGATCCTCTTGAGAATCACAATGTTCGACACTAGGTGTAAGATTTAATTGTGATGAAAGTATATTAGGTAAATCAATGTCAATGTCAATAGTCTCATATTCATCATTAACATCATCAGTATCATCAAGAGTATATTCTTCATCCAAATTAATCAAAATAGGATCTAAGATACGAATAGAATCATCATAATCATGCATCTTAACATCATTATTAGGAACAAATTCTTCTAACACATCATGCATAGATTTATCTGAAGAAGGTAGAGATCTTTGAAGAATAGAATTAAGAGCTTTAACATGAGCACGACACATTTATGACATTCATTGGAAGATTGATTATGTTTTGATTTATTTGAAATAGGTTCAGAACTAGGAGGAACAATCATCAGATCCTTCACAAGTTCTTTAGGAAGATCAATAGGATTATCAACAATAGGAGGAACAATCATAGGATCTTTCATAGGTTCTTTAGGAAGAGCGATAGAAGGAACTTGATTAACAAAACTTGAAGCCATAGTTAAAGGAGGTATAGAAGGTGTAGGAAAAAGATCATGATTAATATCCATAGGAGGTATGCTTAATTCAAGAATCTTATGATGTTTATAAGCTTGATATGAACAAAAAATATTATCAGGTCAAGGACATGAATTAGGGAATGAAGGCCAAAAGAAATCAAGAGCAGCACAATCTCTAGGCCTAGAAAGTTGATATAAACTATGATTAACCATCTTCACTTCTTCATCATGAATGAATTTAAGACACTTATGGATAGGTGAAGAAACAACATGCATGGCATTCAACCAAGGAAAACCTAGCTTAACTTGAAGTTGATCAGAAGTAGGAACAACAACAAAGGTAGTATTCACAATTTTTCCACATAGTTCAACAGGTAAAGTAATAGAACCAAATGATGGATAAAGAAAACCATTACAAGTCTAAATCCATACATCTAATGTATCATAAGAATCACATTGTAAGATTTTTATAAAAACATTTTCTTCAGTGATAACATTGACTAAGGATGTAGGATCAACAAGACAACCATGAGTAGGTTTCTGAGAAATCCTAGCATAAATGTAAAGGGGACCATCAGGAGCCTTAATAGTATCAGAGTCATTAAAGGTAATCAAAAGTTCTTGAGGTCTTTTATTCTTAGGTTGTTGTCGAGGTTTAGGTTGAATTTTCAATTTAGGCTTAGGTTTTGGTCGAGGTTGAGATAGAACTTGAGGTTGAATCTGAGGTTGAAGTTGAGGTTGAGGTGGAGATACAGATTGACCAACATGCTCCACTTGACTAACAACATGATTTAGATCATCCATCTTTGAATCATACACAATTTCCATAGTAGATGGCTGAGCAATGGTATTAGTATCATGTGTAGGTAAAGGATTTGTACAAATTTGAAGGTTTTGATTAGGAGGAGAGACAAATTTGTGTCGACTACCATGAAGATTATCGATAGATAATGCATTAGAGTTAATTAAGTCTTGAACCTTATGTTTTAAAGAATAGCATTTCTCAGTGTCATGACCATTCTGACAATGATATTGACAAAAAGCATTTTGATCAAAATATTTAGATGCAATCATAGCAGCTAAAAGAGGTCAAATAGGAGGTAAAGTAATCATATTAGTAGTTAAAAATCTATTCATAATAGCATGTAAAGATTCAGAAAGAAGAGTAAATGTACAATTTAATCAAAAAGCAATGGATGCAAAAGTGACATTGTGAGATGAAACAACAACTTGATCAGCAACTACATTTTCTTGTTTGTTTATCTTGACATAGTTGTTGAATTATTTAAATTTGTTTGGATTAGGAGCAGCATCACTCCTATCAATTGGAACAAGAGCCATTGGAGTGTTGCTCTCAAATTGACTCACTTGTAATTCATAATGATGAAGCACTGCACAAAGTTGTTGAAAAGAGGTAAATTCAGTAAGCATAATCTTATCTCTAATATACTTTTGCAAATTTGAAATAAACATATGTTGAATATCAATATCAGGAACAAGATAGGAAATCTAAGCATGCAAATGCTTAAATCTACCAATAAATTCAGTTAATTTTTCCTTAGCATTTTGTTTACAATGCATCAAATTGGTCAAAGACACTTGCGGGCCAATGTTGTTTTGAAATTGTTGAGTAAAGGCATTGGCAAGTTTTGGAAAGGAATCAATAGAATGAGGAAAGGAACAATACTATTGTAAGGCCTTGTCATAGAAAGTTATAGAAAACAACTTGGCTAAAATCCTATGGTCATGAGCATAATCACTACAAAGGATTTCAAATGTTTTAACATGATGAACAGGATCTCCTTTTCCATTATAATTCTCAAGATGAGGCATATTGACTTGTTGAAGAATAGGAGTACAAATAATATCCAAGGAAAAAGGACTTCCCATGTCACATGTAGGAATACTAAACTTGTTTTGAGTTAAGGAAGCAAGTTGTTGTTGTAAGGATGACATAGTTTGAGCCAAACTAATGATTGTTGAATCATTAGAGGCAATAGGAGGAATAGCAACATTAGACACACTAGGTAAAGTGTAAGAAGCTATGGGAATAGAAGACACAACTAGAGGAACACTAGGAACTATAGTTAGAAGTGGATTGGAATAAGTAAAAGGAACATTATGATATGAAGGTTGTGATTTAGGAAGGGACATAGGAGGAACACTCATAGGAATAGAGGGAACCATAACAGTCACCAAAGAAGGAGTATAGGTAGGAATACTAGGTAAAGGATTAGAAGGAGGTTCAACACTAGTGATAGGAGAAATGAACCCTAAATCCTTAGCTTCTTGAGCTATAGGTTTAACATTTGAATGCACGAGGTGACTAATACCATGCAAGAGGTTAAAAACCTGATCACTATCATGAAGAACTTTCTTAAGAGCCTCTATAGCTTGAATAGAATCTTGATTATGGTTCTCTTGAATAAGCCAATTACCCATTTTATCAAGTTTAGTTGAAAGTTTTTGGACTTGTTCAGGAGGAACTCTTAAAGTGTCATCCTCATCATGAGATGAGTGAGAAGATTTTTTATCCATAGTAGGATTAGAGTCACAAAGAATCAAATTATCATTCGGGATCCTAAGGAAAAGAGAGGAAGATTCAGGATCAAAGACACCCATGAGTCTATGACTTCTTCTAACTGAAATGTTATAAGTAGGACTAGTAGTAGTAAATCTCATAAACCAATGCAACACAAATGAACTAAACTAAGAACACATAAAGCATGAATATTTTTGTATTTTTGAAATCTAATTAGCATGCAAGATTTAACACACATAATAATACAAAGGGAAATCTAACACCAAAAAGAAAGAGAGTAAGCTCATTGGGTTCACCAAAATGAATAGAGGTTAAATGGAATCACCTATATTGGAATGTATGTATGGGGGAAATATGAGATCCACTTATAATTTCAAATTCCCAAGAGAGAGATCCAATTTGATCAACCAAAAGGTTAATGCACAATTGAATCAATCTATGGAAAATATGAAAAAGGAAGAAAACCTTATATTTCCCTATGAAATAATTGTGCTTGAAATCTAAAATAACTAAAAGGCAAATACTAACCTCAAAATAGGGAAAATCTGGAAAATGCCAATTTCTGATGTCTATGTGTACTTTCAGGAAATTCTACAACTTGTTTCAGACTAGAAATGCTGAGATGAAGAAAACCTAGAAAAATTTTATCTTTCCAACAGCAGGTAGTCTTTGAACCTCATAAAAGGTCAAAGGCTACATTCTTATTCTAAAGGTTGACTTTGATTTTGTTCACAGATCTCAGAAGTTCACCGAAAAGGGTATCCAAATCCAATCTCAGATCTGAAGTTCTACACCTGTACCTACAAGAAAAAGGGGGTTTTTTGTTTGTATGGGGGGTTTGCCTTGGTCAAATCTCAATTTAGGAATTAACCTTGAAATTGAATTGAAATATAATGTGCATAAACAAAGAAAATGAAACAATTCACCTTGCTTATGTTGAAGTCCTTGTAGAGGATTTGAAACCTCAAATCCACAAGTAGGAATGCCCCAATGGATGTAGAATGAATGTAGGATATCTCAAATCAATGGCATTTGATCTTCAACACCAATCTTGAATAGATCTTTGCATATGAGGAGGCTTGGATGAATGTAGAAGGATGGATCTTCAAGGGGGCTCCAAAGAGATTGAATCCTTCAATGGCTAACAATGGATCTCCTTGATGGATGAATTCTTGAACACTTGAATTCACTTTCTTGCAGTTAAGAGCTTGCTTCATGAGAGTGGATCTGTTCTCACAAAACTTGATGATGAAAATGAGAGAGGAAGGCCTCCTTTTATAGTGAACTAGGGCACAAACCTATAGAGAAGGAAAACATTGTGTAATTAAATCCCAATTAACCTTAAACCTTAGAAATGGACCCATATTAAATTCAATTTATGTATTTACCATCCTAAAACCTAAAATGGCTGACCCAGAGGTGGGAAAAGAATCTTTCCAAAACCTGATACCCAAAAATTAGAAAAACTTGAAATTTTAACAGGGGTCAAGAATGAGGTCGAATCTGCCCTAGGTTAGAGTTGAGGTCAACCCTGACCTAGGTTAGAGTTGAGGTTGACTTTGGCCCTCAAGGTCGACTTTGACCTCGAGGTCAAAAACCTCAGGACCCCTGTTAGAAAGTAAAGTCCACCAGGATAACTAAGAGGGGGGGGTGAATCAATTATTAGATAATTATAAATTTTATCATCTTCAACAACATTAAACCATATAAGCAATATAATCACCAACCATAGAAAGATATTCATACACAATTACATAATAATACAAGATATGTTGACTAGGGAACCTCTTGATCAAAGAGTAAACTCCGGTGGGAATGATGCCCACAAAAGATGCACTAATATGAATATTCCTTGTGAAAGGATGGACTCTGTTAGGAGTCTTATGAAATACAATTAGTACATATAAATCCCTATTAGGAGATTTTGAATCCCTGTGAAAAGATTCTAACCCTGTTAAGAGTTATGGAGGATAGAAGGACCCACTGCCTAAACAGCTTTAGGGTAAGATCATTGAATTCACTGTCCAAATAATATTTGCATTATTCAATAGAATAATATGTTACCTCTTCTTTGACTATGCCAAATCACACTCACTGCTACATCAGATCTCAATTTCAGATCTCTGTACTTTGCATGTCTTCCTTCACAATTTCGCTCTCATACTTAACTCTTTTCTTCACTTCATGCATACCACATCACATATCAACATTAAAACAAGGGAAAAAATTCCTTCCTTTATACCACACTCAAATAATTAAAAATGAGTCAGAACACAATTACAAAATAAAATAGTCCACACACTACACCAAAATTACATAAAACTGTCAGCTTCTAAATACAACAAATCTTCACTTGTGTGACTTTGAAGTTTTCACTATCATCCATGTCACTATCAATGTGTCTCTAACATCCCTTTAACTGCACAAAGTTATATTCCATCCTGATTAGGAGATATCATCTGATTGCCAAAAACCGCTACTCAAGAACACTGCCTGAATACTACTTCCACCAAAATGATCATAACTTTCATGAATAAAAGAATTACTATCTATGCTCTTAACCATAGACATATAACATATCAAATAGTATATCCTCAACATCACATAGCTCCAACTACAATATCCCATGTGCGCTAATCAAAACACTATCTGCTTCTCTGCAAGTCTTTGGTAAAACACTGTGTTGACATCAATGACAATCATAGTCATGAATGCAACAACAACTTCTATAGAATGGGTTCCAAAAACTTTAGCATTCATTCCTAAAAATCTCCCCCATTGGCATTGATGGAAACATAGATGAAAAACATCCAATGTTCCAAAAATCCAATACTACAACATTGCTTCTTCAAATCCTCTTCATCAATCAAATCTTGATTTGTTATCCTATTCAGTTCTCTCATATTGTTTTTCATGCATACTTCTCCCCCATTGACATCAATGACAAAAATTTCATCACTATGTCAACAACAACTTAATGTCAAAATACACTATTTAGAAGAAAAATACATTTACTAGAGTCCTCATGACTCAGCTTAGATACACATACTCCCCCATAGATAAAGTACCAACATCCAGTCCAGAAGAAAGACAGGGCTCATATATTACTGGATGGATGCAGCCAACTACATCATTAATCAAAAGGAGGTTGGGGCATAACCCCAATCATACCTCTCAGATACTCAAATGTATCCTTAGGAAAAGGCTTTGTAAATATATCTGCTATCTTTTCCTTTGTGATTATGTACTCCAGTCTGACTTCTTTCTCAGCAACTTTCTCTCTTACAACATGATACTTGATCTCTATATGTTTTGTCGTAGAATGTAGTATAGGATTCTTAGACATATTGACTATACTGGTGTTGTCACAATGTATAAAAATAGGTTCAACAAATTTAATTCCAATATCCTTCAGCATTTGCTTCATCCAAATTATCTGGTTACAATTTTTTGCTACTGCTACATACTCTACTTATGTTGTGCTTTGTGAAATACAATTTTGCTTCTTGCTTAGCCAAGAAACTAATCTTCCTCCAAGGAAAAATCTCCTACATTGGTGCTTATCTTATCATCAACACTGCCTCCCCAATCAGCATCTAAGGGTGCGTGTCCAAACCATAATTCATAAGGTGTCTTGTCTGTGTCTACTTTGATTTGTACTCTTTTCATTGTATATACTGATGTATTCACTGCTTCTCTCCAAAATGTCTTTGCTAAATCATTCTCAAATAACATAGCTCTTGCTTCTTCAGTCACTGATCTATTTCTTCTTTCTGCAATACCATTTTTTTTAGGTGTTCTAGGGGCTGAAAACTATCTCTTAATACCATTCACTTCACAAAAAGTGTTAAACTCTCTAGAAGTAAATTCACCACCTCTATCAGATCTCAAACATTTAATCTTCATTCCAGATTCATTCTCAACTTTGTTCTTAATGATCTTAAACTTATCAAATGCTTCATTTTTTTCTTTCAGAAATGCAATCCACATCATTCTTGTAAAATCATCAACAAGAATCACAAAATACCTTTCTCCATAGAATCATCTAGTCCTGGTAGGACTGCTCAAGTCTGTATGAACAATCTCCAACTTCTCTGCTAATGTGAACTTCTTACTAGGAAATGAACTTCTCTTCTACTTGGTCATCACAAATTCTTTGCAAATCATGTTAGTAGGCTTCATAATTTTAGGAAAATCCCTTACTGCAAGTGTAGTACTAACTTTCACAATATTATAAAAGTTTATATGAAAAAACCTTCTATGCCATAAACAACTATCATCAATCTTAGTAATCAAACATGTCATCTTAGTAGGATTCAACTGAACTACATTACCTCTAGTTCTAGATCATGTTCCAATCAGATTTCCATCTTTATCCTTTATCACACAAGTTTTCTCAATAAACCAAACTTGATATCCCTTATCAACTAACTATCCAACACTTAAAAGATTATGTTTCAATCCATCAACAAAGTAAACATCATCAGTATTAGTCTTTCCATCAAGAGTAATAGATCATATACCTTTAATCAAACAAGGTGCATTGTTACCAACTCTAACAACTCCTCCATCATAATTGTTAAACTTTATGAACTTTTTCATATCTCTAGTCATATGATGTGAAAAACCATTGTCTATAATCCAATCAGCTTTCTTTTCAACTTGGGAAACTAAGGCTTTTTCTTCCTTAACATTAGTTTCAAAATTTTCTTCTTCAATTGCTACAAATCCTATTTCATCATTATTCTCAGTATCACTTTCACTTAAAGTTCTTTCAATACTAGCTTCAAGGTCTTCATCATTCGCATAGTAACATTCCTTAGATCTTCTAGGCTTGAAATTATTTCTATACTTCTTAACTGTAATACCCCTCTAACCCTAATATAAGTTTTGTGTTTTTGAAAGAATTAAGATCCTTCGATGTTTTCTTACAGTTTAAGTTGTACATGATACTTGTTTGATCTATTCCTATAGTTGTTTATAATAATTTCATAAGCTATTACTCAATGATTCTAATATCAGACATACTATCTAAAGGTATCATTCTTGTATGTATTTATCTCCATGTATGTATTGAGTACCTACAAGACCTTTATGAACATAGTTAGGATGTTATATGATATGTACTTGATAGATATATATAAGTGGTTATTTATATTTTCTTCTATTAAGGTTACCTTGGATGAATCTTGTATCTCACTTGATGATTTGATTATGTTAATTTATTATTAGTATTGATAAGAGACTAACACAATGCTTGAGATTCTAACCTTCATTATGATGATGCTACATGCTTTGAGTGTATATATATACATGATGTGTTTTCATGATTCAGGGCGAAGTCGTAGTTACTCACATAGCTGAGGTCCACACGATGTATCGATCCTGGTCATCTATCTGCAATGTTTTCTTTTATATGTATATCCGTGCATATGTATTTCTTCTTTGTGATGCAGGCTTGTAGGTACCGGGCATCGACTTCACCTGGCTTCACAGGTCTGAGCATGCCCTCAAATCCTCGATGGTTGTTGTTATGGAGATAGTACTAAGGCCCCTACATGAGTCTTCCTTTGTCATTATTCCAATTTGGGAATATTAGGGTTCCTTCTTTGTCAGTCAACCTTTGGGTCAAAAACCCAGATCCAACGCACCCCGTTGGGCATGGTTGTAGTTAGTGCCTTGTGACCACTTGAATTCATTTGGTTGTATGATTTGTTTACTCATTTTATTTATTTCTCCTTCTTGGTATGATTCTTAGTTAATCTTTCTATGTTGTGTTTCAGGAGTTTGGCTTGACTTTCCTTGTTGACTTTGGTTGACCTTGTTTGATCTTATAGTTTTCTCGATATGTTTCATAGATGATTTGTATGGCCTTTTTGGATGATTAGATTTATTTTGAGGCATGTGATTTTATTGTACCTCAGTGTTATATCCTATAGCAATTATAAATAGGTAATAATATTGTGATCTATTACTTCATAATCTTATAGATT
The DNA here is from genome assembly GCA_027943335.1 of Chamaecyparis obtusa. Taxonomy (NCBI): domain Eukaryota; kingdom Viridiplantae; phylum Streptophyta; class Pinopsida; order Cupressales; family Cupressaceae; genus Chamaecyparis; species Chamaecyparis obtusa. Next base: position 592,190 of record BSBK01003657.1, read on the forward strand.
ATAGTGTTTGGTATTTGGCATGTATCTATATAAATATAAATATAAATATATATATATATGGAAATATATATATGGGTGCACACATATATGTATTTATATATATATATAATTTATATGTGATTATATGTTAATTATTGTAGATATTGTTGATGGTGTATATTTTGGGATTAATGTAAAGTATAATATTATTAATAATTAAATATTAAATAATGCGAGGTATATTATTCTCAATTGTTAGTTATTAATAATGAGGATAGGTTATATATATAGATATTGATGTAATTAATGATAGCATATGCATATATGTTAGGATAATATTACATATGTGTATGAATGAATACAAATAATCTTTTATTGTATATTTGAGTAATATAGTTGTATGATATTAAGTTATTTTATAATACCTTTTAGTTAAGAGTTAGTTGGGAGTTGGTTGCTTTTCCTCTCAACCTTTGGAAATCTATTTATATGCACTACTTTCTCATTTGAGGAGGAGGAGATTTTGGGGCTGAAGCATTGAGGAGAGGATGGCCTTACTTTTCATGAAGATTTTGGAGAGAAAACTTGGAGATGTGAGGGAGAGTTTGTAAGCATATGTCTTTAAGAATTTTTGGTTATCTTTGCTTTTGCGAGAGAGACATTTTTGTGAGAATTTTAGTAGTTGAGAGAGGGATTCTTTTCTGTGGAATTATTTCTTTCTTTCATGGAGATTTCTGAAAGTGGATAGGGTTTGAAGGATGCATCTCAAGTTTGGAATTGTCTTCTCTTTTGTTTCCTTCCTTCTTCGATTCAACCTTCGTAGGACATGAGGTATGGATTGAATATTTTAGTTACTTTATGTGTCTGATAGATTATGGATCTATTTATATATTATCATTATTTATTATATCTTTACTTTTCATTTCTATGGTTATTTTAAAGTTTTGAGTTTTTGTTTGTAAGAATTGGCATGTGTTTTCCTAGAGTTTTTAGCAACCCATTTTTGGAGATCTATTATTATAATAATTTAAATTGAATCTAGGGTTTTACCAAATTAATTTTTTGGAAGTAAAATTCACGGATCTCAAATGGGTATCTCTCTGATTTTATTTTTAGGGTCGAATTAATGCCTTATTTTTGACATTTTGGCAGACTATGCCTGTCCATTCTCGATTCTAAATTTTCTGTCAAATGTATTCGTATGCTACAGGCTGATATGATTATATAAAAGTATAAATTTGATATCAGAGATTATCCTAAGTCTTATCTTTCATTTCCAATTGGTTTGGAGAATTTTTATTATTTTTTGTGAAAATTACAACCGTTTTAGTGAAGGCAGGTCTGAACCCTAACCAGAATTTTTTGTTTTAAAGAAGAAGTCATAACTTTCTTTCCCACCATTGGATCTTCCTAAAAATCAAATTAAGAGTCCATAATTATGTTATCTAAATCTCCACCGAAGCGATTTCCTTTATTATTTGTTTTGTGGAAGATATGGATGACTGTTTTATGATGACTATTCTTTGCATTTAATCCTTGCTTGAAATAATTCAGTTTAAGAACATCATTAAGTTTTAAGGTTTCGTATGGTCACCAGAGGCTATTATAATGTTTTTTTTTTGGTTAATTAGATCTATGTATACTCTGAATATGTTTATAATATCACTTGGATGTCTTCTTATATGTTTGGAACATTCTGTATGTCATATTGGGTTTAGGGTTGTCAAGTGGACTAGGGACAACATATGTTTTCCTAAACTCAATCAAATGTTGTTATGGAATTGATATGAATTCTTGATGATGGATCTATTATGCTCTTATTATTTTTATATGTATGTTAGGGAACCTAAGTACACTAGGTGAGTGGCTCATAGTGAGGGGCCGGGGCCCTAAGTGGCTAGTACCAGGATAACCTACTATGAGTTATTTAATCAAGTGATAACCTAAATAAATGAATTGGGAATGGGGGATTATTGGAATGGGAAATTACACACTAATCAAGATTAATTGTGCCTCGCCCATGCCTTTAGTGCTAGTAAAGACTAAGGATGGGAGTGGGAGAAGGTACCTATGCGTAGGTACGACTGGATGACCTTGTCTGTACGAGAGGCATTCGGTTCCGCATGTGCCTACTTGGGGGCCGGGGCCAAGAGTGGCTAGTACCAGGACAACCCAAGGGGTGAGGGCTATGCGATGACACTCACCTAGCTTGTAGCTTAGAGTCTCTACTAAATTTGATCATGCCTCTGGTAGTCCTTGTGGTCTTCTTGTCTTTTCTTTTGTGTTGTGACTTTGGGGAAATTTTATCACCACCTTAGGAATTTCCTAGTTGTTACCTCTTGTTTGGGTCTTTGGTTCTATCTCCTAGCTTGGGGGATTGGGCCTATTGGTTCCACATGGTTGGGTGGTTAATATTTATATCGAGGTATTGATCGTGATTCTTTGGATGATCCTAGCACATATTCCTTTCTAGATCTGCAGTTGAAGATTTCTTATTGGATATTTTAATATGTTGAGATGTACTTATGTATTTGTATTCATGTAATTTTTAATCTCCTAAAAGGAGTCTTGTAGTATTGATGTAATCTCAATTCAAGGCAATGCTAAGGGAATGGGTAGTTCTAGGTAAAAGAAAGGGAAAAGAATGTGGAACATTGGACATGTTACTAGCATTAAAATAAAGTATTTATGTTATTTCTCCTATCCTCTTATGTTGTCGATGTGTAAAGAAAATAATCTTAAATATAATTATATATAATGATGTATCACAACAATAATGTATCCTCTCTTGATGAAAGAATTCAAAGAAATTATTGAGAAATGATAGATTAGTGATTGAAATTATTAACAATGAATGGTTATGAAACAATGCAATAGAATAGTAATTTGATTTTAATGTTAATACTTGGTTCATGTTAATGAAATACCTAGGATGATGCCTACCTTAATGAATATTAATCTCTTACCTAAATTATTAGAGAAAATTGATATAAAGGATAGTAGATGTAGATGAAATCAATATGAATTTATGGAATGAGTTGATAAAAGGAATAATGATGTTGGATGATTAACCTATGTTTAATAAAAGAAATAAGTTAGGGACATTTAACTTGGTGCATTAAAATGAATGTAGATCTTTTAAGCTCATGATTCCGTGAATATCTTATGCATGTAAATGGTTTATATGATGTTGCTTTAGTAGCGACGTTAGGGAACCCGGGAGGACTTAAGTTGTATAAATCTTACATTCAAGTAGTAGAAAATTATTTCTTCTTTTAGAAATATGAAGTGTAATGATGAATATTATTCTAGTTAAAATAAATAAATAAAATAAAATAAAAATTCACTACTTGCATTTTATAGAGGTTTTATGTCTTGTCCTCTTGGGTTGCCTGGCGGGGCGTTACATTAACTCTCTTAGGACATTTAGATGCAAAATGACCATACTCTTGACAAGTCCAACATTTAAAAAAATTTCTTACCATCTAATTCTCTTTTCACAAGCAAGGCAATACCTTCTTCAATCTTCTTGTCTTCTTCATTTCTAGATCTCCTCCTTCCAGCATAATCTTTGCTCACACTGATGCTTCTTGACAATGTAGGGAGAATACTAAGAGCACTGAATGTTGTCTCCATTTTGGGTAAGTCTCTTGATAATCTCAGGTTCATCTCTACTGCTTCCAATCATCCAAGAAGAGTCTCTCTTGTAAATTTCTTAGTACAAGGTATAACTTGTTCAATCATCTGTGTTTTCTGCTTAATTACATGAGTCAATGTCCTCAGAATTTTCCATATCACTTCATTCTCTATCTTTGTTCCTCCACAAGATTTTATCCCTGCAACAATTTCTGACATTCTACCAATATAGCTTCTAACAGATTCATCTTCCAACATTCTTATATCTTCAAATGCACATATCCAATTATTTAATCTAACTCTTTTTGCATGTTCAACACCTTAAAAAGTAGAGTGTAAAGCTTTCCAAATTTCATGAGATTTTTTCAAACATTTTACCTGACTATATTCATTCTTTGGAAGTGCTGTCAAAAGTGCTTCTCTTGCAAGTATGTTACACATGAATAGATCTCTCTCATCATTAGAGCATGTTTCAATATCATCTTCTTCAATGATAGTCTTATCATTCTTTGTAGTCAACCAATAGATTGGTCCTAAACATAGTACATGTGTCTTCATCTTTTCTTTCTAGCTGTCAAAATTTACTCCATCAAATTTAGGGCTTTCTTTCTTGAAATTCGCCATGGATCTCCTTAAGCTGTTAAACATTTATTTCGAGGACCTGCTGCTCTGATACCAATTGTTAGAAAGTAAAGTCCACCAAGATAACTAAGAAGGGGGGGGTGAATTAGTTATCAGATAATTATAACTTTTATCATCTTCAACAACATTAAACCATATAAGCAATATAATCACCAACCATAGAAAGATATTCATACATAATTACACAATAACACAAGATATGTTGACTATGAAACCTCTTGATCAAAGAGTAAACCCCAGTGGGAATGATGCCCACAAAAGATGCACTAATATGAATATTCCTTGTGAAAGGATGGACTCTGTTAGGAGTCTTATGAAATACATTCAATACATATAAATCCCTGTTAGGAGATTTTGAATCCCTATTAAAAGATTCTAACCCTGTTAAGAGTTATGCAAGACAGAAGGACCCACTACCCAAATAGCTTCAGGGTAAGATCACTGAACTCACTATCCAAATAATCTTTGCATTACTCAATAGAATAATATGTTACCTCTTCTCTAACTGTGCCAAACCATACTCACTGCTACATCAGATCTCAATTTCAAATCTTTGTACTTCCAATGTCTTCCTTCACAATTTCATTCTCATACTTAACTCTTTTCTTCACTTCATGCATACCACATCACATATCAACATTAAAACAAGGAAAAAAATTCCTTTCTTTATACCACACTCAAATAATTACAAATGAGTCGGCACACAATTACAAAATAAAATATTCCACAAGCTACACCAAAATTACATAAAACTGTCAGCTTCTAAATATAATAAATCTTCACTCATGTGACTTCAAAATTTGTGCTATCATCCACATAACTATCAATGTGTCTCTAACATCCCTTTAACTATGCAAAGCCAGATTCCATCCCGATTACGAGATATCATCCGATTGCCAAAAACCGCTACTCAGGAACACTGCCTGAATACTACTTCCACCAGAATGATCATAACTTTCATTAATAAAATAATTGTTGTCTGCACTCTTAACCATAGACATATAAAATATCAAATAGTATATCCTCAATGTCACATAGCTCCAACTACAATATCCCATGTGCGCTAATCAAAACATTGTCTGCTTCTCTGCAAAGTCTTTGGTAAAACACTGTGTTGACATCAATGACATTCATAGTCATGAATGCAACAAAAACTACTAAAGAATGTGTGCCAAACACTTTAGCATTCATTCCTAACAACCCCAGCCTAGAATGCTAGGAAATGCAGATAGGAAGTAGAAAATGGGTGCAGAAGGAAGCAGAATAGGGGGAAAATCCAAATACACGCAAAGACCCAATCAAGGTGCTTAACATGACCCCATACCATTTATTCAGAGGGATAAATGCTCTTATCATGGAAGTGCTTCCATTTTAAGATGATACACTTTGATTGCTAAGAAAGAAAGGAAAGGAAAAGGGAAATATGAAGGTCAATTACCATTCAAATGCTTTTCATCTAACAAGATTGGTCACTTTGCATCTAACTATCCTACAAGAGTCAATAAGTTCAAAAATAACTACAAGCCTAAGTATACAAAAGAATGTTACTATGCCAGTGATGGAGTATTAGATGAAGATTCAATAAAAGATGAAATTCGATTCATTGCTCTTGAAGACATGGAGAAAATGTTTGATGAAATGGACCTTGAAGATGAAAAGAAATCACAAGTGTTAGCTCTAATTTCACAAGCTAACATCAGGATAGATTGAATCATTGACATCAATTTCTCACATCACATGATAGGATACAAGGATAGATTTATACATCTAGATAGATTCAAAGGTGGGATGGTTAGATTTGAAGACAACACAACTAAACCTATCATAAGTAGAGGAGATATCACCTTGGATGGAAAGAATAGCACTGATGATGTTCTTTATGTTGATGGTTTGCAACATAACCTACTAAGCATTGGATAGTTTCTTGACAAAGGATATCAATTGGAATTCAAAGACAACAAGTGCATCATTAATAACAAGGAAGGAAAAATGATTGCATCAGGTTCAAAGACTAAAGGTAATGTTTTTTAGCTTAATCCTAAAGCAATTTGTTTTGTTGCAAAAGTAGATGATAGTTGGCTATGGCACAAAAGACTATGTCACATCAATTTTGACAACATAGTAAAGATAGGTAATGTAAAGGCAGTAAGAGACCTTCCTAGCATTGCAAAACTAGTTGATACAATATGTAGGGAATGTGTAATGGGAAAGTATGTGAGGAATTCATTTGGAAGAAAGCATAATTTGCCGGAGAACAAATTGGATCTAGTGCATATAGACCTATGTGGACCAACTTAAACAAGATCATACTATGGTCAAAGGTATTTTATTTTGTTTTTTGATGATTATTCTAGAATGATGTGGGTTGCATTCTTAAAACATAAATTAGAAGCATTTGAGAAGTTCAAAATATTCAAAGCTAAGGTTGAAAATGAGTCTGGATTGAAGATTAGATATCTGTGATTAGATAGAGGAGGAGAATTCACCTCTAACAGATTTTATGAGTATTGTGAAGTGTTGGTTGTATTTTCTTTCTACTTGTAGGTTTACACTATGATTGACAAACTAATGTCACTGACTCTATCATCACTCCAAAGCCTAAAAGGAAAAGGGCCAATTAACAAGAATCAAAGAGATCCTCCTACACTTTGAGCCTAGATGCTTAGGTGGGTGTACCCTTGATTCACTTCTTGAAAGGAATCACTAAATATTATGCATTTATACTATTTACAAACTGATTTTAAAGATTTTATCATTTAAATGTGTGATTGATGATGATGAACTGCTTCTAGAGAATGGATCTGTGCCTTAACCTAGGGCATAGAGTTGTTAGATTAGGTGAAAGACTAATCTCCTAAGAACACCTGCATGTATAACCCTATCACATGGAAGAAGCAAAGCATAGAAGGAAAGAAAAATCTATGGAGGCCAAAAAGCTAGAGACATCATATGCACAATATTACAAATGATATTCTAATCTCTTAAGAAATACAAAGAGGTGAATCCTTATAAAAGGAATCACAAAACCCTAAAGAATAATAAGATGCCTAAGTCTAACTTAAGTGTAGATAATAATAGACTAATAATTAAATAAATTAATTATTAGCTATAATATGACTACTCTAACACTACTCTAACAAGAGTCACTCAATAACATATATCAACTAAAAATCATAACTCAAACACTCTTGAACTCAGAATAAGTGCTTTGCCTATTATCCCTCTCACTCCCAAACCTGATCATCAAGTTCCTATCCAACCATGAACTCTCTAAAACTACCTTAAAGACTTTAATCCTAACTTTGTTAGGAACTCAAAGATAATTCCACAATATTCTTTGTCTACCATATGCTAACTCACTTTGTGACATTAACATATATGAGCCCAAGATCAAAACAAGAAGACAAACATAAATATAAGATTGCAATTCAAGTGTATTCTCATTAAAATCTGTAGAATCTATAAATTACCAAAAAAACACAATGCTAGGAAACAAACCCAAAATCTAGGCTCTCCTTGTTCAGTCTTTAACATTGACTATCAACATAACATCACCAACAACCAAAAAGTAAAAATAGTTTCCACATATACCACTAGTCATCTTGGAATCCCAAAAATTAGGATGCAACAAGCTTTGGATGACTAGGGAAAGGGTTAGGGTTTTCACCCACTAGACCAACAAAATTCAATTAGAATTTAATACATTGGAAGAAAACCAAGCAACCTAGAGAAAATAGATCCTAGAATGATCTCCATTTATGAGAAAATTCAGAGCAATGTATCGGAGATCATGAATTCACCATGTTAATCAATCTGATCATTCACTTGCAACATGCCTTGAGCAGTCTGGTTACCCACTCCTTCATGGTACAAATCTTTTGTAATCAATCATCAAACTCTCTGGACCACACCGCAGCAGTTGACAAAATCATATCTACCAAATCTAGCTGCTAAAGCATTGAATACCAATCCCTTCTGTCATTGAAAAGCCTTTTAAAATTTTAAATTTTGGAAGGAACGGCTACCTAGACAAATTTAAAATGTGGCCATCGATTTTATTTCCTCTTGGCAGATCAGACGGTCCTTATTTATTTCATATAACCATCATAGGGCCTTTTAAAAAGTCTTTTGCGACATCACTAGTCCATCAGCCAATGAGAAATGAGCACCTTAGCACTATGTAGCACATCAAAGCCACTATGCTTTCTTGTCCTTTAAACAAGATCTAATGGCTATCATTATACCGCAAGCTTAAACCGTGTGCATCTTATCCAAGTAGTATAATGACAACCGTGAGATCATGGCAAGCTTTAATCATGTGTAAATGCTAAAACACTAGTCCCACTGAAAACACTCCATGTCATCTTATAGAAACCAATAGAAAACAAGCATGTTAGGGGAAAATGACATGAGGATCTGCCTCTCTACTTACCTTTCCATCAGACGGTTGTCGCTATACCACCGACCTAAGAAACATGCATCTCATCCCAGTGGTATAATGATAACTGCTAGATCTTTCTATACTTTAACCATCTGGGAAAGTAGGCCCCACTAACATCATGCCCATCACCAAACCCGTGGCCAATTAGGAGCAGACACATCATAATATCTGACAACAGGTCCCACTTTTCTTATCACACGTCAACCAATAAGGAAAGACCATGTCAGCGCCCACTGGCAAGGAGGTCCCACTTCGCACTTCATTCCCTAAAGAGAATCAGATAGCTATCATTATACCACTAGCTTAAATATCATGCATCTTATATCAATGGTATAATGACAACTGCAAGATCAATATGAGCTTTAACCTCACCTCACAGACCAAAGACCTCAGGCCCACTGACAATTGCCAACTCACTGTCCTCGACCAATTGGAGAAATTAGACACCTCAGCATCATCTGATTGTATATCCACTTGTACCATCTTTATAAAGGGCCTACCATCATGTGATTTAGTGACTGAAGAGAAGATATAAGCTGCTAGCAGAGTCGTTGAATGCATGGGACTTAACCATTTAAAATAAGAGATCTTGCGACAACAACAAAATTGAAGTCACCAAATAGAATTACTAACTACCTAGAAACTCAGAGAACTAGAAACTAACCAGGAGAGAAAAGTGCACATGTTCTTAAAATCACTTAAGTAGCCTGAAAAAGGTAATAACTAATTAGAACTTGGCCTAGAGAAACTAGGGTTTTTTCTTCCAACGGCTAGAATTATGAATATATGAACTACGGTTTGAGGGCCAGGGACATAGAGAACCATTGCAGGGACCAAGGAAAAATTTATAACCACATAAAATTCTTTAGGTGCTAACAGTGGCTCTTTTTGGGGATGCATGCTTCTTGCAGGCATGGCAAGGATCTAGAATCACAGGTTGAGCAGACCACCTACTAGAAAAGACAACAACAAAGAGCACAAGACAAAATTCTACAAACTAAGATGAAAAGAATAGGAAAGAAACACACCACTATATAGAATGTACAACATATACAGACCTAACTATTGTTCATGGAAAGATAAATACCTTCAATTGAAGTATTTTTTCAAGAACTGTCCATGAACTAGCAATTCTTGAATATCACCATTTAATTCTTTGACAATATAGGAATCTTGTCCCCATATTTCATGAATCTAATATGGTCCTAGCCAGATTGGATCAAATTTTCCATGTTTTCCTTTATCTTCCAATCTAGCATTCCAAATTAATACCAAGTCATCAAGTTCAAACTTCCTTTCAACAGTCCTTTTGTCGTACAGATTCTTGATCTGCAATTGCAACTTGGCATTTCTTGAGGCTGATTCTCTTCTAGTTTCATCCAACTTGATGAGATCTTTAATTCTTAATTGCATTTCATCATTTATATCATCATCATACAATTGAAAAAACCTATACATTTCCAATAAGTTGTTTTGAGGCATCCTTGCATGTATCCCATACACTAGGTCAAATGGTGCACAAACAATTACCTTTTTAATAGCTACCCTATTAGCCCATACAACTAATGGTAACTTTGAATTCCATGCCCACTTATTTTTACCCAGAATCCTCCTGAGGATTTTTATCAAGCTCTTATTTGTTGATTCTTCCTGTCCATTACCTTGTGGATGATAGGATGAGGAATATGACATCTGGATTCCTATACCCTTGCAAAAATCCTTGTATTCAGTAGACCTGAAACATATTGCATTATCACTGACAATCCTCATAGGACAACCAAACTTGGTAACAATATTATTCAACAAGAAATCAGTCACCACCTTACTAGTTGAATTCCTTGTAGGGATAGCTTCTACCCACTTTGTAAAATAATCAGCAGCAACTAAGATCCAAGAGTGTCCCCTACTAGAATTTTTTGGGATTTCTCCTATAAAATCCATTCCCCATTGTTGGAATGGAGCCTACACTTCAACTGGCCTTAAAGGTACATTTCCAGAAAATTTTAGCTTACCAGTGAATCTTTGATAAGCATCACACTTTCTCACCAGTTTTTCTACATCCTTGAAGATTGTGGGCCACTAGAATCCCACTCTCAAGACCTTTTGAGTAGTAGTTCTACCCATATAATGTCCTCCACAAACTCCCTCATGCATTTCCTTTAACAACTTGTCAGCTTGATTCTCATCAACACATTTCAAAAGTATGCAATCCAAATTTTTTTTGTATAACTTGCATCTTATAATCACATACTTGATAGCTTGTAACTTCAATGTCCTTTTTTTATTGTCATCCATTCCTATAGGGAAACTCATGTTCCTTAAGTAAAATATAATATATTGATACCAAATGCAATCATCCATATCACAAGTGTAATCAATTTTAGTCTGGTTTATCTGACTTGCATCAAGATTGGATTGAGCCATTAGTTTTTCCAATCCTTATCCTCTGACCAATTTGGTAACCTAGATGTCAATGTTGAATTCTTGAATTCTATTTATCCATCTACATCTCCTTCCAAACAGCTCTTGCTATGAAAAAATATCTTTTATTGCAGCACTTGGCACAAAAGCAATCACAATTGCTCCCATCAGATATCATCTAAAAGCCTTGATAGCCTTCACTAGTGCATATGCTTGTTTTTCATTGATATCATATTTCAGTTCAGTGACCTGCAAAGATTTACTAAAAAATGCAATAGGCTACTCATAACCCTCATTATTCTTTTGCAATAAGACTGCAGCAACAAGATGAAAAGATGAAAAGGAAAAAATGTGCATTGGGATACTATAATCAGGTGCTTTAAGCATAGGTGCATCTTTGATAGCCTGCTTGATATTCTTGAAAGCTTCATCAGGCTCACCTTCCCACTTGATCTCAGATCCTTTCTTCAACATCTTGGATATTGGCCTAGTAACCTCAGCAAAATTTGTAACAAATCTTCTCAAAAAATTCACCTAGTCAAAGAAAGACTGAATTCCTTTAACATTTTTTGGTTTAGGGATTTTTTCAATAGCTACCACCCTCTCTAGATCAATTATGACTCCTTGCTTTCCAACTAGGTGGCCTAGCAACTTGCCTTCAGTCACACCAAATGCACATTTCCTTGGATTTAATGAAATGCCATATTCCAAAGCCCTCACAAATATTTTTTCTAGATGAGTACAATGGTCTTCTTCCTTCTTGGAATAGGTAGTTAAATCATCTTTATAGACAACAAGGAAATCATCTATGAAATCTAAAAAGGCAACATACATTGCCCTCTGAAAAGTTGCACCAGCATTTGTGAGACCAAAAGGCATTCTCACATAAACATATGTCCCCCAAGGTGTAGTAAAAGTTGTCTTAAATTATTCTGATTCTTTTACAATTACCTGATTATAGCCAGAAAAACCATCCATCATAGCCATCAAATCAGACCCAGTCACTCTTTGCAACATAGCCTCCATATTAGGCAAGCAGTAGTTATCCTTTAGAGAAGAGACATTTAAATTTCTAAAATCCACACATAGTCTGATGTCTCCATTCTTCTTCTTGACAGGGACCAAATTTGACACCCAAGAAGAATGCCTAATGGGCTTTATAATTCCAACATCTCTTAACTTCATTAATTCTTCTTGCATTTTAGGTGTGAAAGTAGGATTTATAGGCCTTTGTTTTTGCCTAAAGGGTTTGGCATCTTCTTTCAAAGGAATAATATGTTGGAACAAGTCTTCTCTATAAACCTTTAGGTCATCATATGACCATGCAAAAACATACCTAAATTTTCTTAATAACTCAATCAAGGACTTCCTTACCTTGTGAGACATTTCTCTGCCAATGTAAACCTTCTTAGGTGCTTCTTGTGTACCAAGATTTATTTCTTCTAGATTCATTTGGTCTTCCCTTCTAGTACCTATTTGAACTCTGTCCTGATTATCAAACACATTTTCTAGAACAACAAGTCCCTTGGGAACCTTGTTAGTTTTAAGTTGCAAGACTTCATTACCAAGGACAACCTCCTTTCCTTCTGTAATCCCAACCAAGGCTAAACAATCTAACTCCTGACCATGATATTGGTCTTCACAATTCATAAATCTCAAGATATCCTGGTCATCTTCAAAAACTTTCCATTTCTCAACATTATCTAGTATACTAGGCCTAGTCTAAATTTCAACTTTAGAGAGGCCAGCAAAAGTATTATCACTAGGATTAATTGCTATATTGGCTAACAAATCAGCCATCATGTTATTACTTCTATCCTTCCATGCAATATTGAAGGCATAAAAATGCTCAATCATATCCCACACAACATTCCTATATTGCTTCAACCTTTTTTTCTTTGAAGCATACACTGATCTTATTTGGGACACCACTAACTCAGAGTCCCCAATAACTCTTATACATTTAATTCCATGCTTGTGTTCCAATCTCAATCCTAGCAACAATGCTTCATACTTTTCTATATTATTGGTACAAGAGAAATTCAATGTGAAAGAAAACTTGTAAGTGTTCCCACTAGGAGATATGAGTAAAATACCTTCTCCCACTCCATCTTTGTAGCTAGCACCATCAAAGTACATCACCCAAAAATCACCCTTTATAGACTTAGAACCTATCTCTCTAGCAATACATGGCAATATAGGCTCCTTCTCAAGTAAAGTGACCTCAACTCTAAAAGCATTGACATCAGTATCTAAAAAGTAGGTAACCTCATTATCAATATTTTTTTCAATCATATAAGTTACCCTTGGTTCCCTTTCAATCCTAATGGACTGACCATCAAAATTGAAAGTTGCAAAAGACAAATCACACTGCAAACTTCCACCCATGGCAGCACTCCATTTCCTAGATAATAGCATCCCATAATGAGGTGGAATGTCTACTACCAAGACACTCATAGTTAGTTCTTTCTCTGCATAGGCTCCCAATCTGTATGGCATTGCATTTATAGTCCCAATGACTGATACTTCTCTCTGATCCATTGCACAACATCTATGTTGATTTGTATCAACATTGAGGCCTAACTTTTCAATAATTTTGAAAGGCATGATAGTATTGGAAGCACCTAAATCAATCATACAATTTCTTAATTTCATCCCATTCACAATGATACTCAGAAAGAATGGGTCTATGTTTTCAAGGCTAGCATTGATAGAATTGTCCAAATATATAGGTGGTATGTGAGATACCAATCCTTGGACCTTGACTTCTTTCAAAACATTATCCTCAGGTTCATTGCATGAAATATAATTATCATGGACATTATCTACCCATGCAAGAGCCCTATCCTTATGTTCAGGGATCCTCAACAATTCTAACAATGGAACCTTGATAGTTATCTGAGACAACATAGCCAACATGTCAATAGGGACAGAGGGAGGAAACTCAATCTATTATGCCCTGGTGTCTTTTTGTTTATCTGATATATTGGTTGTAGTTGTGACCTTTACCTTTTTAGCTCTAGCCATTGTGCCAACTGGTTTTTCCACTTCACTTTGATGATTTTTGTCTTGAACAGCAGAAATATTTTCAGCTTCAACTCCCTTAGGTTCCCACTTCTTACCTTTCACATTTTTGAACCTCACTAGATGATCACCCTTTGATCTATTTCCACTAAGTTCCCCGGAGTTGGTGTTCTTTATAAACATTCCTATAGCTTTTCCACTAGTATCATTTTCTACCATGCCTCTAGTTTGCACTTGGGCTATCATTTCTGCAATAATTCTATCAATTTCTTCCTTTGAAGGTCTTCTCAAAATCATTGGCTCTGAGGAAGAAATCATGTTACATGTCTTTTCATCAATGTCATCATTATCAGAGAAGACCTCTTGATGGAACAAAGCCTTGTTGTGTCTTCTCAGGCATACATCTACTTCTTCATTAGCATCAGAATCATCTTCATGACCCAAATATGAAGTTGTCATATTGCATCCAATGTCATCATGAGTTTCTTCCTTATCTAGCTCTTCAGTTCTATCATCTTGGTATGCTGGCGTGGATTGTGCAACTACACAATGCTTTGTAGAGTGAGGGGATTGACATGCTATACACCATGGTGTATCCTCTATGACATTTACATAAGCCTTGTGTAAAGGATTAGGAGCAAACCTATCATTGTCTCCTCTTGCAGTAGGGATAATAGGCTTTCCATCCTTCCACTGGGTGTTATAGGCGTAATTTTGCAATCTATTCTGCCTATTGAAATTATTGTTGAATTAAGGATTTTCATAAGAAGGAACTTTATTATTCCTATTAGCAGGTGCTTTCAAGTCTTTCAGTGCATTAAACACCTTATCCAACTTGTCTTCCTCTTGCTTCTTATTTCCAACATTTCTTTCATTATCCCTTTTTGTATTTTTTATCTCCAAACAACTTTGGATCATCTCTTTTTCCACCCAATTTTCCTGATATTTCCATATTATTCTCTATGTTGAGAACAATCCTAAAAGCATCTCTGAGAGTTCTTGGTTCCTTGTCCCTCAACAAGTATCCCATTTTTCCATCAAAGGCATTGAAGTATGTGGTTAAACAAACATTATCATCTAGCCTCATGACTTGAAATAGCTTATGCATTCCCTTCTGGAATCTCATATTGAACTCAGCTACAGATTCATTTTGATTTTCCCTTATAGTGTTTAACTCATTCAACATGAAACTAGCATTAGGCCTATCACCATATTGTTCTTTTAAACATTTCTCAAAAGAATCCCAGGTGTCAATACATCGGTCAAGGAGTCTCTTAAACAAATCTCTAGCATCCTCCACCAAAGATTGAACAAATAATTTCATGACTACATCCTCATGCTCTACCTCATAATCATTTAGCATATCAAAAAATAACCTAAGATGTTCCTCAAAACTAATGGCATTGTTACCAACAAACTTAGGTACCTTATCTCTTATATCAGTTGGAAAAAAAATTTGGGTAGCCAGGTTTTCCATCAAAACTAATTTTCCTATAGCCTTCTAATTGCATAGGTCTTCTTTGAAAACTTGAACTAGTGTTCCCCTTAGGATTAATGTTTACATTTACATTTACATCTAATTGTGCATTTGACTATTGTTTAGGATCAACATTTATCTTGGCAAATGAAGATGGAATTGAAATACTAGTAGTGACATTACCAAGTGAAACAACATTAGAAGTTGTAGATGGAATGCCTAGTTCATTAGTAGTGGATGGTACAAGAGTACTTGTAGATGAAGCCTTCAAGAACTAGATCTTTCTTCTTTTTTCTACAATGGAGGCTTCAATTTTAGCCTTCTCTAATTCTCTTGCTAGGTCTTCATCTTCTTGTCTTCTTCTTTCCATCTCTGTAGCCTTATTTGAAATGGGTGGTGGGACCTTTGGTATTGTCAATGGTTTTCTTGTTTTGTGTCCCACCATCTTTTGCTTTCCTTTTTCACCAACAGCAACATCAGGCTTAGTGATCTCATGCCCATCTTTATCTTTAGGGAGGGAAGCATAACTTTGAACCTGTCTAAGCATAGGTCCCTCTTTATCAAACTCATGGTCTTGTAGTAAGTGTTCCTACTCACTTCTCAAAGCATAAAGATCACCATAGACATCATGCTACAAAGTCTTAGGAGCAAAGGAAAGCATCTTGTTTCTCTCCTTTAACTCATTAATCTTTCTAAGAAGAGATTCTCTTTCTATCAGAGCATTTACTTTCTCAACTTCTCTCCCCTTTTGTAACCTCTTATGTATGGCATCCTTCTCTACCAATTGTAACCTTAGTGCACTCAGGTCATCTGGGTCTATCATAATATCCTCAGAACTTGATGAAACATCCATATCAGTAAGGTTTTGATATGGGAAATGGACCTGTCTTGGTCTCATGGGTTGCCTTCTGAACATATCCTCATCAGGATCTAAATTTGGTCCAAAACCCCTTTCTCTGGCTTGTACATCCTGTCTGATAGGTAATGAACCTTTACCTTGAAATACTACCTTTGGGGTATCATAAAATTTGTCTTCAGAGTGGCCACTATCTGATTTAGAACTTTTGTATTATGAATCTTCCTCATTAGAGGATTCATTTGGTGCTCTATTTCTAACTTCATTTTTCTCTCTCATGGGAGCACTAGTAGATTCTCCGTATCTCCTGATCCAACTTTTCCTTTCTGATCTAGGTAATTATTCTAGAGTAACCTCTAGATGCTTCTTGACAAAAGACCTGGTATTCCTTCTTTTGTCCATGGTCTACAGTCTATAGCACTGGGTCTAAGCCCTTGAGTCACCACCCACCAAAGATGGGAAATCTTTTAAAATCTTAAAGAAAATAATTGAATACAAAGGAGAGACACAAAAGTCCACTAATAACTCCTATCTCTAGACTCTCCCCAGTAGAGTCACCATTTTGTTGGTTGTCTTTTCTTTCTACTTGCAGGTTTACACTATGATTGACAAAATAATGTCACTGACTCTATCACCACTCCAAAGTCTGCAAGGAAAAGGGCCAATTAACAAGGATCAAAGAGATCCTCCTACACTTTGAGCCTAGATGCTCAAGCAGGTGTACCCTTGATTCACTTCTCGAAAGGAATCACTAAATATTATGCATTTATACTATTTACAAACTGATTTTAAATATTTTATCATTTAAATGTGTGATTGATGATGATGAACTGCTTCTAGAGAATGGATCAGTGCCTTAACCTAAGGCATAGAGTCACTCAATAACATATATCAACTAAAAATCCTAACTCAAACACTCTTGAACTCAGAATAAGTGCTTTGCCTATTATTCCTCTCACTCCCAAACCTGGTCATCAAATTCCTATCCAACCATGAACTCACTGAAACTACCTTAAAGAATTTAATCCTAACTTTGTTAGGAACTCAAAGCTAATTCCACAATATTCTTTGTCTACCATATACTAACTCACTTTGTAAAATTAACATTTATGAGCCCAAGATCAAAACAAGAAGACAAACATAAATCTAAGATTGGAATTCAAGTGTATTCTCATTAAAATCTACAAAATCTATACATTACCAAAACAACACAATGCTAGGAAATAAACCCAAAATCCAGGCTCTCCTTGTTCAGTCTTTTACATTGACTATCAACATAACATTACCAACAACCAAAAAGTAAAAATAGTTTCCATATATACCACTAGTCATCTTGGAATCCCAAAAATCAAGATGCAATAAGCTTCAGATGACTAGGGAAAGGGTTAGGGTTTCCACCCACCAGACCAACTAAATTCAATCAGAATTTAATACATTGGACAAAAACCAAGCAACCTGGAGAAAAGAGATCCTAGAATGATCTCCATTTATGAGAAAATTTAGAGCAATGTATTTGAGATCATGAATTCACCATGTTAATCAATCTGATCATTCACCTGCAACATGCCTTTAGCAGTCTGGTTACCCACTCCTTCACGGTACAAATCTTCTACAATCAATCATCAAACTCTCTAGACCACGCCGCAACAGTTGACAAAATCATATCTACCAGATCCAACCACTAAAACATTGAATACCAGTCCCTTCCGTCACTGGAAAACCTTTTAAAATTTCAAATTTTGGAAGGAATGGATACCTAGACAAATTCAAAATGCAGCCATCGATTTTATTTCCTCCCAGAAGATCGGGCAGTCCTTATTTATTTCATATAACCATCATAGGGACATTTGAAAAGTCTTTCACCACATCACTAGTCCATCAGCCAATGAGAAATGAGCACCTCAGCACTATGTAGCACATCAGACCCACTATTCTTTCCTATCCTTTAAACAAGATTGAACGGTTGTCATTATACCGCAAGCTTAAACCTCATGCATCTTATCCAAGCGGTATAATGACAACTGCGAGATCATGGCAAACTTTAATCACACCTGAACACTAAAACACAAGTCCCACTAACAACACTCCATGTCATCTTATAGAAACTAATAGAAAACAAGCATGTCTATGAAAAATGACATGAGGATCTACCTCTCTACTTACCTTTCCATCGGATGGCTATCGCTATATCGCCGACCCTAAGAAATGCATCTCATCCTCGCAATATAGCGACAACTGCTAGATCTTTCTTTACTTTAACCATCTGGGAAAGAAGGCCCCACTAACATCATCCCCATCACCAAACCTATAGCCAATCAGGAGTAGGCACATCATAATATTCGACAACAGGTCCCACTTTTCTTATCACATGTCAACCAATCAGGAAAGAGCATGTCAGCACCCACTTGCAAGGAGGTCCCACTTCACACTTCATTCCCTAAAGATAATCAGATGGCTATCATTATACCTCTGGCTTAAATATCATGCATCTTATATCAATGGTATAATGACAACCATGAGATCAATATGAGCTTTAACCTCACCTCATAGACCGAAGACCTCGGGCCCACTGACAATTGCCAACTCACTGTCCTCGACCAATCAGAGAAATTGGACACCTCAGCATCATCTAACTATATATCCACTTGTACCATCTTTATAAAGGGCCTATCATCATGTGATTTAGTGACTAAAGAGAAGATATAAGCTGCTAGTAGAGTCACTAAATGCATGGGACTTAACCGCTAAAAACAAGAGATCTTGCGACAACAACAAAATTGAAGTTGCCAAATAGAATTACTAACTGTCTAGAAACTTAGAGAACTATTGACTAACCGGGAGGGAAAAGTTCACATGTGCTTAAAATCACTTAAGTAGCCCAAAAAAGGTAATGACTAATTAGAACCTAGCCTAGAGAAACTAGGGTTTTTTCTTCCAATGGCTAGAATTATGAATATATGAACTAGGGTTTGAGGGCCAGGGACATAGAGAACCATTGCAGGGACTAGGGAAAAATTTATAGCCACATAAAACTCTTTAGGTGCTAACATGAAGAACATGGGATAAAGAGACAGCTAAGTGCTCTTGGAACCCCTCACTAGAATGGAATTTTAGAAAGAAGGAATAGGATCATACTTGACACGACGCACACCATCATGATTGAAGGAAAGGTCGCACACACCTATTGGAGAGATGTGGTCAATACTGGAGTCTATACTATCAATAAAATTCAATTAAGGCTAGCTGCAGACAAGAAAACTTATGAGCTATGGTTTGGGAATGTACCTATTGTCAAATACTTTAGAATCATTGGAAGCAAGTGCTAGATCAAGAGAGATGAAGCTATAGGCAAGTTTGATGCAAGAAGTGATGAAGGTATTTTTCTTGGTTACTCTACCAAAAGAAAAGCTTATAGATGTTTTAACTTAAGATTGAAGAAGATCATTGAAAGTTCTCATGTTAATATTGAAGAGTAGTTTATGATTCAAGAAATATATCATGATTATGCTCCTATGATTGAAGAAGAACCTAGACCTACCACTAGAGAAATAGTTGTTGATGAAATGTTTGACAACATTGATGTATTAATCAATGACCCTGAAACTAGTGAAGAAGAATAAAAAAAGTTAGATGAGAGAGTCACACCTAATGTTCCAAAATTCACATCTAAATATCATTTAAATGAAGACATCATTGGAGATCAAGACAATAAAGTCATGATAAGATCAAAAGAAAAAAGTTCAACAACAAATGAAGAGGTATGTTTACTTTCACAGATTGAACCCTTAAGTATTGAAGATGCATGTAATGATTTAGATTGGAATGAAGAAATGAAAGAAGAGATAGATCAGATAATTAAGAATGATATATGGGCATTGGTCCCTAGGCCTAGTGATAAGAATGTGATTGGAACCAAGTGGATATTCAGAAATAAGATGAATGAAGATGGAACAGTGGTAAGAAAAAAAGAAAGACTAGTATGTAAAGGATATGCACAAAGAGAAAGAATTGATTATTCAGATACTTTTTCTCCTGTAAGTAGATTGGAAGCCATACATTTATTTCTATCCTATGCTACATTCAAAGACTTTAAGGTATACCAGATGGATGTCATGTCAGCATTCCTGAATGGAGAGTTGAAGGAAGAAGTTTACATAGAGCAGCCTGAAGGGTTTACCTTATCACACAAACCTCATATGGTATGCAGGTTGAAGAAATCCCTCTATGGACTTAAGAAATCCCCTAGAGCATGGTATGAAAGACTTACTAGATACTTGACTAAGATTGGATTCAAGAAAGGAGCAATAGATTGTAATTTATTCATAAGAGAAACACTTGATGGACTATTGTTAGTTGCTATATTTGTTGATGACATTATCTTTGGTGGTAATGACAAGCTTAGTGTTGAATTTTCTAAGGACATGTAGAGTGAATTTGAAATGAGCATGATTGGACCTATCAAGTACTTTTTGGGACTGAATGTGCAGTACACAGACAAAGGTATTTTCATTAATCAGTCTAAGTATGTGAAACAAATATTGAAGAAGTTCAAGATGGTTGATTGCAAGCTAGTAAGTACCCCTATGATAACAAGATGCAAGCTTTCAAAAGAAGATAATTTAGTAGTAGTAGACATGACCTTGTATAAGTATATGATTGGTAAAATAATCTATCTTACTCAATCTAGACCTGATATTTCCAATGCAGTTTGTATTGTTGGAAGATTTGTAGTAGATCCTAAACAAAGTCATCTCATGGTAGTAAAGAGGATATTCCGATACTTGAGAGGAACTATAGACTATGGTTTATGGTATCCTAATTCAAAAAATGTAGAAATTCATGTATATACAGATGCATATTGGGTAGGTTGCGTGGATGATAGAAAGAGTACCTCAAGCGGAGCAGTATTTATTGGAGATAGACTTGTTACTTGGACAAGTTTGAAGAAAAATTGTATTTCTCAATCCATAGAAGAAGCTGAGTATGTTGCAAGAGCATTAAGTTTCTCTATAATTGTGTGGATCAAGTAGGTGATAAAGGATTTTGGTATTCTGATTGATTATCCTATTGCTATTCATTGTGATAACACTAGCACTATCAATATATCAAAGAACCCTGTGATGCGTGCAAAGACTAAACATATTGAGATAAAATATCACTTCCTAAGAGAGAAAGTTGTAGAGAAAGAAGTAAAATTGGACTATGTGAGCACAAAAGATTAGCTAGCAGATATATTCATAAATCCCTTACCTAAGGATACATTTGAGTATCTTAGGGAGAAGTTGGGAGTAATTCCCTTCCTTGAATCTGATTAGAGTTTGTAGGAGTCTATAAGTCCTTAGTGACTAATGAATGGTTGACTACTCTACTTCAGGAGTAGTACCACTGCTTAATTGATTGGCACCCTTTTCCATTCATGTCAAAGGGGGAGTAAGTATATAGTCATGAAAAAAAGAAGTAAGAGGATACAACAATTGATATTTAGAGCATTCAACAGTAGATGGAGGATTCATTCTTGGGGGAGTTTTGTTGAGGAAATGGATAATGTTATAAAAGAATTGTAGAAAGGGGGAGTGAGTATTCAGTAAGAATAAAAAAAAACAATAAGAGATGGAGGATTCATCCTTCGGTGAGTTTTGTTGAGGAATAGAGAATATTAGAAAATAATTGTACATTGGGATTGGTGGTGTTTTTCATTCCATATGTTGCCATCAATGCCAAAGGGGGAGATTGTTGGAGATTTGCTAGCAAGCTAGTGTTCACTGTATGTTTTTCATTGATGAAAACATATGGTAAGAAGTGTTTGTGGAAGCCTAATGGAGAGAGTCTTGAGTATATGCTTCCTAGATATGTTATCAGTTTTTGCAAGTTGTCTATACTGAAGTATATGATTTGATATAGTGTTGTCATTATGGAAACAAAGAAATATAGTAGTTTGGAGTCGGCGCACTTAGTGTAAAGATTAGAATTTAGTTAAGTGTAGAAGATGGGATAGTGTATAGAGTTCCTATAGATCAAAGCATTAGTGCACATGTGTTGCAAATATAGATGCAGTTACTAAGAGGGGGGGTGAATCAATTAACCATAAAATATTACCACTGATCCCTTAAATATCTTAACAAATTATTTACTGTGCCACTCGGTAAATATATAGAGAAATGCTAAAACTTGATCCTTGAAGTGTGTAATAATTAAACTATTCTTAAGCATTCATCATTGATTAACTTACATGAATAAAGAGAATAACATGAACACAAGAGACACCAGATTTACCGTGGAAACCCAATATGGGAAAAACCACCAATGTAACTAGTTACTATTTTTCACTCTTCTGAAGTCATGCCCGGTTAGAAGCCAACCCAGTAAAAGGTTACAAAACACACTATTAGGTGTGACCTTGTTAGAGGATTTAATCACCCTTCTAGGAGTGGCCTTGTAAGAGGTCTTGAAAAAATTCAATAGAACTGTCACCTTGTTAGAGGATTTACAAAATGGTTGTTAAACCAACTCGGTTAAGAGATTTTGATATCACTGCTACAACTGTAAGAGAGTAACAATGAAATGACCTGCAACTGAATTTTTGAATATAGATCTTTGTTCTGCTTCACTAGATCCTTACTAATCAAATGAATCTTTGCTACTCCTCAAGGATATCTAACCATCCTTCAAAATTTGCACATAGCTTTCTTCAAAATGATTTCTACATGCTGTATATATTTTATTCACCACTTGACCTTCTATATATATATGCCATTCTAATTAACATTTAGATTTTCAAGTCGGCACTAATAATTATTATAACAGTCAGCTTGGATAAACAAAATGTAACAACAAAATCCTTTGAAGAGCCGACCTTGCTTGGTAAACATTAATCCTAAAAAGATTTCCTTTGGTGACCAAGTGAACTTGGTAACCACAACAAATTCTGCAACATCCTTCGAAGACCGAGAGAGCTCGGTAACCACTAATTTTCCTTTGATAACTAAGGAGGCTTGATTAACACTGTTTCCCTATCATGTTTCCTTTTGACACCTGAGAGATCTTGGTAGACACTAAAAACCTCCTAGCTGACTGACTGAGCTCGGTAGACACTGAGAACCACTTAGCTGACTGATTGAACTTGGTAGATGCTAAGAATGATAATTGATATGACATTTGTGTGACATCAAAGACAACACATAGTTAATCCAACAATGTCCCTCAGACAATTGTATCCAACAATCTCCCTCTTTGGCATTGATGGCAACACAACATGTCATAGCATAATGAAATTTTACAGAGAAACCTAGAGTAAGAAACATATCCTTAGCTTCATTCTGATTCCCATCATCTTCAAACTTCTTTCTGACTAAGAACTCTCCCTCTTAACTTCTCAAATTATTCTTCTTAGAAATTTCTTGAAATGACAGCAAACTCTCCCTCTTTGACAACACATGCCAAAGACAACTTACACAGTTTTGGTAAATATCAATGTACCTTATGTACTGATTCATATGCAATGATTCCCTGACTATGCTATATCAACTAATTGATCTTCAACATGTTCTGGTTGATGCATCACTAAAACCTTATTTAGTGAACCTCAGATAGGGGAGTGACCCCTAACTTGCCTCTTAGATACAAGAATGCATCCTTAGGTAGTGGCTTGGTGAAGATATCTGCAATTTGTTCTTTTGTATGAATATATTACAATCTGATTTCCTTGTCCTGCACCAATTCTCTGACAAAGTGATATTTTATTGCAATGTGCTTGGTTTTGGAATGCATTACTAGATTCTTTGAAATATTTATTGCACTTGTATTATCACAAAACATAACAACTAGTTCTTTGATCTCAACCTTCATGCCTTCCAAAAGTTGTTTAAACCATACAATATTAGAGCAGTTTACTACTACAACAACATATTTTGCTTATGTTGTGGATTGGGATGTGCAGTTTTGCTTTTTACTAGTCCAAGATACTAACCTCTTGCCAAGAAAGAATGCTCCACCACTTGTACTCTTTCTGTCATCAATGTTTCCTACCCAATCAACATCAGTAAACACTTTTAAATCCAGATTGCCTCCAAATTTATACCACAAGCCATAATCTTTAATTCCCCTTAAATACCTCAAGATTCTTTTGATTTCCATCATGTGATTTTCTCTGGGTTTAGCCGAGAATCTTTCCACTATACCAACTGCTAAGGCAATATCAGGCCTTGTGTGTACTACATACTGTAATTTTCCAATCATTGATCTGTATAAGGTCTGATCTACTTCTTTTGAATCATCATCTTTGGTAAGCTTCAGTCCAGTACACATGGGTATACCAACTGGTTTTGAATCTTCCATACCAAATTTCTTAAGTATTTCCCTGATATATTTAGACTAAGTAATGTAGATACCATTTTTGTTCTGCTGAATCCGAAGTCCAACAAAATTTTTTATCTGACCAAACATAGACATTTCAAATTCTTTGTTCATATGCTCTGAAAATTCTTTGCACTGATCATCATTTCTTGTAAACACAGTATCATCCACAAATATTTCTGCCAAAATAATTTTGTTATCTAATCCTTCTTTGATGTATAAATTACTATTGTCATTAGCTCTTTTGAAATCAATCTGAGTAAGATAGTTATGTAATCTTTCATACCATGCTCTAGGAGCTTGTTTTAGACCATACAATGCTTTGTGTAATTTGTAGACCATATCCCTTTTGTCTGGATCAATAAAACTTTCAGGTTGCTTAATGTAGACTTCTTCCTCAAGAATACCATTGAGAAATGTAGATTTTATATCCATCTGATATACCTTAAATCCTTTATGTGCTGCATATGCAAGTAAAGTCCTCACACCTTCTAATCTTGCAACAGGAGAAAAAGTCTCTCCATAATCTATTCCTTCTTCTTGAGAATATCCTTTACATACCAATCTTGCTTTGTTTCTTGATACTTGATCATCTTCATTCAACTTATTTCTGAATACCCATTTTGTCCCAATTACATTTTTATCTTTAGGCCTAGGTACAAGAGTCCATGTCTTATTTTTCTCTATTTTCTCTATTTCTTCATTCATAGCCTCAATCCAACTTTCATTTTCCAATGCATCTTTGACATTTTTAGGTTCAAAATCAGCAAATAAACATGTACCTTTTAGTTTACTTCTTGTCATAGTACCATCTGATTTGTTTCCAATAATCTGATCTAGTTTATGATGCTTTCTGACATACTTGGCCAATACAGGTTCCTTGCTTCCTGAATGAGTTACATTATCATCTTCTTCATCTTCAGGTTCAAGTTGCTCGGGCTCGGTAGATACTTGCTCGGTAGCTTCAGACTGAGACTCGATACATTGTGACTCGGTCTGAACTTCTTGTGACTCAGTTACTATACTGGGCTCGATAGATGTAGTTTCGTTATTGATAGATGTGTCTGGCAATGTATCAGGTTCGATGTAAACAAATTTTCTATAATCCTCTGGTTCTTTTTTTCTTTCTTCTTTGTTCTTTTCTACAAACTCATTAATTCTCACATGTGCACTTTCTATGATTTTGTGAGTAGACAAATTTAGACATCTATATGCCTTACTTTTGCAAGAATATCCCAAAAATATTCCTTCATCACTTTTTACATCAAATTTTCCTTTTCTAGATTCTTTTAAGATGTAACATTTACTACCAAATACTTTTAGGTAACTTACATTTGGTTTGTAGCGATACCATAGCTCATATGGAGTCTTGAATGTGTCTTTTCTCAGCTGTACTCGGTTCAAGGTATGAACTGCAATGTTGATAGCTTCCTTCCAGTATTTCATAGAAATGTTCTTTTCAATCATTAGAGTCCTTGCACAGTCTAGGATAGATCTGTTCCTTCTTTCGGCTAATCCATTCTGCTCAGGAGTTCTCAGGGCTAGTACCTATCTTTTGATTCCTCTTTCAATGCAGAAATTATTGAATTCATGGGAGATGAATTCACCACCTCTGTCTGATCTCAAGCATTTTATTCTTTTTCCTATTTCCTTTTCTACTCTTGCTAAATACCATTTGAACTTCTGAAATGCTTCTGACTTTTCTCTTATAACAGTCATCATTCTAGAGTAATCATCAACAAAGAGAATAAAGAATTTTTCTCTGGTATAGCTCTCAATTCCAATAGGTCCACATAAATCAGTATGCACAATTTCCAAAATATCTTCAGACTGATAGTTTTTACTTTTAAAACTAGACTTTCCCATTTTACCAATTTGATAATTCTTGCATAGACCAACATCAGGTTTCTTCAAAGTAGGAATACCTCTTACTTTCTTGAATTTGCTTATTTTCATCATGTTGTCAAAATTTACATGACATAACCTTTTGTGCCATAACCAACTTTCTTCAATTTGAGCAATAAAACATGAGTAATCACCAAGATCAAGATAAAATAGGTTACCTTTGGTTTGTTTGCCTGATCCTATCAGTTTTCCTTTGTCATCTAGTAGTCTTGCTTTGCCATTCATGAATTCAACCTTGAATCCAATGTTAATTAGCTGTGCTACACTTAGAAGATTATGCTTTAGTCCTTCAACCCAATACACATTATCACATATAAATTCTTTGGTTAATGAAATTCATCCCTTTCCTTTTATACAACAAGGTTCATTGTTTTCAAACCTTACATTACCACCATCAAAGTTTTCAAAGTGTTCAAACTTAGTCCTATCACTAGTCATATGATGTGAACATCCACTATCTATAATCCATGTATCATTCTTTCTTATATAAGAGATAAGTGCCATCTCATCTTCATCATTATTAGATTCATCTTTTACAACAATGAAAACAATTTCTTCTTCACTATCATCTGAATCTTTAGCTAAAAAACATGTTTTCTTACCTTTATCCTTAAATGATTTGAAATTCTTCTTGCCATTGTACTTGTAATTTTTCTTCTCATCTTTGCTTTGCTTTTTTGGACACCTAGCTACAATATGACCAATTTCTTCACATGAAAAATAGATTAAGGGAGTTTTACCTTTGTATTTTCCTCTGCCTCTTGAATACTTCTTTGCAAGTAATGCTTCAATAACTTCAAGATCGCTATCAGAACTTTCCTCTGATTCTTATTCACTTTCTGATTGGATTTTATTCCCTTTCTTGAGTGAAAGTTTGGCCTCAAAATCTGATTCAATATTTTTAGAAGTTGGAACATAGTTGTCATAGTTATCCAGTTCAAAGGCTGTCAATCTTCCAACTAAGGCATCCAAAGTTATATTGTGATTTTCTTCACATCTTCTTTCTTGAATAGCAGAAACTCTTATTGCATAAATAGGAAGTAATTTTCTAAGAACCTTACTTATAACAATTTCATCATCAATTTTTCCTCCAGAAGCTCTGATTGCACTAACACTTGTCTTGATCCTTTCAACATATTTTGCAATGTTTTCTTCTTCTCTTATTTTCATCTGATCAAACTGTCCTTTTAGGCTTTCTGCTTTGGCTCTCTTCACATTGTCATCAACACCATAGATTTTCTTCAGCTTGTTCCACATTTCATGAGTAGTTGTGCAGTCTTTGATTTCATCAAATTCTTCATAGCTAAGAGCTGATGCAATGTCTATCATCATAGTGTTATGGTTCTTCTTCTCTACAATGTCTTCAACAGTTAATGTGCCAGTAGGAATTGTATATTCTTGATCAATATATTTGCATCTTGAATCATAAATGGAAGCTAGATGAAGTCTCATGAGACCTTGCCATGCTGAAAAGTTATTTCTATTAAGCCTTGGAATTTATCTTTTGTAAGACATCTTGATCTTTAGCTTAGGTCCTTGAAACCCTTCCTACAAGCACCAAAAGCTCTGATTCCAATTGTTGGAAATATAGATGTAGTAACTGAGAGGGGGGGTGAATCAGTTAACCATAAAATATTACCACTGATCCCTTAAATATCTTAACAAATTATTTATTGTGCCACTCGGTAAATATACAGAGAAATGCTAAAAATTGATCCTTGAAGTGTGTAATAATTAAACTATTCTTAAGCATTCATCACTGATTAACTTACATGAATAAAGAGAATAACATGAACACAAGAGACAACAGATTTACCGTGGAAACCCAATATGGGAAAAACCACCAATGTAACTAGTTACTATTTTTCACTCTTCTGAAGTGATGCCCAGTTAGAAGCCAACCAGGTAAAAGGTTACAAAACACACTGTTAGGTGTGACCTTGTTAGAGGATTTAATCACCTTGCTAGGAGTGGCCTTGTAAGAGGTCTTGAAACAATTCAATAGAATTGTCACCTTGTTAGAGGATTTACAAAATGGTTGTTAAACCAACTTGGTTAAGAGATTTTGATATCACTGCTACAATTGTAAGAGAGTAATAATGAAATGACCTGCAACTGAATTGCTAAATATAGATCTCTATTCTACTTCACTAGATCCTTACTAATCAAATGAATCTTTGCTACTCCTCAAGGATATCTAACCATCCTTCAAAATTCACACATACCTTTCTTCAAAATGATTTTTGCATGTTGTATATATTTTATTCACCACTTGACCTTCTATATATATATGCCATTCTAATTAACATTTAGATTGTCAAGTCAGCACTAATAATTATTATAACAGTTGGCTTGGATAAACAAATTGTAACAACAAAATCCTTTGAAGGGCCAACCTTGCTCGGTAAACATTAATCCTAAAAAGATTTCCTTCGATGACCAAGTCAACTCGGTAACCATAGCAAATTCTAAAACATCCTTCAGAGACTGAGAGAGCTCGGTAACCACTAATTTTCCTTTGATAACCGAGGAGGCTCAGTTAACATTATTTCCTTGTCATGTTTCCTTTTGACACCCGAGAGATCTCGGTAGACACTAAGAACTGCCTAGCTAACCGACTAAGCTCAGTAGACACTGAGAACCGCTTAGCTGACCGATTGAACTTGGTAGATGTTGAGAATGATAATTGATATGACATTTGTGTGACATCAAACACAACACATAGCTAATCCAATAATGTCCTTCAGACAATTATATCCAACAACATGTGTATAGATGAATTATGATATGCGCCCTGGAAGGTAAGCTTGTTAGACTATACTTATGCTTAGTCTATGATTGCATAAGTAGATATGCAAAGATGTGAAAGTTAAAGTCAGTTGAAGTTGCACAACCAGTGTATGCTAGCAGAGATCAAAGCATGGAGTTAACAGTTAGCATTTTGGTTTGTGATTGTAATGTAACGATGTAAAGGCTATGCACCTATTTTGTTTAGGTTGTTGACATGTCTATATGTATAATTGTAAGCATGCTTAAGCCAATTCATTTCAAAGCATTTTTTGTAATTAGTTATAGGGTTGACCTAATAGTATATTTTGTATGAGTGCATAAATATAAGGTGCACCCATTGTATTCGGCATGGAAGTTGTAATAGAGTTGTGATAAGCAGAGAAAAGGTATGTGAAGACAACATAAGATGTATTAGAGCTTTGCTAGATGTCAAAGAATCAGCGCATCAAAGGAACTAATCAGACAAGCATTGTCAAAGTAACAGTTCACCAGTAGATATAGTGTGTATCTAAAATGAGAAGGTTGTAGCCTTCACCATTTGAGTAGTGAGCTCTAGGATAGTGACTCCACTCCCCTAACAGGGATTATTGTAAAAGACTCCTAACAAGGTCTGACCCTTAACAAGGTTTACTATACTTAAAGCATTGTAAAGCTACTCCTAACATGGTAAAGGATCTTCTAACAAGGATCACAAAACACTAGTGTAGAATATTAGTGGGTATCAATTCCCATCAGGGTTTTACCTATTTGGGTTTCCCCATAATCATATTGGTGTCATGTTTTGATTTCATGTTTCATGTTTCATGTTTATGTGAATGTTTATTTAGTACTTAAGCATTTAAGTTCAGCTTAAAGATTAAAGAGAAAAGTTTAAAATACAGTGAATACTGATTCACCCCCCCCCCCCCCCCCCCTCTCAGTGTTCCCATTCCTAATAATTGGTATCAGAGCTCTAGTCCTTAGCATAGAAATTTAACCACTTGAGGAGATCATGGGAAAAGCTAAAATGAAACATCTAAAAAGAAATCTTGAAGCTACTCTTGAAGATCTGGACAAGTCAGAAAGAGAATCTGAACAACTAAAGGATAAACTCAGTGATGCTTAGTTAGTCATCAAGAAGCTGAGGAAAGATTTGAAATAATGCTCTACCAGTGATCTAGGGACAATGGTCAAGAAGCTAAATGAAGAAAACAAATCCTTAAAAGAAAAACTTGAATAGGTTCATGATAAACTAACCAATAATAAGGCAATCTATGATGAACAAATCAAAGAGAACCTTCAGCTAAATGAAGAACTAAGGAAAAAAAATATGGAAATCTTGGAGCTAAGAAATATAAAAGAAAGCTTGGAGTCTGAATTGAAAGAAGAAAAGAATCATATTGACAAATTACACACCAGTGCTGATTTGGTAGACTCTTAGTTGTATGCAAGAAGAGCCAAAGGAGACACCGGCTATATTGGATACAATGAAGAAAAAAATTAGATTAACAATATGCGAACAAGAAAGGATTCAAAAACGGAATCTACTGATACTGAAAAGACTAAAGATCAAACCAAAGATAATGGTGGACCACCTAAGAGTTAGCGCAAGAAAGTAGAATGCACCTATTTTTCTCGTAACAAGCATGGACACATTGCAAGGAAATATACATAGGTAAAGCCTTTTAATGGTTACTATTATTCATGTAACAAGTTTGGTCATAGAGCTATGAATTTCAAGACTAGCAAGAAGAATAGAAATTAGCAAGATTAGAGAAATTAGAACAGACAAATGTAAGAAGTACTCAGAATGTTACATGCTAGATATGTAACTATAATGGTCACTCAACTAGAACATGTAAAATGGTGACTCATGTCAATGTGCCGAGGAATAATAGACCTCTAGTCATTTTTCACTCTTGTAACAAGGCTGGACATATCTCAAAGTTCTGTAGATCAAGGATGCAAGGTCAGGGAAGCCCTAAAAGGATGAAGAACCAATTTGGGATCCCATAGGAGAAGTTAGTTTTTTCAAAGCCTCAGATGATGCAAGCATGATTTGGTCAGAGAAGAAGGACACAACTGAAGAGAGTATATTAGATGCATCCCTAGTGGACACACCCTCTACATCTGCATGAATGGCCCTCAGGGTCATAAGGGGAGCTAATTTAGCTCTAGACCCCTGCGTGGCTAGTATACTAATCCTTAGAGTATGTGCCTTTGGACTTAAGCTCTTGGAGTGTATAGGAACCTTCGTGTAAGAGTGCACATGATGAATGTTAGCAGAACTCAAGTTGCAAATTTTGAAGTGAAAGCCTACTTTACACGACATGCATTAATGGAAGATTTTTCACGTTTATAGTACATAAAAGTCATTTAATTTCTTATTTCATTCAAATTCAAAGTGATAGGAGAGTAGAAAGAGCCTTGGAAGTTGTTGTGAAGTGTTTTTGATTGATCTAAAAGAGATTTTCTGTAGTTATCAGTGCAT
Source organism: Chamaecyparis obtusa (assembly GCA_027943335.1). Taxonomy (NCBI): domain Eukaryota; kingdom Viridiplantae; phylum Streptophyta; class Pinopsida; order Cupressales; family Cupressaceae; genus Chamaecyparis; species Chamaecyparis obtusa. The sequence continues at coordinate 624,183 of BSBK01003657.1, forward strand.
TTGATTGGTTACAAAACCCTAGCTCATTGCGCCAATTCGGAAGCCATCAGATTATTTTTAAGTTTAGATGGAAAGCATTTATCAATTAATTCATGGCCACTCCCATTGTTTATGATGTCACTAAGAAAAAAAGATATGTTTTCAAGAGGCATCCATTTAAGTCCATGCTAAATTATTTAGAGGGAGCTTTCCCCTGCACGCCTATGGGTGTCATGCATGTGGAAGACATAAGGGGCTACATCTATTGTAAGAAATAACCCATTGGACTAGATAGGTTAAGGGTGCATATGGATACCATGTTGAATCAGGATAAAACTTTCATGGATGAATACGCCAAATGGAATGATCACCCTATTGTTGAGTATGCTATGGCATATGAATTCTATGAGATCGAATGGATAAAGATCTTATTGAGCAAAATCCATGATGATCTATTCTGGATTGGAGATGTTCTAGTAAAAATCACAAATGACTTAATTCATGAGATGACAGGCCTTTCTAGGAAAGGCATCATCCTTCTAATGGAAAATAATGTCAGGAAAATGGTAGAACAAGTATTTAAGTCAAGGAGTGATAGGTGTGGTATGACTATCAAGCCTATTGAACAAGAGGACATCAAATTGATGTTAATGATACTGGAGTATAGATTTCATAACACCAGTAGAGTGAATAGTGTGTCTATGGGCACTATTCTAGCAGCCATCAGAATAGTAAAGGAAGATGGAGAATTCAACTTGTGTGAAATCTTGTGTGCACAGTTGATAGATAACATCAAGGCCATCAAGCATGATAAGACAAAGATATTCAGGTTTGGGTCCCTAATCATCTATATGTACCTTCATATAGTTGGAAGAGTTTCAAATTTGTATTTGGACAAGTCCATTCCAATAATGCCTCAGATATCCATCAAAGCATCCATAGAAAGTACAATAAGAGACTATGTCACATTGGCATTGAAGACCTTTAGAGTTAAGATGCAGAAGAGATACAGGATTCCTGGAAGTATTGTGGAAAAGTATAACGATTCAATTTTCTTTATGGTGGAAACTAATACTACATGTATGGAAGTTGTTGAGCCTAGAACTAAGTTGATTCATCCAATTGGGTATGAGGTAGAGGAAAAATTTATTGAAGCTTATGCATAGGTACTTCTGTCGACCCCCAAAGATCCTAATGAACCTAGGTGGGGAACCTATGAGGAAAAGACTAGAGAAGTTGATGCAAAACTTAACAGTGCAGCAACTAAAAGAAAGGTTGCAAACGTCACTTTTGAGATCTTGAGAATACATGGTGTGTCACAAGTAGACCTTGATAAATAAAGGGATAAAAAGATTGCCTTAGAATTGAAAGGTGCAGTAGCAGAGGAAAAGCAAGAAGATCCTAAGCTGAAGAAGATGAAAACTGAATTAGATGATAGTCAGAAGGGTAAGTAAGATAATACTCCTTCTGCACCCATAGATACTATTGATCTTACCACTCCTCTAGAGTATAAGCCTATATTGAAGAGGAAGAAAGAGGCTAGCACTAGTCATCCATTCTCGTGAGCACTAAGGAGAAAGAAAAACATTCAAGCACCTCCTAAGGTAGGATTCAAACCAAGCCTTAAAGTATTGAGCACTAGAATTGTTGGTAAGGGCATAATTGATCAAGTAGGGAAGTTTTATGAAACTTACTGTGAGATTGACAAATTAGAGATACATGAGATGATTGTCAAACATATGATAAAGTTCAAGAAGATAGTTCTTGAATTGAAAATAGAAATTCTAGATAAGGTATGGGAAGTAATGGACACCTTAAAAAGACAAGCCACTGAAGAAGATCTGATAATAAGGGGAAAAATTCTTGATTCCACTCTTCCAGTATGTTCTATTGAAGAAAGATCATTGTTATTAAATCTAGTGAAGCCACACTATGAGATGATAATGAAGGAAATAGAGAAGGCAATTGAAAAGGTGTTATTAGAACAACACATAAATCCACCTACTGCACCCATCACTCATGCACCTAGTAAGTAGGAAAAAGAAGCAGAGACATTCAATGTACCAGTGATAGGTCCTCAAGACTCAATGCCCATAGCAGAAACTCAATGCCCATAGCAGAAACTCAAATAAAAGAAAACAAGTCTGTGCCCATCTCAGAATCACACGAAGGCAACACTATTCTCATAGATAATGTGGAGATAGCCATGGTGGCTACTGATAAGGATTTGGACAAGTTTGAGGAAGAATTTGTTAGTACTAAAGAAGCTGAAATCCTATGCAGTAATACTCCTCCCACTTAGTAAGAAGAAGTACTCATAAAAAATGTATCTGATAAGAAAGAAGAAGAAGAGGTAGAAAAGAAAGAAAAACATACTTTTGTTGATCTTGCAAAGGTGAAACAAGAAGTGATGGAAAACACTCCCATCACTCCCTCCTCAGCATTGTTGTCAAGTTTGACACCTAACATAAGCACTTTGGACTCTTGGAAAGAAGAAGACCTAATTAAGTTTAGTGTCCTGGCTATGGTGAAGGCAAAAGAAAAACAAGTTATGAGGAATCCTCTCTTGATAGAATCAGTAAATATTTTGAAAAATTTGCTGCTAGAAGATAAGAAAGTGCTAAAAGTACATTCGATTGATGATGTGAGTTGAGTCCTCTCATAGTTCAAAAGCAATGTTTCTACCCTAGAAGAATTTGGGTCCATAGTAGCAAAAGAGAAGTACTTAAAGAAGAGACTAAATCAGCTAATGAGAAACTTTGCACTAGACTTAAATTCTCTTAAGTCTGGTCTAGCATCCTTGAAAGAATTTTTTGATGAAGGAAGAAGGATCATCACAACATGCATGGATCAAGACAAGCTCACTGATTCTCACTTCAAGAAGATAAAAGAGGTAGAAGCAATGCTTGAGCAGGTAAAGAATTTAGTATCAGACACATCCACTGATGTGAACATGTGAAACAATGTCTGTTGGCAATTTGGCTGAAGTGAGTACATAAATGTTGTCATTATGGAAACATATGATCCTCATGAAGATCACAAAAGTTAGAGAACAAGTATAGCAGAGCGCATCACAAATTTGTCTAAGTGTGAGACAATGTTTTCACAGTGTACCAGGACACAGTTTTTGTTTGTGACATTAACTAGAGTGAGTTCAATGCTTTCACACTTAAATATAGACTTTATGATGGCTGATGATGACCCATCTTAGAGTGCAAGTTAGTATGGCATGTACGGAATTAGTTATGATAGTTTTACTGAAGATAGTGTGAAGTCAATAGGACAAAATATGAAGGCAGAATTAGTAAAGAGTTAAGGGATTATTTTGTTATCAAAATAATGACTTAACAATATAAAGGGATGACACCCTAGATTTTAACTCTTAGATAATGATATATGGAAGATGACCATGTAAAGTTATTAACCTTAATAACTTGTATATATATGCAATTGTAATTGTAAAGTAAAGAGAGAAGTGAATATAGAAAAGTGATGTAATAAATGTAATAGTGATGATGCGAAGATAAGAGAAGAAAAGGAATATTGATACAAGAAGAATAAGGTTATGTACCTTGACCTATTTTGTATACATTGTATATTACTTGTTTGGGCAATGGGCTTATCTAGTAATCAGATCTTGTATTGACAACTCCTAATAGGGTTGAGGCTTCTAACAAGGCCTATAGTCCCTTAATTAGGACTGATACACTATATGCTTGTAATAGACTCCTAACAAGGTCATAATCCTTAATAGGATACTTTTGATTAGTGAATCTTTGTGGGTACCATCCCCACCAGGGTTTTCCCTTGGCTAGGGTTTCCTCAAGAACAAACAATGTGTTATGAGTTCTTTGATGTTATTGCTATGCATGTTATTTAGTTTCTTATGTTATGCATGTGTGAAGATAATCTATTATATCCATATTTTGGAAAAAGATAAAGTTTGTAGAATACTGATTCACCCCCCCCCTCTCAGTATTCCCTATTTCTAACAATTGGTATCAGAGCTTAGTTGCTCAGAGAAGAATCATTCAAGGAAAGCCTAGCAGCTTGAGTAAGATCTCTATGGATATGGATCAGCTACAAAAGAATCTTGATGAAGCTCTTGAACAGATTGATATGCTTATTGATGAAAGAAACTCTCTGAAAAGGAAATATGATGATGTAAAGAACCTTATTGAGAAATTGAAAAACAAGATAGAAGATCTGAAATCTGAAAAGGAATCTGAAGTTCTTATTGAAGATTGTGATGACAATTTAGAAAAAGCAAATGTGATCCTTAAGCATGAACTGAAGATAGCAAAACTGAAACTAAGTTTGAAAGATGGAAATGACAAAAATGAAGCAAATCTAAGATCTGAGAATGAAAGATTGAAGATTGAAAATGAATAATTAAGATCTAAACTTGGCAAAGTAACATTTGAATTTGAGAAAGTAAATTTGTAGCATACAAAACTTGAGAAATACAATAAGATTGTGAAAGGTGAATTGACTCAATCTAAAAAACAACTTGAAAGGCTATATTCAAATAGTGAGAAGATTAATGAACAAGTATCTTTTAGGAAGCCATCCTATGATAAGACTAGACTTGGATTTAGTATATTCAGAACAAATGATGAAAGAAAAGAACCAGATTTGAAAGTATGTAAAAGCATTGATGAAAAGAAGTCAAATGAGATCAACAAATCTAAAGATGCACCTAAAGAAGAAGAATCACCGAAGCAAGAAGAATCACCCAAAGGTATGCAAAGAGAATTCAAAGGTAGATGTTTTGGTTGTAATACTATTGGTCACATGAAGAGAGATTGCACAGGTAAACAATTTAAACCTCTTAATGGTTATTGTTATAATTGTCATGGTTTTGGACATAGAGCTATTGAATGTAGAAAATCTGAAGTTATTGAGAATAATTATGGTAGTATAATGTTTAGGAATACTAACAATGCAGATAAGAGACCTATTGAAGATATGAACAGAAGAAATGGAGTAGTATGTTATAGATGCAACAAGGTTGGACACATTGCTAGAAATTGCAGGTCACAGATCAATCAGCAAGGACCGAGATATGGGAACAATGGAATTGTTTGTCAAATATGTAACAAGATTGGACATACAAAAAGATTTTGTAGAATGAACAATGGAACTTTTCATCCTAACCCTAACCCAAACCCTAGGAATCATGCAAGAAGGAATGAAAGTACAGGAAACAGTCAGAAAGGTTACTGCAGTAATGAAGATGAAGTAAAGTTCATTAAAGGCATAGATCAAGGAAATATATTCAACATTGAAGGTAATAAAAAAGGTGAAGTATCAAGTGGTAAGAGTGAATCCTTACCTGACCTATCTTTAAGCACTTAAATTATGTAAATTGCAGTAGTTTAGGAACTTAGAATTAGTGTAGAAGTAGATTTATGATGCATTAAGTCTTGCACAGTTAATGTAAGGTAGTTTATGATGTACTAATGCTATGGTTAAGAGTGCAAAAGAAAATGTTATGTTTTGCAAGATCGCAAGAAGTTTTAAGTTTTGCAGGTTAATAGAAACAACTTTTTGGAATGAAGCAGCAAAAGAATTGAATGCGATGTCAAACCTAAGTGAGATTCAAGTGATAAAAGGTTATGATCAAATTTATTTTATGATCAAATTTATTTTCCTATCAAAGTGAATTGAAGTGTTTGGAAGAGTAGAAAGCAGTGATTGGAAGCATTTTGTAGTGATTTGGTGAAAGATTGAAGCGTTGAATCTGTAGAAGCCCTAAAATCATGAATTTGAGGTATTTATCTTGATAGATCTTTGAGTCGGTATAAGAGATTAGAAGAAATCATGGATGTATCCTTAATTCACCATGTCAGAGATAAGAATAGACCTTGATTGAAGAAAGAGCCAATAGAACCCTTGGAAGATGATCCTAAGTTAGCACTATCATCTGTACCAGATGGAGTTTTGCATTTAGAAAATGTAAGAAGTTATCTTGGATGAAAGATTGAAACCCTAAGTGATAGTGACTTTACCAGTGAGTATTAGAAGATTTACAATCATGATATGTCTTTGAAGCAAGAATATGAACATTTGAAAGACAATGAGATTGTTATGTATTCATTGAAATAAGAGTTTGATGATGAAGAATGCACTAAGATCATTTTGAGAAGAATTCATAATGGGAAATTTTGGCTAGAGGATAGAGTAATAGACATTACTACTGATTTGATTCATGATGTAATTGGATTATCCAAATCTGGTGCTATTCCCTTAAATGAGAAGAATATGAGGAAAAAATTTATTGATAACACAGGTTCATCCTATAATGGTAGAGGAATCAAATCAATAAATCAAGCAAGATGATGTGAGATATTTGTGTAAAATCCTAACCACTAAGTTTTGTGCAAATTCTAGAGAAGATGATCTGGCAACTGGTATGGTACATATAGCATATTTGATGTGTGTTTACAAGGTACTAGTAGATATGTGTGAAATCCTGAGAATTCAATTGTTTGAAAACTTGGAAAAGATTAAGAAGACCAAGTATGCACAATTTAGATTTTCTTCTTTGATCACTTATATGTTTTTCCACCTATTAAGAAGATTTCCTTACATAGTTACAGATGATTGGAATAATGGACAAAACACTATGGAAAAGATCAATAAAGTATATTTTAAACATGTTATTGATAAAGTGAATGAAAGTACTATGTTGGTATTGAAGACATTTCAGAGAATGGTATCTAGCAGATCAAGGATTCCATAGTCTATTGTGGAGAAATATAAAAATGATATATGTTTCATGGTTGACATTGAATTTACCTATATTCAAGTAGTGGAACCTAGATTTGAGTTCATAGACCCTCTTGGCTATGAGATATCTGAGGCAGAGATAGAAGGATATGTTGGCAGGTTACTTAAGAGTAACTTGGAACCCAGTGCAAGAGATTTGGAACATTTGAAGAAAAATTCAACCTTGCTAAAGCTATAATGGAAGAAAAGTAGTCTAAGAATATAGTGGACAACACTATAAAGAAAATATTAAAAGATTCTAGCATGATAGAGCATGAGTTTGATATTGCAAAGAAGTCAGCAGCAGCAATCAGAGGTATTGAGTAGAAAAGAAATCTTGTCTGTACCTCCCTTGTCATCAAGTGTAGTTGAGCATGAACCTACACAAGTAAAGGTGAAAGTTGAGGAACCTGAGGAAGAACAAGAAACAAGGAAATCCACTAGATCCTCTTCTTCCACACCCAACAAAAGAGTGAAAGAAAGTGCTACAGGACCTGGTAAGAGTTAGAAAGTTTTGGTGCCACTAGTCCCTAGGAAAATTGTAGTAATTAATGATGATAACACTACTGTGAAGCAGAAAGCATGGAAACCTAGAATTGAGAGAGTGAATGAAGAAATCATACAAGATGGAGACTTTACTAAGATGAATAAGTACTATGACCTTTATAACTATTCTGAGAGATTGAATCTTGAAAATTTTGTTGTTAAGTACATGATTCTAGCTAAAAATAAGTTTGATACTATTCAGGGAAAGATTCTTGATGACCTATTCAAGAAGCTTGTTAATAGGAAAATGAGAGCACAAGAAGAAGATAAAACTATGAGAGAAACTATATCAAAGAAACTATGTGTTGTGAAAGATGATGAGCATCTTAAATAGATTTTGAAGTCCCTTGGCACTCTTTTGAGGACTAAGAGGAGAACCCTTCAGATCATGGCAGGACACTATGAGCAAGTAAGAATAGAAATAGAACAAGCAATAATTAAAGTTATTGTAGAAATTGTTGGAGAGACTTCAGTTGCAGTAGAGCAAGAGAAAGAAGCAGAACAAGAAGATATTCCTTCTCCACCTACTATAAATATTGAAGAAGAATCTATGAATGTTGAAGGTACAAAGATTACTTTGGACACTGAAGAAAATGTATTTTAGAACTTAGAAAACATTGTTGACAATTTGGCTCTTGATGAACCGGATAGAACTGAACAAGTAGAACTAACCCAATCTATGACTGAAGAACCTAAAGAAACTAAGGTAGAAGTACCTCTTCCTAAAAAACAAGACATCAGTCTTACTCCTAAGACTAAAAAGAAGAAATAAATTGGATCTTTATTTGAAGATTTAGGAAAGGAAGTTGATGATGATGATCAGTTAGAATTGATCACTTCCCTGAATAAAATTATTGGTAAAAACAAGAAGGTAAAGAATCTTGAAGGTTGTCTGAAGGACTTAACTAAAAAGTTACAAGGAGTTGTAACCACACAGATTGCAGATGTAGACCCTTTGGAGAAAGAAAAGAAATTGATGAAAACCTTTGATGATGAGTTTACAAATTTATCTAAGATTGCAAAGGTAAAGGCACAAGTAGACTATGAAGTTGGAATGATTTTGAGTATCAGTCAAAATATCAGAGATGATGTCAATAGTCTTGATATCTGTATCAAGGATTTGAGAAGACATTTGGGAATAGGAAAGTCTTTGTACATATAGTGTACAACACAAGAGATTTTGGCAGTAGAAGAAGACAAGTAGATCAAGCTGAAGGAAGCAAAGATTCAAAATGAATCAAACCTTCTTTCTAATCCTAATGTGAAGATTAGTCATGTTGAGAAGAAATTTTGGAAGCTGTATGATGAAATAAGAATTTTGCAAGATGAGAGGAATAGAAAAATGAGGAGACTCGCTCTTCTGAGAGAACATACTTCCATGAAGATAAGTGTTATTGAAGAGTAGCTGGAAGAATGTCTTACAGCTAGGATATCATTTCAGAAATTCAACTTTGAGACCCTCCAAGCATGTCAAATTGTAGCTTATCGACTGAGCACACTACTTAATGTGTCAGATTCCATTAAGAAGTCATGGGAAAAGGAGTTAGAAGCTATAAAAGTTGATTTTGTAGATTGTGTTGCAAGCCTATCAGCTTTGCAATAAGACATTTAAGGTATAATCTTTTGTGTTACAATTTTGTTAGCCTCCCTACTTTATTTTGTCATTGTTGTCAAAGGGGGAGAGTTACATAGAAAATTGAGAATTATATAGAGCAGAAGATTGATAGTATTATGTATACTCTTAGGGGGAGTATTGTAGTATATAAGAATTATTTTTGAGGAGATATAAGGATAGTATATATCTTATACTATGGCCAATTTTGAAACATTTTGAAATTTTGTTATCGTACACTTAGCCAATTTTCTCATATCTTGCCACCAATGACAAAGGGGGAGATTGTTGGAAATTTGGATGAAGTGAGTACATAGATGTTGTCATTATGGAAACATATGATCCTCATGAAGATCACACAATTTAGAGAACAAGTATAGCAGAGTGCATCACAAATTTGTCTAAGTGTGAGACAGTGTTTTCACAGTGTACCAGGACACAATTTTTGTTTGTGACATTGACTAGAGTGATTTCAGTGCTTGTGCACTTGAAAATAGACTCTATGATGGCTAATGATGACCCATCTTAGAGCGAAAGTTAGTATGGCTTGTACATAATTAGTTATGACAATTTTACCGAAGACAATGTGAGGCCGATAGGACAGAATATGAATGTAGAATTGGTAAAGAGTTAAGGGATTATTTTGTTATCAAAATAATGACTTAACAATATAAAGGGATGACATCATAGATGTTAACTCTTAGATAATGATATATGGAAGCTGACCATGTAAAGTTATTAGCCTTAATAACTTGTATATATATGCAATTGTAATTGTAAAGTAAAGAGAGAAGTGAATATAGAAAAGTGATGTAATAAATCTAATAGTGATGATGTGAAGATAAGAGCAGAAAAGGAATATTGATACAAGCAGAATAATGTTATGTACCTTGACCTATTTTGTATACATTGTATATTACTTGTTTGGGCAGTGGGCTCATCTAGTAATCAGATTTTGTATTGACAACTCCTAACAGGGTTGAGGCTTCTAACAAGGCCTATAGTCCCTTAATCAGGACTGATACACTATATGCTTGTAATAGACTCCTAATAGGGTCAATATCCTTAATGGGATAATTTTTATTAGTGAATCTTTGTGGGTACCATCCCCACCGGGGTTTTCCCTTGGCCAAGGTTTCCTCAAGAACAAACAATGTGTTATGAGTTCTTTGATGTTATTGCTATGCATGTTATTTAGTTTCTTATGTTATGCATGTGTGAAGATAATCTGTTATATCCATATTTGGGAAAAAGATAAAGTTTGTAAAATACTGATTCACCCCCCCCTCTAAGTATTCCCTATTTCTAACAATGTCTACCAAGGACATGTAGACAAGATTGAGAAGGAAGAAAAAGAGATAACAAGGATAAGGTCCAGACAGACTCAGTTGAGGAATGGTCTTGCACCCTCTTTAGACATCGTCAATCAAAATATAAAGGAGATTGATGAAACCATGGTAACTTATGATCATGGCCCCATCAGTGACTTGGAGAAGATGGAGAAGCTTCAATATGCATTATGCACCCATCTCCAGATAGTTAATTCTTTGATAACCTTTTGGAAGAAGGAGATCCAGAACCTCAATATTGCATATCTGAATGTTTTCCCTTAGTGAGTATGTATATACAATTTTTTGATGCACCTTTGTCATTAATGTGAAAGGGGGAGTTGTGTATAGAATATGGAGTATATTTATGTATAGGGAGATATAAGATTATGTATAAAAATGTATAGAAGACAAAAGTTTTTTTGTAAAGAAACAGTTAGCAACTTCGCCATATTCCCTTGTTGCCATCAATGAAAAAGGGGGTGATTGTTGGAAATTTGTCTATACTAAAGTATATGACTTGATATAGTGTTGTCATTATGGAAACAAAGTCATATAGCAGTTTGGAGTCAGCGCACTTAGTGTAAAGATCAAAATTCAGTTAAGTGTTGAAGACTGGATAGTGTACAAAGTTCCTGCAGCTTAGAGCATGAACACATGTGTGTACGGATGAATTATGATATGTGCCTTGGAAGTTAAGCTTTTTAGACTATACTTATGCTTATTCTATGAGTGCATAAGTAGATATGCAAATATGTGAAAGTTAAAGCCAGCTGAAGTTGCACAGCCAGTGTATGCCAACAGAGATTAGAGCATGGAGCAGACAGTTAGCATTTTGGTTTGTGATTGTAATGTAATGATGTAAAGACTATGCACCTATTGTTTTTAGGTTTCCAACATGTCTATATGTATAATTTTAAGAACTCTTAAGCCAATTCATTTGGAAGTGTTGTTTGCAATTAGTTATAGGGCTGACCTAATTGTATATTTTGTATGAGCGCATAAATATAAGGTGTGCCCATTGTATTCAATATGGAACTTGTAATAGAGTTGTGATAAGAAGAGTAGAGGTATGTGAAGATAGCATAAGATGTATTAGATCTTTTCTAGAGGTCAAAGCATTAGCACATAAGAGGAACTGATCAGACAAGTAGTGTCAAAGTAATAGTTCACCAGTACATATAGTGTGTATCTGAAATCAAAAGGTTGTAGCCTTCACCATTTGAGTAGTGAGCTCTAGGACAGTGATTCCACTCCCCTAATAGGGATCATTGTAAAAGGCTCCTAATAGGGTCCAACTCTTAACAAGGTCTACTATACTTAAAGCATTGTAAAGGTACTCCTAACATGGTAAAGGATCTTCTAACAAGGATCACAAAACACTAGTGCAAAATATTAGTGGGTATCAATTCCCACCAAGGTTTTACCTATTTGGGTTTCCCCAAAATCATATTGGTGTCATGTGTTGATTTCATGTTTCATGTTTATGTGAATTTTTATTTCAATACTTAAGCATTTATGTTTAAGATTCTGAGTGAAGACAGTAATACAGTTGTTTGTATTAGTGAGTGTTCCTGACAAGTCCCATGAAGAGTTTTGTATGTGATTTGTAGTATGGTTGTAATGGAGCCTTGTGTGTTTATATTTATGTTGTAGATATGTCATTGAAGATATGTTCATGGATGCAGAGTCAATTATGTAGTACAAGTTGAGTTATGAAGTCTCTAGTTTCCAGTTGCAGTTTCCAGAGTTTATTAGATGGAGCTGACATTGTTTTGTTGTTGTAGTAGTTGCCCCTATCATTTGGATATGCATGCTTGGATTAGTGTTTGGAGAGGAGTTAATAATGTTTGGTTAAGAGCACATGATGTAATTCAGCATGAGAAGAAAGTATCTGTTAATTTGGTGGAGCCGATAGTGTGAAGCAATGCATCTACTCATATGGAGTTGCACGGTCCTAATTTTTGTTGCGTGCTTATTATAGCCAACTAAGATGTTATTGGAGAGTTGTATTATTTATCTAATATGATTTCAAGATGGTTCTAATAGGCTGACTTGATTATATCATTTAGAGGAAGATATTTATAGGCAGTCATTTGTGATTGCTAAGTATGGTAGATTTTTGAAAGAGAAGAGTAGGGAAAGAGGTGCAAAGTTATGAACCATCAATAGAAGGTCTATGTGAAAAAGAAGAGAGTGTATTATATTCATTCAAAATAATTTAGACAGTAGGTCTCACTCACAATTCACCAAGATCCAGATATAGTGTGTATCTATTAAATAGAAAGTTGCACCCTTCACCCCTTTGAGCAGTGTGCTTCTAGACAGTGTGTCCTCACCCCTAATAGGGTTAATTGTAAAAGAATCCTAGTAGGGTCTGACCCTTGACCGGGTCACTATACTTAATACATTGTAAATGTCAACTCCTAATAGGGTTCTAAGATCTTCTAATAGGGATCATAATACTCTAGTGCAGTTTATAGTGGGTGCTAATTTCCACTGTGGTGTTTACCTATTTGGGTTTCCCTGTAACCAAAATTATGGTGTTGTGTTAAGTTTTATCTTATTGTTTTTATTCTTAATGTTCTTCTATACTTTTTTAGATAAAGAATTGAATCTTTTAGATAACTAATTCACCCCCCCCTCTTAGTTATCTCTTGGGACTATTCCTAACATGTATGACCGAGTTTTGGTATACACCCTTGAAGATAACCTTTTGAGTATGTAATCATGCTAAGTCTAAGAATGCATGATCAAATGAGTTAGTATGAAAAATATATAGTGAGTTGAAGTGACATAGTCAGTGAGTGAAAGAACATAATAGAGCATGTAGTCAACAGACAATATTTTGATTAGCAGTTATTATTTTGTTTTGTAAAGGTTATGCACCTATTGTATTTATGTTACAGACTTGTTAATATCAATGTATGTAAACATGCTTGGGCCAACTCATTTGGAAGCATTGTATGTAATAGGTTATATGATGACTTAGTAAATAGTTTTGATTGCACCTATATATGAGACATGTTCTTTTTTATTACAGTATGAGATGGATATAGTGAAGATGAAACAAAAGTGCAGAAGTATGTGAAGTATGTGTTAAGAGAAGTAAGAATGTTATAGAGCTTTACAAGAGGTTAAAGCATCAGCGCACAAAAGGAACTGATCAGACAAGTAGTGTCATAGAAGTAGTTCACCCTTGTAGATATAGCGTGTATCTAATATCTAGGAGGTTGTAGCCTTCTCTATTGATAAGTGAGCTTTGGCAATGATCCTTCCACCCCTAACAGGGTCTAACCCTTGACAAGGTCATTGTACTAAAGTGTTGTAATGACTACTCCTAACAGGGAAAAGGAACATTAATAGGTTCATAATACACAAGTACAATTATTAGTTGGTATTAATTCCCACCGGGGTTTTTCCTTTGGCTAAGGTTTCTCCATAATCATATCTAGTGTTATGTGTTATGGTTGTTTACTTTATTGGCTTTAATATTTAGTTCTGTAATTGATCATTGGGATAAGTTTCAATAAGCAGAAAAAAATTAATAATATAGAACACTGATTCACCCAGTCCTCTCAGTGTTCCCATTCCTAACAAGAACAACCTAGTTGGATATAGAAACATTAGAGACCCTCTAAGGTTACTGAGAACACAAGGCCTTGTCACCAAAATTGCATACGACTGATGCAAAAAAGACATGCAAGGTTGCCCCAACATCATTCATGAACCCAAGAGGAAGCATGGTAGAAACCATGCTAGAGAAACCACAAACAAATGACATTTCCCAAGTGCACCATGTAACCCAAAAGATCACATGTGAACTATGCAAGGGTCATGCCCGACTAACTCATAGCCAAAAGGAAAAGATCAAATAACTTGCCCCAAATTGTTCATGGTGACTTTGATGAGAAGAACAATGAGAAGTCATAAATGATTAGCAAGATCCAAAGGACAAAATCCAAGACCAAAATGAGAACTCCAAAAGACATCCTTTTCGAAGGAGAGAGATTGATTTGATTGATGGTGGGAAGATTGGTCTGAATGTGAGGAAGGATATATCATCATAGACCTAGTATGATTGGTGGAAGATTAGGTTAGATAGGAAGAAGGATACATCCTCAAGGACCCATTGATTGATGAGGAGAATATGTGTTGTTCACTAGAAAATGATGAATCAAAGATAATCATTGATGATCAAGGATAGTAAAAAAAAAATGTTGTTGAAGGAAAAGGCTAGATGGGACAAGATATCAAATCAAATGCTGTTGCAGGACTGATGAGGATATGTACAATGAGACACAATGATATGTACAACAAATAGGGAGATATGTACAACAGATATGTACTGAAGCTCAGGATTTGGGACAGGAAGATCTCACTATATAGCATATATACATGAAAGATTACACTATAAAAGAGATATACAGGAAGCTTAGGATTTGGGATAGTAACCAAATGCTGTAGTGCATGGGTGGGAGGATAGAACACCATGGGATTGGTGGGTTGGTGGTGGGGATGGGGACTAGATAAAGAGGACTGGGATTTGGGATGGGGGGTGGGATTTGTTACAAATAGGGAATACTGAGAGGGGGGGTGAATCAATATTCTACATACTTTATCTTTTTCCTAGTTATGGATATAACAGATTATCTTTATACATGCATAACAATAAAGAACTCATAACACATTATTTGTTCTCGAGGAAACCTTGGCCAAGGGAAAACCCCAGTGGGGATGGTACCCAAAAAGATCCACTAATAAAAAGTATCCTATTAAGGATGTTGACCCTATTAGGAGTCTATTAAAAGCATATAGTGTATCAGTCCTGATTAAGGGACTATAGGCCTTGTTAGAAGCCTCAACCTTATTAGGAGTTGTAGTACAAAATGTGATTACCAGATGAGCCCACTGCCCAAACAAGTAATGTACAATATACACTAATTAAAAAATAGGTTAAGGTACATAACCTTATACTTCTTTCATAAATATCACTTCGCTGCTCTTTCACTATCGCTATTACATATACTCTACATCATATCACTTGTCCACTTGTGTTCTTTCTCAATAATACTACTACTTACAATTACAATTACATTTACATTTACATTTATACCAATAGCTTTATCCAAGAGTTAACATCTAGGATTTCATCCCTTTATATTGTTAAGTCATTATCTTGATAAACAAAATAATCCCTTAACTCTTTACTAGTTTTGTCTTCATATTTTGTCCTGTCGGCTTCATGCTGTCTTCGGTAAAACTATCACAACTTCTTCTGTACATGTCATACTGACTTGCAATCTGAGATGGGTGATCAATAGACATCATAGAGTCTATGTTCAATTGTGTAAGCACTGAACTTACTCCAGTCAACGTCGCAAACAAAAACAATGTCCAAGTTCACTGGTAAAACACTGTCTCACACTTAGACAAATTTGCAATGCGCTCTGTCATACTTGCTCTTTGACCTGTACAATCTTCATGTGGATCATTTGTTTCTATAATGACAACATCTATGTAATCAACTAAGCCAAATTGCCAACAATCTGCCCCTTTGTCATTGGTGGCAACATATGAGAAAATTAGCTAAGTGTACAATTCAAAATCTCAAAATTGTTCAAAATTGTGGCCATAGTATAAAATACATACTATCCTTATAACTCCTCAAAAAATTATTGCCTCTGATATAGTACTTCCCCTAAGAGTAACAACCCTTATCATGTGCTATCAATTTTCTTCTATATATCTCTTCCCCTTTGACAACAATGACCAAATAAGGTAGGGAGGGTCACGAAATTGTATTACAAAAAGTTATACCTCAATTCATTTATTGCAAAGCTGGTAGGCTTGCAACACAATTTATAAAATCTATCTTCATGGCTTCTATCTCCTTCTCCCATGATTTCTTAATGGAATCTACCACATTAAGTAGTGCGCTCAGTCCATAAGAAGCAATTTCACATGCTTGGAGGTTTTCAAAGTTAAACTTCTGAAAAGATGTCTTTACTGAAAGACATTCTTCCAACTATTCTTCAATTATGCTCAACTTCATAGAAGCATGCTCTCTCAAAAGAGTGTATCTTCTCAATTTAATGTCTTTCTCATCTTGTACAACTCTGATTTCATCGTAAAGTTTCCTAACTTTCTTCTCAACATCACAGACCTTCACATTGGGACTAGACAGAAGGTTTGTTTCATTTAGAATTTCTGCTTCCTTCAACTTTATCTTCTGATCTTCCTCAGTTGTCAAAGTCTCTGATTTTGTACACTGTATGTACAAAGATTTACCTATTTCCAAATGCTTCCTCAAATCCTTGATACAAATATCAAGATTATTGATATCATTTTTGATATTCTGACTGATGTTTAAAAGCATTCTAGCCTCATAGTCTTCTTGTGCTTTCACTTTTGCAATACAAGCTAGCTTTTTTAATTCAATATCAAAGGTGCTCATTACCTTCTTTGCCTTCTCCATAGGGTCTACTTCTGAAATTTGTGTAGTTACAGTACTTTGTAACTTCTCGGTTAGTTCCTTCAGACATCCTTCAAGACTCTTTACTTTCTTATTCTTACCAATTATTTTGTTCAAGGATGTAATCAGTTCCAACTGATCATGATCATCTACTTCTTTTCCCAAATGCTCAATCATAGATCCAATTTGAGTCTTCTTTCTAGTGTCAAAGTAAGACTGATATCTTCTTTGATGGGAATGGGAACTTGTTCTTCTGTAACTGGTGGTTCTACAATTGTGGTCTCTATCATCTCTTCTTCTTTTGTAGCTTCATATTCTTCAAAGGCCGAATTGTCAACAATGTTCTCCAAATTCTTGAATACATTTTCATCAGTATCCAAGGTGATTTTTGTATCTTCTACATTCATTGTTTCATCTTCAATATTAATATTTGGAGAAGCGGGATGTCCTCTTGTACTTTCTCACCTACTTGCTCTACTGCAACTGATGATTCTCCAACATATTCTACCATAACCTTGATAATATCCTATTCTATCTTAGAATTTACTTCTTCATACCTACCTCCCATAATCTGAATTGTTCTCCTTTTGGTTCTTAGATGGGTGCTTAGGGATTTCATGATTTGATTGAAATGAGTTTCATCTCTTATTTCACAAAGCTTCCTCAAAAGCTTTTCTCTAATAGTTGTCTCTTCCTCTGATGCTCTCTTCTCCCTATTTAGAAATTTTTATATAGATCATTAGGTATTTGTCCTTGAATAGTATCAAACTTCTTTCCAGTCAAGATCATATGCTTCACAACTACATTCTCCACATTAAGTCTATCAGAATAATCATAAAGATCATAATATTTGTTCACTCTTGCAAAGTCACCATTCTCAATAATCTTCTCATTAAGATTTTCAACTTTTAGTTTCCAGGATTTCTTCTTAGTAGTGACATCATCTTTAACTTTTGCAATCTTTCTTGGAATTGGTTACACTAGAGTTTTATGTCTCTTTCCTGGTCCAGTAGCACTTTCCTTAACTCTTTTGCTAGGTGTGGAGGAAGTGGATCTAGTAGACATCTTTTCTTCTATGTCCTTCTCAGGTACTTCCACTTTCACCTTTACTTGTGGTTCTTCTTATTGCATTGCAATTGATGATAAAGGAGGGATAGACAAAACTTTCTTTTGTCCACTCTCTCTGATTGTTGCTGTTGTCTGCTTTGCTACCAAAAACTCTCTCTCTGTCATTCCTATATCTTTTAGGATTTTCTTAATAGTGCTCTCAAATCTCTTCTTAGACTGCTTCTCTTCAATTAGAATCTTTGCGGAGTTGAAGTTCTCCTCAAAGGTTCCAAACCTATTACACTGAGTGTCCAACTTACACTTTAGTAGTCTACTAATATACTCTTCAGTATCTACCTTAGATATTTCATAGCAAAGAGGATCTATGAACTTTGTTCTAGGCTCTCCTGCTTCAATATAGGTAAGGTTAGTATCCACCATAAAACATATATCATCTTTATATTTTTCAACAAGAGACATAGGGATCCTTGATCTACTAGACACAATATTTTGAAATGTCATAATAACAAGTACTGCACTCTCATTAACACTGTCAATAACATGCCTTCTGTATACTACATTAATCCTTTCCATTGTAGTTTGTCCATCATTCCAGTCATTTCCTATGGTGTAAGGAAATCTCCTCAAAAGATGAAAGAACATATATGTGATTAGGGATGAGAACCTAAATTGTGTATACTTAGTTTTCTTGATCTTCTCCAAGTTCTCAAACAATTGAATTCTAATAATTTCACACATATCAACTACTACCCTGTCAACACACATAAGATAGGCTACATGTGCCATTCCAACTGCCATGTCATCCTCTCTTGAATTTGCACAAAACTTAGTAATTAGGATATTGCATAAGTATCTCACATCATCTTGTTTGATCTTACTAATCACAATTCCTCTACCATTATAGGATGATTTTGTGTTGTCAATGACTTTTTTCCTCATGTTTTTTCTCATTAAAAGGAATAGCTCTAGTTTTAGATAATCTAGTGACTTCATGAATCAAATTAGCTGTAATATCTATCACTCTATCTTCTAGCCAAAACTTTCCATTATGAATTCTACTCAAGATAATCTTAGTGCATTCTTCATTATCAAATTCATACTGTAATCCATATTTGACAATTTCATTATGTTCCAAATATTCAAAACCTTATTTTAGTGTCATATCCTGATTGTAAATCTTTTGATATTCATGTATGAAATCACTATCATTTATAGTCTCTAGTTTTCATCCAAGATAACTTCTGACATTCTCTAAATGTAAAACTTTGTTTGGTACGGATGATAGTGCAAACCTAGGGTCTTCTTCCAAGGGTTCTACTAGTTCCCTTTTCAATTTAGGTCTATTCTTATCTCTGACATTGTGTTTTAAGGAAACATCCATGATTTCTTCAAATTCCTTTACTGATTCAAAAGATTTGTCAAGTAAAATACCTTAATTTCATGATTTTAGGGCTTGCGTAGATTTGGCACAAAATTCTTCTCCAAATCCTTGCAAATGCTTTCAATCACTACTCTTTGATCTCCTTGACACTTGAATTTTCTTTGATGATCAAATAATACTGATCATAACCTTTTATTCATTCAATCTCACTTAGATCTAATATCACATTCAATTCTTTTGCCGCTTCTTTCCGAAAAGTTGTCTCTGCTAACCTGCAAAACTAAAAATTTCTTGCAATCTTGCAAAACATAATATTTTTCTTTGCACTCTTAACCATAGCATTGGAACATCATAAAATACCGTGCATGAATTGTGTAAGACTTAGTTCATCACATATCTACTTCTATACTAAATCTAAGTTCCTATTCTACTGTAATTTACATAAATTAAGTACTGTGAGATAGGTCAGGTAAAGATTCATTCTTACCTTTCAATACTTCACCTTCCTGATTACCTTTAATGTTGAATATGTCTCCTTGATCTGTGCTTTTGATAAACTTCACTTCATCTAAATTACTAAAGCATCCTTTCTGACTGTTACTAGCATCTTCATTTCTTCTTGCATGATTTCTGGGGTTAGGATTAGGATGAAAAACCCTATTGTTCATTCTGCAAAACCTTGCTGTATGTCCAATCTTGTTGCATATCTGACAAACAATTCCATTTTTTCCATATCTTGGTATAGGTTGATTGTTTTGTGATCTACAGTTTCTAGTAATGTGTCCAACCTTGTTGCATCTATAACATAGTACTCCACTTCTTCTGTTCATATCTTCAGTAGGTTTCTTATCTGCATTGTTAGTATTCCTAATCATTCTACCACCATCATTATTCTCAATAAATTTAGGTTTCCTAAATTCAATAGCTCTATGTCCAAACCCATGACAATTGTAACAATAACCATTAAGAGGTTTAAATTGTTTACCTATGCAATCTCTCATCATATGACCAATAGTATTACAAGCAAAACATCTACCTTTGAATTCTCTTTGCATACCTTTGGGTGATTCCTCTTGCTTCAGTGATTCTTCTTCTTTGGGTGTATCTTGAGATTTGTTTATCTCATCAGGCTTCTTCTCATACATGCTTTTAGATATCTTTAGATCTGGTTCCTTGCCTTCATCATTTGCTTTGAAAGTGTTGAATCCAAGACCAGTCTTATCATAGAATGGTTTTTGATAAGATATTTGTTCATCAATCTTCTCACTAGATGAATATAGCCTTTCAAGTTGTTGTTTGGATTGAGTTAGTTCACCTTTCACAATCTTATTGTATTTCTCAAGTTCATCATACTGCAAATTGACTTTCTCAAGTTCAGATATTACTTTACAAAGTTTAGATTTTAGTCCTTCATTTTCAGTCTTTAGACTTTCATTTTCAGATTTTAGATTCACTTCATTCTTGCCATTTCCATCTTTCAAACTAAGCTTCAAATTTTCTATCTTCAGTTCATGCTTAAGGATCTCATTTTCTTTTTCCAAATTGTCATCACAATCTTCAATAAAAACTTTGGATTCTTTTTCAGATCTTAGATCTTCCAATTTGTTTTTTAGTTTCTCAATGAGGTTCTTTCCATCATCATACTTTCTTTTCAAAGTATGTTTTTCAATAGTAAGAAAGTCAATCTGTTCAAGAGCTTCTTCAAGATTCTTCTGTAGTTGATCCATAGCCATAGAGATCTTACTCAAGCTGCTAGGCTTTCCTTGAATGATTCTTTTCAGAGTAACTAAGCTCTGATAGCAATTGTTAGAAATAGGGAATACTGAGAGGGGGGGTGAATCAATATTCTACAAACTTTATCTTTTTCCCAATTATGGATATAACAAATTATCTTTATACATGCATAACGTAAGAAGCTAAACAACATGCATAACAATAAATAACTCATAACACATTATTTGTTCGAGAGGAAACCCTGGCCAAGGGAAAACCCTGGTGGGGATGGTACCCACAAAGATCAACTAATCAAAAGTATCATGTTAAGGATGTTGACCCTGTTAGGAGTCTATTACAAGCATATAGTGTATCAGTCCTGATTAGGGGACTATAGGCCTTGTTAGAAGCCTCAACCCTTTTAGGAGTTATAGTACAAAATTTGATTACCAGATGAGCCCACTGCCCAAACAAGTAATGTACAATATACACTAATTAGAAAATAGGTTAAGGTACATAACCTTATACTACTTTCATCAATATCACTTCGCTTCTCTTTCACTATCACTATTACATATACTTCGCATCATATCACTTGTCCACTTGTGTTCTTTCTCAATAATACTACTACTTACAATTACAATTACATTTACATTTTACATTTACATTTATACCAATAGATTTATCCAAGAGTTAACATCTAGGATGTCATCCCTTTATTTTGTTAAGTCATTATTTTGATAAACAAAATAATTCCTTAACTCTTTACTAGTTTTGTCTTCATATTCTGTCTTGTCGGCTTCACATTGTCTTCGGTAAAACTCTCATAACTTCTTCTGTACATGTCGTACTGACTTGCGCTTTGAGATGGGTGATCAATAGACATCATAGAGTTTATGTTCAAGTGCACAAGCACTGAACTTACACGATCTAGTCAATGTCACAAAAAAAACTATGTCCAGGTTCACTGGTAAAACATTGTCTCACACTTAGACAAATTTGCAATGCACTCTGTCATACTTGCTCTCTGACCTGTGCGATCTTCATGTGGATCATATGTTGCCTGCATAATGACAACATCTATGTAATCAACTCATCCAAATTTCCAACAATTGATAGATAATGACTTATTGCACTATGTATGGTGCCTATTGCTAGGTTTTCACCAACATACTTGTCGAAGGCACTTGAATTTCCAAGTTTTCACCGTTGGATGATATTTTTTCTTTGATTTTTTGTTTAAAAAAAATTCTTTATATTTTTCTAGATATTCCAATTTTTATGGATTTTATAAATATGTAGGATCTGGTTTAGGAATAGAAACTCTTTAGATGTATGATGTTGATAGGATCATTCAGGGGCTCACCTTCTGGTGTTGATAGCTGATAGGCTCTGGAGCCAAAGCATGTTGTGACAAGATAGGGGCCAAACCAAGTAGGCTCAAATTTTCCCTTTTTCTCTTAGTGTGCTTGCACTTTCTAGTTTTCCTTTAGGACCATGTCGCCCACTTGGAATTGTCTTGGATGGACTTTCTTGTTATAACTCCTTTTGAGTTGATTCTTTTATGCAACTAGGTGATCATATGCTTGTTGTATCTTTTCATGTAATAGGTCCAGCTATTTGAGGTGTGCCACACAATAGTCTTCATTCATGGTATATTTATTCATGGAGACATGCAATGATGAGAGCTTAACCTCAATGGGTAGAATTACATTGGCACCATATACAAGAGAATATGGGGTGGTGCCTATGGGAGTGTGATAAGAAGTACGATAGGCCTAGAGGGAAGGATTTATTTGGAGGTGCCAGTCATGACTGGAATGATTGAGAACATTCTTGAGGATTTTGAGGATGGTTTTGTTGGTTGCCTCAGCTTGGCCATTTCCTTGAGGAAAATATGGGCTGGAGAAATGGTGATGGATTTGGAGTCTGGCACACAAATCATCCACATGCTATTTTTCAAAAGGTATGTCATGGTTTGTGAAGATGGTAGATGGTATGCTGAAATGGCAAATCATGTGGTATAAGTTGAACTTGGATATTTGGATGCTAGTAGTTAGGGTGAGCAGAATTTCTTTAACCCACTTTGTGAAGTACTCCATGGTCATTATGATGTATTTATGTCCATTTGAGGAAAGGGGGGTGATTAACCCAATGAGGTCAAATCCCTAACATAAAAATTGCCAAGGTGGCACAATGGGCTACAAATCTTGAGCTAGCACATGAATCAGATTCACATATTGCTGACATGGTAGATATTTCTTCACAAATTCATAAGAATCATGTTCAATTATGGGCCAATAATACCCAAATCGAAGAAACTATTTTTCTAGAATCATGCCACTTGTGTGGGCACCACAAATTCCATCATGGACCTCTTGTAAATCCAGGATGACCACGTTTGAATCTAAACACCTAGAAAGGCTATTGTGGTATCCTCGATGATAAAGGGTGTTGGCTACAAGAGTGTAGTGGGAAGCTATGCAAATTAATTTTTGGCATTGGTTATTGGTGAGATGGGGAGATATTATACCATTCTTTAGATAAGCATGGATGTCTTGGTACCATGTGGAAGTTGGACCAACCAAGACACACACCATTTCTAAATTGACATTCTCATAAGTTGGTGTGTGTAGCTGCTCGAGTAAGAATTAGTACTGAGTTAAATCCTGAGGGATCTCTAATAAGGATCCAATGGTTTCCATTGCATCAACCTCTTTGTTTTGAAGCCTTGGTATTTGCGTGAACTGTAGATTCATGAAATTCTCTTTTAGTTTGTCTAGTAGTTCTTTGTAGGGTAGTAGCTTATCATCCTTTGCCTAATAGTAATCTAGGACCTACTTGATAATCAGTTGTGAATCTCCAAACACTTGCAATTCTATGATATTCCATTGGATAGTTGTTTTGAGGCTTGAGATGAGTGCCTCATATTCTACAATGTTCTTTGTACATGGGAATCCCAATTTGAATTATTTTGGAATATAGTCACCTTGAGGTGTGACAAATAGGATTCCTACCCTTGATCCATGTAATGTGTAGGATCCATCAAAGTAGAGATTCCACATGGGTCTTTCTTTGATCATACACAAATGTTCATTAGGGAATTCCATGATTAGTGGATATGCATCCTCTAGAGGTTCTTTTGCTAGTTGATCGGCAATTACTTGCCCTTTGATTTCTTTTAGATCTATGTACTGGATGTCAAAATCACTGAGGAGCATGACCCATGTTTCCATACAACCTATGAGATTTGTTCTTGATAGCAGATACTTGAGTGGATCCACCTTTGAAATGATATTGATTGTGTGGCTAAGAATGTAATGCCTAAGATTTTAAGTGGCAAAGACCACTACAAGGCATGCCTTCTCCATGGGTGAGTAATTGAGCTCATAGTTGACTAGAGTTTGACTGATATAGTAAATAGATCTCTCTTTGTTGTTGTCATCATGTTGTGCTAAGAGTGCCCCTAGTGCTGTAGTTTTTGTTGAGATGTATAGTATGAGAGAGTGTCCTAAAATTGGCGATATCAGGATGGGAGAGTTGGCTAGATATTCTTGTTAGAAATAGGAAATACTCAGAAGGGGGGTGAATCAGTATTTCACAAACTTTTTCTTTTGCCCACTTATGGATATAACAGATTACTTTAGTGCATACAAAGATTATCAACCTGATTAACAAACATAGTAGTAAATAGAAAGAACTCATAACACATCATATGTTCTCGAGGAAACCCTGGCCAAGGGAAAACCTTGGTGGGGATGGTACCCAAAAAGATCACTAATCAAAAGTATCCCATTAGGGATATTGGACCCTATTAGGAGTCAATTTACAATGTATAGTAGATTTGTCCTGGTTAAAGGACTTTAGGCCTTGTTAGAAGCCTTAACCCTGTTAGGAGTTAGATTACAAAACCTGATCACCAACTGAGCTCACTGCCCAAAAAGGTAATACAAAATGTTTCTAACTGTAATATGGTACTACTTACAACTTCGCATCAATAGCCTTTACTGCTATCACAATATACAACTATCGCAAGTTATCTTTTTTTTTCTTTTTACATATCAGTTCTATAGTTCATTACATTTCAAGTATGCCTAATATATGAGTTATTAAAGCTAATAACTTTACATGGTCAACTTCCAAAATCTTTATCCAAGAGTAAACATCTAGGATTTTGTCCTTTCATAATGTTAAATCATTATTTTGACAAGCAAAAATAATCCCTTAACTCTTTCGCTAAAACTGTCTCCAAAACTGTTCTGTTTGCAAAAACTATCTTCGGTAAACTTTGAATAACTTTATTCGTACTACTCCAAACTTTATGTGCACTGAGATGGGGTATCCTCATACTCTATAGAATCTTCAATGAGCTATGAAAACAAAAATATTTCTCCAATGGACATCGCCAACTAAATCTTCATCGGGTGCTCTGTCAGGATCACTATATCCATACTTAGACAATTTCTTCCTTCAACTTGCTATACTTGCATTCCAAATTCTACGCTCTCAATAGAGATCATATGTTTCCATAATGACAACATCTATGCATCCACATTAGCCAAATTGCAAACAATCTCACCCTTTTTCATTGGTGGCAACATATGGGAAAATTGGCTAAGTGTGCAAACAAAACTTCAAAAACACTTATACAAAATTGTAGCCAATAGAAAAAGTTATACAATATGTATAAAATATCATACTCCATAGAATAGCTCCCCCTATGAGTATCCTTCCTCAACATATATTCAATTTTCTGCTATCTCTCCCCCTTTGACAACAATGACAAAGATAGGGTGTACAAAAATTTCAAAAACTTTATACCTTATTATCAGTTATTGCAAAGCTAGTAGGCTTGCAACACAATCACCAAACTCTAACTTCCAAGATTCAAAATCTTTCTCCCATATCTTCCTGATGGATTCAGCAACATTGAGTAGAGTACTCAATTTGTATGCTGCTGTCTGACAAGCTTGCAGGGAATTGAAGCTAAACTTCTGAAATGATGTCTTTGCTGAAAGACACTACTCAATTTGATCTTCAACAATTGATATCTTCATTGAGACATGCTCTCTCAAGATGTTAAACCTGATCATCTTTCTGTTCTTCTCCTCTGCTAATATTCTGATTTCATCTTTCAATTTCCTTATGCTCTTCTCTACAGAACTTATCTTGACATTAGGGCTTGTCAAGGTGTTTGTCTCAGCTGTAATAGCATCTAACTTCTCTCTGATCTTCTTATCCTCTTCAACTGTTAGGATTTCTGATTTAGTGCATTGTATGTACAAATTCTTTCCTATCTCAAAATGTCTCCTCAAATTCTTTATGCATACATCTAAACTACCAATATCATTTCAAATATTTACACTTAAATTTTGTTGCATTTCTGCTTCAAAGTCTTCCTGAACTTTTATTTTAGCAATATCCTTCAAGTTAGAAAATTCAGAGTCAAAAGAATTCATTACTGATTGAGCTTTCTCAAGTGGATCTGATTTAGATACATTAGTGCTGATCACACTCTTAAGTTTCTCTTTCAAAACTCTAACTTTGCCTTCAAGGTCTTTCACCTTCTTATTCTTTCCAATAATTTTATTCAGAGATGTGATGAACTCAAGCTGATCATCATCTTCAACTTCTTTTCCAAGGTCTTCAAACATTGAACCAATATGCCTCTTCTTACTATCAGGTGCACTAATGTCCTCAATTGGTATAGAAGGTGCACTAGAGGTAGTGGCCTCTGTCAAAATTTGTTTGCCTTTAACTGACTGCTTTGCTGGAACTGATTCTAATATAGTTGGTGCTTCCTCTGCCTCTATATTCTTCTCTGATTCTATAACCTTTTCTTGCTCTCCCAAAGCCAAATTGTCAACAATGTTTCCTAGATCATGAAATATTGCATCATCTGATTCTAGAGTCACTTTGGTGCCTTTAATATCCATTGATTCTTTTCCAATATTGATATGTGAAGAAGATGGAACTTCTTCAATACCAACTTCCTCTGCATGCGGTTCCTCTAATTGCTTCTGCTGAGGATCTGATTCAACATGCTTTTCTACAACTATATCTGCAAGAACTTGCATTACTGCTTGCTCTGTCTCTTTTTGTAGTTCCTCCTTTTTGCCTCCCATTATAAGGATTGTTCTTCTCTTAGTTCTCAATAAATTTCCAAGAGACTTCAAGAATCTCTTCAAATTATCTTCATCCTTAACTTCATAGAACTGTCTGATTACATGTTCTCTCATCTTTATGTCCTCTTCTTGTGCTCTTTGTTTTCTATTCACAAGTCTGTTATACAAATCTTCTGGGATCTTACCATGAATAGTGCTAAGTTTCTTATCTGCCACAATCATGTGTGCAACCATTGCATTTTCAAAGTTCAATTTGTCAAATGATCCATATAGATCATAGAATTTATTCAACTTAGTGAAGTCTCCATGCTTCAATATATCTTCATTAACTCTTTCAATTCTTGGTTTCCAAGTTTTCTTCTTGATTGAAACTACATCATCATCTTTAATTACTGGTACATTTCTAGGTATAGGTGGTACAATCACTTTCTGTCTCTTGCCGGGTCCTTTTGCACTCACTTTTACTCTTTTGCTAGGAATAGGAGAAAAATATTTATCTCCTTCATCTTTTTTAGGTACTTCAACTTTTACCTTTACTACAATAGGATCAACAGGATCTGCACTTGATGTCTCAGGTGGAATTACAAGATTTTCACTTTGCTTCAAGGCTTCTGTAGTCTTCTTAGCTATGTCAAACTCATGACTTGACATACCAAATTCTTTCAATATTTTCTTCATAGTACATTCAACTCTCTTACTAGATTGCTTCTTTTCTCTCAAACTTATTGTATAGTTGAAATTCTCTTCATAGGCTCCAAACCTATTTGCATGACCATCCAACTCACACTTTAACAATCTATTCACATATCCTACTATTTCTACTTCAGATATTTCATAGCCAAGAGGGTCTATGAATTCCATTCTAGGCTCAACTGCTTCAATGTAGGTGAAATCAGTGTCAACCATAAAACAAATGTCATCTTTATGCTTTGCAACTAAGGATTGAGGAATCCTTGATTTGTTCTTTACAATATTCTGAAAAGTCTTCAATACAAGCTTCACACTATCATTAACTTTATCAAAAAGGTGCTTCATGTAGACTGAGTTTATTCTTTCCATTATATTCACATTGTCACTCCAATCAACTATGTAAGGAAATCTTCTCAAAATATGGAAAAACATATAGGTTATCAGAGATGAAAACCTAAACTGTGTGTACTTAGCCTTCTTATTCTTTTCTAAGTTCTCAAATAATTGAATTTTCAAAATTTCACATAGGTCTACTGGTTTCTTCTCAATACACATAAGATAAGCTACATGAATCATTCTTGCAACCATGTCATCTTCCCTTGAACTACCATAGAATTTAGTTGTTAGGATCTTGCAAAGGTACCTAACATCATCTTGCTTAATCTTACTTATCACAATTCCTCTACCATTATAACTAGATCCAGTGTTATCTAAAACAATCTTTCTCATGTTCTTTTCATTCAGTGGAATCTCTCCAACTTTCGATAATCTAGTAACTTCATGAATTAGGTCGGTATTTATATTAATAACTCTATCCTCCATCCAGAATTTCCCATTGTGGATTCTACTTAAAATGATCTTGGTACATTCCTCATCATTGAATTCATACTTCATGGAATATTTGATAATTTCATTGTTCTCTAGGTGCCCATAAGCTGGTTTAACTGACATGTCTTGATTGTACAATTTCCTGTAATCATCACTAAAATTTTCATCTCCCAAAGTTTCAAACTTGCAACCTAAATATCCTTTAACATTCTCAATGTGCAGTACTCTGTCTGGTACAGATGATAATGCTAGACTGTCATCAATTTTAGTTGGTTCTACTAGTTCTTTCTTAATCTTTGGTCTATTCTTATCCTTAACATTATGAGCCATAGAAATATCCATCTTATCAACTGATTAAAGATCAAAAAATACCTCAACTTTGCAAATCTAGGGTTTCGGTATGATCGTCGCTGCAAACTGCTTCCAAACTTCTTCAAATCATCCTAAACTCACTTTTCTTCTTTCAAATCTCTTTTCAATCACTTTTTAATCATAATAACTTCGATTTGGACCTTATAACACTTCACATTAACTCGATCTGACATCACATTCATTCATTTTGCCGTTAAAACCTCAAAAAGCTGATTTCGCAAACCTGCAACCATAAAACTTTCTGCGACCTCACAAAACACAATATTTTCTTTTGCACACTTAACCATAGCATTAGTACAACATAGTAAACCTATATCTAACTACGCAAAACTTAACTCATTCAAATTCCTAATCTACACTAATCCTAAGTCCTAAACTACAAAAACTTACATAATTTAAGTACTTAAAGAAGGGTCAGGTAAAGATTCATCCTTACCATCGGTTACATTACCTTTCTAACCACTTTTAGTGCTGACTATAACTCCTTGATCTATGCCTTTGTCAAATTTAACTTCATCTTTATTGCTACAGTAACCTTTCTCTTTGTTTCTTGCATTTTCAATCCTTCTTGCATTGTTCCTAGGGTTAGGGTTATGATGATAACCTCCATTGTTCATCCTACAAAATCTTGTTGAATGTCCAAACTTGTTGCATATCTGACAAATGATTCCATTGTTTCCAAATCTATGTCCTTGCTGGTTAATCTGTGACCTACAATTTCTAGCAATGTGTCCTACTTTGTTGCATCTAAAACATACTACCACTTTTCTTTGATTCATTTCTTCAATAGATTTCTTATCTGCATTGTTATTATTCCCAATCATTCTATGATAATTATTCAAAATTACTTTAGGTCTTCTACATTTGTTAGCTCTATGTCCAAAACTATGACAATTATAACAATTTCCACTAAAAGGTTTAAATTGCTTACCTGTGCAATCTCTCTTCATGTGCCCAATAGTATTACAAGCAAAACATCTACCTTTGAATTCTCTTTGCATACCTTTAGATGATTCTTCCTATTTTGATTCTTCTTTCTTTGATTCTTCTTTCTCTCTAGGTGGTTCTTCTTTAGGTGGATCTTCCAATGTGTTCTCATCTAGCTTTATTTCCTCCACACTTTCAGATGTCTTCAGATCTAGCTTCTTACTTTCATGGTTTGTTCTAAACATACTATATCCAAATCTAGTCCTATCAAATAATGGTTCTTCAAAAGAAATTTGTTTTTCAATCTTATCACTTTTTGAATATAGCCTTTCAAGTTGTTGTTTAGATTGAGTTAATTCACCTTTCATAATTTTGTTATACTTCTCAAGTTCCACATACTGCATTTTTACTTTTTCAGATTCAGATGTTTCCTTTTCAAGTCTTGACCTCAGATCTTCATTCTCAATTTTCAATTTTTCATTATCAGATCTCAAATTTCCATCTTTCATACTAAGCTTCAGATTTACTATCTTCAACTCATGCTTAAGGATCTCATTTTCTTTTTCTAATTCATCACAATCTTCAACAAGCATATCAGATTTCTTTTCAGATTTTAGATCTTCAATCTTACCTTTTAATTTGTCAA
Organism: Chamaecyparis obtusa; assembly: GCA_027943335.1. Classification (NCBI taxonomy): domain Eukaryota; kingdom Viridiplantae; phylum Streptophyta; class Pinopsida; order Cupressales; family Cupressaceae; genus Chamaecyparis; species Chamaecyparis obtusa. Next base: position 654,644 of record BSBK01003657.1, read on the forward strand.
TAGCATTCTTTGCATCTTCATATTTTCTTCTTAAGGAGTTTCTTTCATTAGTAAGCATATCAATCTATTCAAGAGCTTCTTCAAGATTCTTTTGAAGTTGATCCATATCCATAGAGATCTTACTCAAGCTGTTAAGCTTTCCTTGAATGTTCCTTCTCCGAGTAACTGTGCTCTGATACCAATTATTAGAAATAGGAAATACTGAGAGGGGGGGGTGAATCAGTATTTCACAAACTTTTTCTTTTGCCCACTTATGGATATAACAGATTACTTTAGTGCATACAAAGATTATCAACCTGATTAACAAACATAGCAGTAAATAGAAAGAACTCATAACACATCATATGTTCTTGAGGAAACCCTGGCCAAGGGAAAACCCTGGTGGGGATGGTACCCACAAAGATCACTAATCAAAAGTATCCTATTAGGGATATTGGACCCTATTAGGAGTCAATTTACAATGTATAGTAGATATGTCCTAGTTAAAGGACTTTAGGCCTTGTTAGAAGCCTTAACCCTGTTAGGAGTTAGATTACAAAACCTGATCACCAGCTCAGCTCACTGCCCAAAAAGGTAATAAAAAATGTTTCTAACTATAATATGGTACTACTTACAACTTCGCATCAATAGACTTTGTTGCTATCACAATATACAACTATCGCAAGTTATCTTTTTTTTTCTTTTTACATATCAGTTCTATATTTCATTACATTTCAAGTATGCCTAATATATGAGTTATTAAAGCTAATAACTTTACATGGTCAGCTTCCAAAATATTTATCCAAGATTAAACATCTAGGATGTCATTCCTTCATAATGTTAAGTCATTATTTTGACAAGCAAAAATAATCCCTTAACTCTTTCGCTAAAACTGTCTCCAAAACTGTTCTATCTGCAAAAACTGTCTTCGGTAAACTTTGAATAACTTTGTCCGTACTGCTCCAAAATTTATGTGCACTAAGATGGGGTATCCTCATACTCTATAGAAGCTTTAGTTAACTATGCAAACAAAATATTTCTCCAATGGACGTCGCCAACTAAATCTTCATCGGGTGCTCTGTCAGGATCACTGTATCCATACTTAGACAATTTCTTCCTTCAACTTGCTATACTTGCATTCCAAATTCTACGCTCTCAATAGAAATCATATGTTTCCATAATGACAACATCTATGCATCCACATTAGCCAAATTTCCAAAAATTCTTTGAGTTTCTCAATGCTCCTTTGACAGATAGGATCCCATTTGAAGCTTGTGTCCTTGCAAAGAAAATGCATGAAAGGTTGCCACTTTTCTGCTAGCTCTGAGATAAATTGATGCACTGATTAAAGCTTTCCTTGTAGGCTCCTAAGTTGCTTGATTCTTCTTGGTGGAGGCATTTTCATAATGGATTTGACCTTTTTAGGATCAATATCTATGCCACGCCATGATAATATGAAGCCTAGTAGCTTTCCAAATGTTACACCAAAGACACATTTCTTTGGATTGAGCTTCAAGCCATACTGATGCAGATGATCAAACACACTTTCAAGGATATCTAGGTGTTTGTAGCATATTTTTGATTTTACAAGAATGTTGTCTACATAGTCTTCTAGAATTTTGTAGATCATTTCATGGAAGATTGTTGTCATTGCTCTCTAATATGTAGCTCTTGTTGGCATTAAGCAGAATTGCCACTAGTGACAACACTTATTTGCATTCTGGGTGCAAACCAAGAAGATAGTGCAAACCAAGCAGATAGTGCAAACCGAGCAGATAGTGCAAACCGAGCAGACAGTGCAAACCGAGCAAACAGTGCAAACCGAGCAGACAGTGCAAACCGAGAAAGTTAGTACAAACCAAGCAGGACAGTGTAAACCGAGTAACATCATGTCTACCGAGTCACCAATATTTACTGAGTTCAAAACCTACCGAGTGGTCAGTATGAACCGTGCCTTCACTTCTACCGAGTGCATGACGATGCCGAGTAATGCAGTGGACGCCGAGTATCAAAAAGTCACCGAGTTAGTTTGAAGGAACCGTGTAACCATACTTGGGCCGACTAGTAGCACTTATGTTTATTTGTCAAGCTGACTTTGTAATTGTAATTATAATTAATTGTTTAAGACTTGTATATAAACAATATTGTAAAAATGTCAAGAAGAATGTAAGAAGCATATATGTGAAAAAGAAAGAAAGGTAGAGATAAGCGAATTACAAAGGGCTTCAGCAGTATAAGGAAAAGCAAAGACAAATTCATCACAGAAGGTGATCAATACATCAGCGAATCTCAATCAGCAATCCAGTTGCAAAGCAAGAGATCTACTGTTTCATCCTAACAGGTGAATCAGTACTAAATCCTTTAACCGGGTAGACTTAACAGTCTTTTGTAAAATCTCTTTACCGAGTGCATACTTCATTGTATGTTTGTAAATCCTTTAACAAGGTGGATTTAGCAATCCTTATTGCTCCTAACAGGGCAGATCATCAGAAGTGATCAAATTGTAAGCCTTAACTGGCCAACTTTATTCTGTAGTATTAAAGCTTTGTGGGTTCCATCCCCACCCCAGTTTTACTTTCTTTTTGGAAGGTTTCTGGGTAACCAAATCTATGTGTCATTATTGTGAATGCTTTTAAGTTTCATGCTTTCTGTATGCAAAGGTTAAAGTAAATTACATGTTAATACATCTGTAATTGAAAGAAAATTTGGAGTTACTGATTCACCCCTCCCCTCTCAGTAACTCGGTTAATTCCTGAATATTTCCAACAATTGGTATCAGAGCAGCATTGGTTCTCAAGACAAAGCTTAACTAGCTTGAGCAAAGATCCAGGACAATGGAGGTATTCAAACTGAACAAGGTGATTGAAAATGAAAAGCTAGATCTGGAAATGGCCATAGCTAAACTTAAAGAAGCAAAAGAACATCTTTCCCAATCCCTAAGAAGAAGGAAGGAACTTGCAAATCAGATGAATGATCAGAATTACATTGAAGAAAAGGTTGAAGATCTTTTTCCCTCTAATAGCTCAGATGAAGCAAACAATGCTGTCAAAGAACTCCTAGAAAAGAATGGGTCTCTGTAGGAAGAAGTGAGAAAATTAAAAAGAGAACAAGAGCTACACTCTACAAGATTTTGTGAGATCTTGGAACAAAGAAACAAGTTGAAAGATGAATTAGATGGAAGGAACATTGAAGTCCAAAATAAAACCCTTCAGCTAGAAAACCTAATTGATCAGATCTCTCATACAAATGAGGAAATTCTGAATCTAAGATCAGAAATAGAAAGCACAAGAGAAGAACTAAGATCTGAAAAGGAAATCAATCTAAGATTGGTGGATGACCTAAATGCTGAAAAACAAATCAATGAAGGAATGTTGAAAAGCCAAGAAGACTTGAATCAGCTGTATGAGCAAAATCTTCATAGGCAAAAAGGAAAAGCAGGACTTGGATACAAAGGAGAAGGTGAATCTTCTAAGCAAGGTACTCAAAGGAATCAGAAACCTACTTGTAATCACTATGGTAAAATAGGACATACTTCAAATAAATGTTGGAACAATGAAAAATTAGAATTCAATGGAAAATGCTACAACTGCAATCAACCTGGTCACAAAGCAAATAAATGCAGGGAAAAACCAAGATTCAGAGGTAATTGTCACAAGTGCAACAAACAAGGTCACAAAGCATCCGAGTGCAGATCCAAGACATTCAATCCAGCAGAACAAATTATGAAAGCAATTTTTGGATGGGACTACAACACCTGGTGTAGATGTCATTACTGTGGAGAATATGGACACATTGGCATGAATTGCATAAAACATCATCTAAGGAAAAGAGATACTACCGTAAGATGCTTCAAATGCACTAAACTCGGTCACATAGCCAGAAACTACATGAATGCTAGTGAAGTTAAAGATGGAAAGAAGAATGAAGCAACTAAGGTTAGGAAACAGGTGAGACAAAAATGGATTCCTAAATCTATCAAGAAAACTAGTCCAAGTAATGGAATGGATGGCTCTACCGACTCAAACTAAATTTCCAAGAAAGCACTGGAACTGTATTCTCATAGAACAATCCCAAGCAGTTCCAGAACCGAATTAAAAGAAAGATCTAAATCAGCATACAAGATGCAGTAAGATCACAGGAAGGTCGGTATTAGTCTTTACCGAGCATGGTCGGTACCCGTCTTTACCGAGTGAGGTCGGAGCAATATGAATTCTCAAGTTCACCGAGTTGCGAAGTCTTTACTGAGCAATTAATTCTTAGTGGGTGACAGTCTCTCGGAATTCATACCCTAATTTGTACTGAGCATTAATGATGGAGTTGTAAACAAAAAGCAAGTAATCAAACTCATTCTTCACCGCGAACCTTTAGCACTTTGAGAGCAGAAAATTTCAAGAGCAACCCAGTGATTCAATACCTTTGCGAAAGGAATTTTCTATGAGCTACCATGGCATCATCCAGCACCTTAGTGAAGAAAGGATCTGATATGTTAGTCCAAGGGGAATGGAAAGCACCAGATTTCAAGATCATGCCCGCAATTGCAGCAGCCCTAGATCCGAACGGAGCTCAATCTCAGATTCCTCCTAAGATACTACTTATTAACGATATTCGCAATCATTTCAACTGTTCAATTCATGAAATGGGGAACCTAGAACTAGATATTGTGTGTGAGGAACTGTGTGTGGATGGTATTCTGAAACCCGAGCACAAACATCTGGAAGATAAAGGTTTAGTTCACATTGCACATCTACCTCAAAACTTTCGAGATAAATGGGTTAGGTACATTCTCAGCCGTGTACATGATGGCAAGATTTGGCTTGAGCAACCCATAGAGATCACAAAGAAGTGAGAAGATGATTCATCAAATCACCGGTCTTCCCATGTTGAACAAAGCAAAAACTACCAAAACCCTAGGTCAGATGGAACTAGAGAAGAAAACCCTAGCCGAGTGGGATGGTAGAGGCATGAAAGTTAGCAGCATTACCGATGCTGAACTAAAGTTTGGTACACACATAATTGCCCATAAGATTTACAGTTCAAGTCGACAGAATAGTGTCTCCTATGAAGCTATTGACCTAGCATACAAAGTGGTCAAGAATAACTTAACATTTGACCTAGCAGACTTATTGTTAAAGCAGTTTAACAAAAACATGGAAAGCATTCAAACTTCCAAAAATAATCCATGTAAGTTTGGATCCTTATTGGTCTGTTTATTCTTCTATGGTCAGAAATTCTTCCCTTCTAAAGGAAAAGTTGTATGGAGAAAAGATGTGCCAGTCCTTTATGAAATAAATGAATACATCTCAGAAATGGGTCAAAATTTTGAAAGCATCATGGATAATTATTTTGAGTCTTTCAAAGAGAAAATGAATGACAGATTCTAGATTCCACAGAAGTTGGTGGAAGATTACAAGGATGAAATTTGTTTTATGGTGGATTGTGACAATGTATATATTCAAGCAGCTAAACCGAGGACTGTATATGTAAAACCTCTTCCTTATGAGGTAAATATTGATGAAACCAAGAATATCATTGAAGCTCTTCTTAATCAGCCTGTCAATCCCAAAGCTCCATATTTCAGAACATATGATGAAGCTAAGGTGAGAATTGAACTAAGCATAAAGCTTCCACAGGCGATAAACAAAGGAAAGAAGAGGATAGCCAAAATGCAAATGATAACCGAGGACAAAGAAGAAAAAGATGAAGAAGAAGAGGAAAAGGATGAGAAAATAGAGGAACCTGAACCTGTAAAGAAGAAAGGAAAGGTATTCATCACTAAGGCACCTAAGCCTCCCACTGCTGTATTTACAAGAAGAAATGCAAGAGACAAGGCAGACAAGGCAGATAAAGACATAGTATTCAAAAGGCCTCCTTTAAACTTTCAAGAAAGGATCAAACTCTTTAGAGACGGATCAGGATCTGGAGTAAGTAACATAAAATCTTTTAAATATGAAACCAGATCGGAAACAGAATAGAAGGAAATAGAAGATGCTGTTATTGAAAAGATGGGACAGTGGAAATACTCTCTTGATGACATAGCCCCATAGGTTCCAGCTGTCTTATTAAATCCAATAAAAATGAGATGGAGCAATGCAAAGCAAACTGTGATAGACTTATTTGATCAAACCCTGAGATAGTTAATGCCGAGCTTAAAAAATGATGAAGTAAAGAAGGCATTAAAATAAAATGAAAATAAGATGACACTAAGGTTCAATACTTGTTTGATTCTGATCAACAATATTGAATCGGTTGTGAAGGCTGCAAATGCTACATGGAAGAACATATACCACCTTCACCAACCGAGTATTGAAATAGTCATAATAAAAGATATTGAAGATGACAGTGATGAACAAGAAGAAGCCACTGAGGTAGATGATACTGTAAGGATAGCAGCAGAAGTCATTGCATTCCTTCCTACCTCTCCAGCAAAAGTTTCTACATCCAGCCCGGAGACACCTTCAAGCATGGTTGTGACAACTTCAACATTTGTCCAATCATCTATAGCAACAACAGAAGCAACTACCATTTCTTCTACCGAGTTGCAGTCTCCCACATCATCAAGTTTTCCAGCAGTAAGTTTTCCAGTTTTTGAATCTACAAGTGTAAATATTTTAAGCTCTCCAGTAGACAGTGTGCCAGTCTCTATAGCCAGCCCTACTATATCTACTGTCACTACTACTAAGGCATTAAGTACAAACAAGCCTAAGGCTCTACCGAGTATAAAATTTTTGGGTAAGAATATAGTAGAGGATATAGACCTAGATGAAGAGATAGAGATTCCAACAATTGGTATCAGAAGAGAGAGACAAGGAATATCAAATCATCAAGGATGCTAAGGACATTTTGTCTGATGCATTAGGTATTAAAGTAGACTCCTCCCAACATGTTTTGCTATAATTAGCTGAAGTAGTAAATAAATACAATGAGGATTCATCTGGGACAGAAAAGTTAGTTGAAAGAGCCGAGAAGAGATTCAACAATAAAGTGCTTGAGCACATTGCTCAGCACATAGCTATCAACCAAGTAGAATTGTCTTCAGTTTTGTCAAACATTGAATCTACCTATTCGAATGCTACCTCTCTTTTGGCCAGATTGTGCAACATTGCCGAGTTCACAAAGGATGTCATGGATAAAATGAATAAAATGGATGAGGTTATGAAGATTAGCATACAGAAGCTGCAACTTGAACCAAGTTCAAGCTCTGCTCATCACATGAAAATCTCATACCTATCAACTATGTAGTCAGATCTACTAAAAGAAGACACAAGGATCCGGTCCACACTGCTAGACATCCAACACATGATCCTTCCCATCATGAATACAATGTATAAGCACATTGAACATTCCAAAACATTGATTCATGACAATCAGTTCTCTATAGCAGATCACATGATTGAACTCTCTGCAGAAGTCCAAATTGCAATCCAAACATGCAAGATTTTGCAAGAAAGTTGGGACAGAACCCTGGCACTAATAATGAAGGTACATTCTGATTTTCTATCAAATTTTGGATTCTCTCTGTAAATCACTTGTATATGATTCTTTGGCATTATCGCCAAAAAAGGGGGAGATATGTATAGAAGGAGATATGTATAGAAGGAGATATATGTATAGAAGAAGATTTGTATAGAAAAAAAGTTAACACATTGAAAGGGGGAGACAATGTATAAAGCCCTATAACAAAGACAAATTTTGAAAAATCAAAATAAAACTCAGCATGATTCATGTATATAAGTTTTGGCCAATAAGTGTTTTTGTCACTAATGCCAAAGGGGGAGATTGTTGGCATTAAGCAGAATTGCCACTAGTGACAACACTTATTTGCATTCTGGGTGCAAACCGAGTAGACAGTGCAAACCGAGCAGACAGTGCAAACCGAGCAGACAGTGCAAACCGAGCAAGTTAGTACAAACCAAGCAGGACAGTGTAAACCGAGTAACATCATGTCTACCGAGTCACCAATATTTACCAAGTTCAAAACCTACCAAGTGGTCAGTATGAACCGTGCCTTCACTTCTACTGAGTGCATGACGATGCCGAGTAATGCAGTGGATGCTGAGTATCAGAAAGTCACCGAGTTAGTTTGAAGGAACCGTGTAACCATACTTGGGCTGACTTAGTAGCACTTATGTTTATTTATCAAGCCGACTTTGTAATTGTAATTGTAATTAATTGTTTAAGACTTGTATATAAACAATGTTGTAAAAATGTCAAGAAGAATGTAAGAAGCATATATGTGAAAAAGAAAGAAAGGCAGAGATAAGTGAATTACAAAGGGCTTCAGCAGTATAAGGAACAACAAAGACAAATTCATCATAGAAGGTGATCAGTACATCAGCGAATCTCAATCAGCAATCCAGTTGCAAAGCAAGAGATCTACTGTTTCATCCTAACAGGTGAATCAGTACTAAATCCTTTAACCGGGTAGACTTAACAGTCTTTTGTAAAATCTCTTTACCGAGTGCATACTTCATTGTATGTTTGTAAATCCTTTAACAAGGTGGATTTAGCAATCCTTATTTCTCCTAACAGGGCAGATCATCAGAAGTGATCAAATTGTAAGCCTTAACTGGCCAACTTTATTTTTTAGTATTAAAGCTTTGTGGGTTCCATCCCCACCCTAGTTTTACTTTCTTTTTGGAAGGTTTCTGGGTAACCAAATCTATGTGTCATTATTGTGAATGCTTTTAAGTTTCATGCTTTCTGTATGCAACGATTAAAGTAAATTACATGTTAATACATCTGTAATTGAAAGAAAATTTGGAGTTACTAATTCACCCCTCCCCTCTCAGTAACTCGGTTAATTCCTAAATATTTCCAATAGCTCTAACATTTTTGAGCCTAAATGAAATCATTTTGTAGCAGAAGGTTCCCCATGGTGTAGTGAACATTGTCTTGTGTTGATCTTCTTCTTCTATCTTGACCTGATTGTACCCTGAGAAGTCATTCATGAGTGAAAACATCTCATGGATTGCTATGAGGTCTATAATCACGTCTATGTTGGTAAGTGGGAAATCATCTTTGGGACATGCTTTATTTAAGTCCCTAAAGTATGTACAAATTCTTATCTCTCCTAAAGGTTCAGTGACAGGCACCATGTTGGAGATCCACTTTGAATAGTCTATAGCTCTAATGATCTTAGTGTCTAAGAGCTTTTCCAATTCTATTTTTACCAATAGGGCTACCTTAAGATGCATCTTGCATAGCTTCTACTTCACTGGCTTGGCATTGGGGTCCACTGCAAGATTGTGGACAACAAGATTTGGATCAAGCCCTGGCATAGGTGTATACAACCATATAAAGTTGGTTGTGGCTTCATGGAGAAGTGCAGTAAAGGCTTTTTCTACCCCCTTGATTAAAGATGTGGCAATGTAGGTGATTCTGGGGCATTCTTCAGTGCCCAAGTTGATTGGCTTGGTTTCCTTAATGATGATAGGTGACTGTTGTGGTCTATAATCCTAGATGGGAGGAAGAGGAAAGTCTTCATCTTCTATCACCTTAGAAAGGTTTTCATTAGAAAATATGCCCTTTATTTTCTCTTTTTTAGAATTAGAATGTGCCCCAAAGGGGTTTCCACATAAGGACTCATTATTTTCTTTTTCTATTTCAATTTTGCAGAAAAATCTTGCCTCCTCTCTGAAATATCCTTTGGGGTTGATTTTACAGACATGAGTTGATTCTTGTTCTTGATCTGCTTTTTGGTCTGATGTTTCCATGAACCTTAGGAGTGCTTCCATGCTTTGGAACTCATCGATGTGTGTGATACTTGGTTGAACCCAGTCTATGAATTTGGGATGGATGAGGGGGAGTTCTATGACATTAATGGAAAGTTGATGGAGGACAAAAGCATCCAAGAGGGTATCATCATTGAAGATATTGTCATAGGATTTCTTTACTTCCTCTTTGAGGATGTCTTCAATCTATACAAGGTCATCCTGGCTATTCAAGAAGGGAACATTGGTCATGTTGGTGCCCCTAGTAGTGGTATTGGGCTCTTGTATATGTAGGCGAGGGGTATTAAAGCCAAGACTTTGATGCTTTTGATTCTTTGAGTTTGTGATGGTGTCTTTGCTTCTACCTTCTTGTGGTCCTAGACCACTGCCTTAATATTTTTATTATTCAGTGGCATACTTGTGTGATGTTGGATATTTCTCTTTGAAGTAGAAAAGGAGTTCAATGTTGGGTGGTGGGGGATCTCTATACAGCCACCTATTGATGTCAAGGTCCTTCTCTTGACTATCTATATTTCCATGGGAAACAAATGTTAATAGTCCCATCTGCTTGATTTTGTGCTTGGCTTTAGTGGGATTGATTTGGTGACTTAGGTGCCCTTGTATATGTGGATCCAATGGGAGGGCCCCTACTACAAATGCATTATTCAAGGTGTATTCACCACAACCCTAGCTCTTGATCTTGATCAAAGAGATAGTGGAGGTAATGATGGTCTTTGGATCACTATGGGATCAGGAAGAACTGGTGATAGAAGTGCCAATGTTAGTCCCAGGATAATGGGTGGAGTGAGGGAATGATGCTTCCATTGTACAATAGTATGTGAAGGGTTGGGGGTCTACATGGATGGTAACCTCAGTTCCTTGATGCAAAAATTTGATGCATTGATGATATGTAGATGGTACAACCTTGATAGAATGAATCCATGGTCAGCCGAAGAGGATGTTAAATGGAAGGTCAAGATCAACAACATGAAAGATGGTCTCTTGAGTTGTTGGGCCTAGCTTGATAAGAAAAATAATCATACCTTTAGAGGTACGCTCCAAGTTATCATATTCCTTGATGGTGATGACTTCATGTGATATGCCAACCTTTGTGAACCCTATCTACTAGATGAGTTTCAAAGTGTACAGGTTTAGGGTTGGCCCATTATCTATCATGACCCTTTTAATGGAAAAGTCTTTGACCATAACATCAATGTGTAGAGGGAGATTATGGTTAGGTGCAATAGTTGGGATGTCAAATGGCTTGAAGGAAAGAGCAATAGATGTTGACAAATTTCCCACAAGGTTCTCAAACTAGATGGTATTTATGTTTGTGGGTACATGTACTTCATGAAGGGCTCAGTTGAGGATTTCTTGATGGATGGGTGAAGTGTGGAGAAGGTCAAGAATGAAGATTTGGACATGTGTATTCCAAAGATGTTCTATGAGGTTGTATTGTGCATTATGTGCTGGCCTTGGAGTGGTACCGATGATAGATATCTGACCTCTATGTGTGGTGACTGCACACTGACTATTTTCTCCTTTAACATGGATGACATTGACTATGGGTTCAATGTGGTTTATACATCCAAAAAAATTGTTGTAGTTGATATGGGAAGTTGTATAATATTTGTGGTCAGCATGGTCTCCTTTTTTTCCTTTACCTTGGTTCTAAGGTGGAGGATTAGCATTGGCTTGGTTCTTCCCAACATTGTGTTGCGAGAATACATTCTGATAGATCTACAAACTAGCATTAGGCAAGGCTTGGGATGGTGTGTCCACTTGGATCTCTTTTCTATCAATGAGATCTTGGATGTAATGATTTAGCTTCATACACCTTAGGCTAGTGTGTCCTTTGACATGATGATAAACATAGTACTTGTGATCTTTGTACTAGTTAGGTTTGGGAGTGGCATCATCAAATTATTGAGTTGGTGGGTACATGATTAGATTGGCCTTGACCATGCGATGAAAGATTACATCCAAAGGTTCACCATGAGGTGTGAAGGTTCTCTTTTGTTGGGTTTGGGCTCGAGGCCTATTCTAATTGGTAGTTGTTGATATGGCATTGGCCTAATTAGTTGGATTGCCTTAATTTTCTTGATGCACTTTTTGTTAATAGTTCTGCATGGGATGTTGATGGATGGGAGATTGTTGCTAATAGTTCTGCATAGGCTATTTATTGACCTAAGGCTGATGTTGTTGATAGGAAAGAGTTGGTGTAGGATCCACCACAATAATTTGGAAATGTTTAGTGTATGTGACTCCATCAGTAACAAAATTATTGTTTCAATTCCAGTAACGGGGTTTGTCATTACTAGGCTTACTCTGGGAATTTTTTGTGTAGTGATGGATTGTGCCTTCATCTAGGAGGCCTCTTCAAATATCTATACCCTTTCTTTTGATATCTTGGTAAGTTTGGATGTAGTTCATCCTCATGAAGTGGGATACTTTGGGATGTAGGTTATTGATAAAGATCTTGGTTAGATGCTTCTTAGGTTGTTGGTATGATAACCTAGTAGTGAGGTTCTTCCATCATTGCAAATATTTTGCTAGGCTTTCTCCTCCTTTCTATTTTGAGTTGCAAAGGACTAGCAAAGACAACTCATTCTTGACATTATGGGCATACTATGCAAAGAAATTTTTAGAGAGCTCGGAAAAGGTTGACATTATCCCATAGGGTATTTTGTAAAATCACACAATAACATTTCCTCCCAAGCTTTTGGGGAATAGGCGCATAAGGTGATTATCACTATATGAAACTTCTTGGTATTCCATATAGAACTCTTTGATGTGGCTTTCTAAATCTCCTTTCCCTTGATATTTATCAAAATTTGGTGTCTCAAAGTTCTTAGGGAAAGGGATAGTCATGATCAACCGATTGAAAGGATAGGCACACACCTCCTCAAATTTGAAGGTCTTTCTCTTTGTTCCAGCTTTGAGCTCCTTAAGAGAATTCTTCATATCTTCCAACTCAGTGTTGATGGGTGTTGGAGTCAGTACTCCCATGGGAAAGGGATCTAATGATGTTGGTGAATAGGGATGATTTGGTGGAGGGTACTGTGAAGTGGGCTAGGGGGTTTCCCTACAAGGTAGGTGGATTGAAATGGATGTTGAGGTCATGGCTGCTGGGGAGGATATTGCTACTAAGGTGTGAAAGTGTATTGATGAGGAGGATATTGAATGGTTTTCTATTGTTGGGGGATGATGGGATGTTTCTATTGTGATGGGTAGGATTATTCTTGTTATTTTTGTGGAAGAATAGGATGTTGTTGTTGCTGTGCTAGGAAGTATTGTTGTGGTGGAGGAGGCTACTAGAATGGTGCAACTTGTTAATAGGATGGTCCTTGGTGCACTTGGCTTTGTGCTTGGTTGACATAGGTAGGATGCATTCCTACATTTATTAGAGGTGGAAAGGATATTGGGAAACTAGAAGAAGGTGATGGTTGAGCAAGGTAGCTTGCGAGGTGAGATGAACTCTGTTGTTGGGGTGGTTGAACCATTTAAGAAGTGGTAGGAGGTGTGGATAAATAGTTGGTATATGAAGGATAGGATGAAGTTGGTGGAGGTTGTGATGTTTTTATTGCACTGCTTGAGGGAATGTGGCTTGTTGGTTTGCAGGCATGGACATGTGAGATAGGTTTTGGATGCCTAAGGCTTGCATTTATTCTTGAGTGAGGCCCCAAGGAGAATTGGTTCACGATGGGAGCTAGGATGCGAAGAATCTTGGAAATGAAAATGTGATGGTGGTAGCTTGGGATGCAAACATCAGATTATGAGATCCCACAAAAGGCATCCCTATTGTGAAGGTAGATTTCTGGGATTGTGGATTGGAAATGAAAGGTTGAACTGGAACATATTCTTAGGAAAATCTTGGTTGAGAAGTGGAAGAAGATGCTTGTGTTCCCAATAGAAAAGGTGGTGCTGATGTGGAAGTTTGTTGAGTAGGAAAGGGGAAAAATTGTGTTGTCCCTAGAAATGATGATATTGATGTAGAGGTTTGTTGGGAAAAATAAGGAAATCTTTGCATTTCCCTGGAAATGATGATGCTACTTGGCCCATGGAAGGTGGAGGAATTTCTTGCGTGAAAGCTTGTGTGGGAGGTGGAGGTGGAGGAATTTCTTGCATGATGATATAGAACATGATGGTGTTCCCATGATGGGAAATAGAGTGGATTGTGTTACTTCTTGTGTTGTAGGACACGTGAAGCTTCTTTGTAAGAAATGGGGAATGGATGAGGTTTCTTGAGACATTTGTAAGTTAGGATCAAGGATTTGTTGGGTGATGGGAGTATAGGCTTCTACTAGGATTTGGATGGTATTTATAGGGATGTGACATTGGAGATATAGTGGAATGGGTGTACCTTCTTGGGAAAAATTAGCCAATATGTTTTGTCGATTCTGATCAATAAGTGCACTTACTCTTTGTGCATGCCCTAGATGGATCATGAATGTTTCCACGGAAAATAGAGTAGGGGGTCCATTGGGATCATCCCATATATTATCAACTTGTGGGATATGTGGATTGTACGTTACCATCATATTGGAAGGAATATTAGGATTACATGAACTGGTGGCCTGATTAGGATCCATATTCCTTCTCTTCTTATATCTCATCTTGATAGTCATGGAATGCAGATCTAAAGATGAAAATGCAAATGATGGGTGGATGCAAGATGTTTCTAAGAGCTCTAAAGATGATGGATGCAAATCTAAAGAAACTCTAAGGGTGGTGGAAGTCTAGGATGTGATGAAAGGATTTGGATCAATGTTGAAGGATGATAGGATCATGAAGGATTGGTAAGATACTGCAGGATGGTGGGATGCTATGATTTGGATCAAGGATGATCGAAGATGGTGGAAGATTACTAAGTATTGGTCAAATGAGTTTCTTTTTCCCTGATGTAGGATCAATGAGGATTTTCAACCTAAGATAGACTAATGATCTTTGGAATACAGGATTCATATCAATGCATGCCAATCTCTTTCTTGAGATGATGAGGTTTATAAGGACAAGTAAGGACTCTTTAGACATTTCTCTATCAAAAAGGGGGGAGATTTTTTATTTTGGATAAGGATTTGAAGAAACTCAAAGGATAAGGCACGAAGTGGATGGATTTGGATCACTAGATTTGGTTCAAGGATGAATGGTTCTAACTTGGATGTTGGATTTGGGATTTGGATCAAGGATGAACACAAAAATTCAGATTGTGGATTGCTAATGGAAGCATGGTGAAGGATGACTGAATGATACTATTGCTAAGAGGATGACCTAGATGCAACTAGGAAAATGATAAATAATGCAAGGATGCAAAGAAGAATGATTTAGGATGCAACTAAGGGCAGATGGTGATGCAATGATGCAACTAGGGTTTTTTTAGGATGCAAAGAATGCTGAGATGGGTTTGTAGTATTTTGAAGGGATAATGGATATGTGATGGACCATGCTAGTCTTCTCTCTCTAGGTTGGCATAGTGATGATTAACTTGTAATCAATATGAAAATTGCTTCGCTCTTGCATTATACTCCATGTTATCAAGTTTATGCTAGTATTTCTCTTCTATTTGGATTGCTTGTAGGGTAGGTTGGTGATCTTTGAGGTTCCTCTCTACAAATTTCTTCTCTCAATAAACTTGGGAATTAGGAAGCTTAGCTTTCTCACGCTTGGTTAAATCAGAAATAGCTTGGGAAGATTTGGGTAATTGGATTTTTAGACACCTAAAAATCCTTTAGAAAATAAAAGTATTTTTATTTTCTAAAAACCCCTAATGACATCATCATTTATTAATTAATTATTTATTTAATTAATTGATTTATTTTTATGCCATTAAATCCTCCTATTTTAATTAAACACATTTAATTAAAGAATCCCTCCCCAAAATATTTAAATCAAATTTTAGTGATTTTCCCCCATTTATTGAATCAATATTTGATAAATAAAGTCACATTCCCTAAATAAATGAAATATTTATTTAAAGCCTCAAAACCCTAGAATCTTCTATACTTTCCTAAACCCTTCCAATCTTCCCTAAAACTTTCCTAAACCTATTTAGGAGATTTTTCCTACATTTCTTACCCTAATCCAAGTCTCTTTGACTTTTGGTCAAACCCTATCCATTAATGAGCCTTACAGACTAATTAATAGCCCCTTACACACTATTTAAGGCCTCGTACAACCTCATAAAGAGACCCATGTCTCCTCTTCCACTCTTTTTCCCCATGCACACTTCCCTAGTGTTTCTCACACATGTGTGAGCAACCTTAACCCAAGGTGAAACCTTACCATACCCCAATCCTTACCTCAAACTCTATCCCAAATGTTGACTCTAACCCTAACTCCACTTCCTAACCCAAGACCTTAGGAAAATCCTATAAATAGCCTCTCTTCCAAGATAAATCCATTATCTTAGTTCTTTATCTTCATGCATTTTTATCATTCTCATTTACTTCTACACTTAGCATAATCAATCCTACTTGTTAGATTTCAGTTATCTTTCAAGCTTTCATAACACATATTAGATTAGCATAATGGATTAAACATAGTTAACTTCATTTTTTTCAATAGAATTAGGATCATATCACATCTTAATTTGGCTAAAATAAACCTATCTTAATCATTCTTGCATCAATCTTCATCTTAGCATCATTAGGATCCTTGAGGCCTTAGGGGAAAAATAGGTGTTCTATACCTAGTTTTGTGCCACTATGGGGTCCTTATGGTCCCTAATTTATCCCAATACCCCCTAAGAATCATTAGGGATATGCTCCATGTGTTTTGAGAGCACACCCACATCCCTAAATCGAGAGCAAATCTAACGGTGATAGGGTGCTCACATTTAAGCTCTATCTGAGGTATCATGCAAATTTTTTTAATAAATTTTAAGTATATGGTGCTAGGAAGAATTTTTTAATGTCTACGCATGTTCCAAACAGGTTATGTTTACTCTAATCACATTTTGGCATGCCTGGTGGGATTCCACAAGCCTCAAAACTAACCTTTTTTTAAGGGTTTTTTGGCCAAAAAACTCATTTTTAATGCCTCTTGAATGGGTTTTTTTTACATTTTCATATGAATATTGATCATTTTTTAACAATTTTCGTATAAAGAGTTCCCATATGTCGTATGGGACAATTTTCATACATTTAAAAGCCTTTTTTTGCACTTTTTGGCTCAAAAATCATATGGGAACCATAAATTTTTGTATGGGAATGCATGGAGTGTCATAAAACACTATAATATAAGTAATTCATGGCCCCAAATGTTTTATGGGAGGAAGGGAGCTTGTTTGGGGCCTTAAACTCAATTTTTATTGGTGTTTTGGGCTTGTTTGGGCATCCTAAGTGACCCAAGGCTTTGAGCTTGTAATTTCTAACATCATAATCTTGAAGGTACTTCATGGAGGAAAATTTATCACCAAATAAATAAGTCCTTAAAGTCTCACTAAATTTATTTAATTATTAAGAACCAAAAACACTTCATTTTCAAGCTTAAAATGAACTTCTAGTCATTTTTGAGTGCCCTTAAGGGACTAATCTACAAATCTATCCTATTCTTTCCTATTTTGTTCCTAATCAATGCTAAACATTCATATTTTGTCCTAAAGAAATAAAAATCACTTCTAATGGCTTTCATTTGCCTAAAAAGAACCTTATTCATTCAAATCTAGGGTTTTAATGGTCATTTATGCAAACTAGGAACACTTCAAACTTTGGGTACTTAAAAAGAACAAAAAGTTTGCATTGTAATTTCTATTTGGTTCCTAAATAAATCCTAAATAATTCTAATCACTTTAAAATATATCTTTAATCATTGTTCTTGGCTAAGGTAAACTTAATTTACTTTATCTTAAGGGTCTTTCAAAATCTCATGCAAACTAGGAACAAAATCTGTAAAGTTTTCCTAACCTTTTGTAATTGGTTCCTAAAGAGTCATAATATTTCCTAAATGTTCCTAAATCATTCTTAATTTTTTGTGATTGGTTAAAAAAAACTTCATTTTACCAAATCTTGAATTCTTTCCAAGTTTCATGCATCAAACAAATCTAGGAACACCTCTTTTTGGGCATAAAACTAGAATCTAAAGCACAAAATCTTGAATGCCTTTAAAGAAATCAAAGTTCAAATAAAAGACTCATGTTTCTTTGCATCAAAAATCACAAATCATGAATGTCCTAGATTTCAAGGAAAACATTTTATTCTCTTTCATCCCAAAAGCTCAAAAATAGGATCCTAAAAGAAACACTCAATCTTGAATGCAAAGGGTAAAATTTTTGCATAATATTTCAAAAGATTTCAAAGAAATGAACAAATCAAGAACTTAATCACATGTGTTTGCAAGCATTTCTTTCAAAAAACTTAAAGATCAATTTGGGAAAGAACTCTGTTCATGACGTGTTTTCTAGGAGTCTTCCATTATGCAAATCTTTGTTAGCTAAGTGACGTAAAACACTTGAACTCAGACAATTTCATTTGTTTTAGTTCTAGCCAAGCCTATCCAGAGAGAAAAGAACTTCCTCTTTGGAGAATGACTTCAAACTGGTACTTCAATGGCCAGTATAGAAATAAAGTGTTGAGAAAACTCTCACTTCATCCCCTCAAGCTCAAGAGATGTGTGTTGATGGTAGCCAAAGGTAGGTGAATATCTCTACTATTTTAGCATGGTAAAATAGGCTCTTAAGTGAGTCACGTACATACAAAATGATTGGGAGGACACCATAGATCAAATCATACACCTATAAATCAAAGGCTTCCCGATCTATTCCCAAAGGTATCAAAATCTTTGGGCAAGGACTGATGAAAGTGGTTTCCTGGATCACCTTAAGATACTCACCATCTGTATTCCTTTTTTGGATATCAAGCCATGGGAAAAGATTTTTTATACTAGCATGTCTTCTAGGTAGTTCTTTTTTGATGTGTTTTTGAAGTTACAGACTTAGTGCAAAAGATCTATTGAACATACACAAGCAAAGAGTTCTACACATAAATCTTTTTCCATGTCAGTAAAAATCATCCAAAATCAAGAAGTCATCCAAGCTTGCAGAATCTTGTCACCCTATTCTCCTAATTATGGTCTTCTAGTCATCTTGCATCCAATCTTGTCCTCCCCATTTCCTAGGTTAGTAGAGCCATCTTGGCCATCATCCATCCCATTTTTGTCTTCCTCTAGAGTTATTCTCTCCTCCTAATATTGAGCCAAATCTGATCCCTATCTAAGCTTCTTAGTCATCCTAATCCAAATCCCAAGCCTTAGTCTTCCAATCCATCTTCATCCTTCATCCCTATCCAACTCATCCGCAAGTTAGCATGTCTTAAATCTGTTATGATGAGTTTAGTTGTCACTTCTTTTCCCCTATTTTATCCTATCCCAATGATGATGATAATCTTATGGACCATAATGAATATTTTTAAAATCTTAGCAATCTTGTTCCAAACATCCCACAACATCCAAACATTCCTCCAAACTATCCTATCATGCCTTCATGCATATCCACTATCACTCCCCATCATTCCTTTAACAAGGGAAATCCATTATCCTATCCATCCACACCCTCTTTCTATCTTGAGCCTACATATCCTTCATATTCACCCTTCATACCTCCATCTCCTTCTATGATCATATCCCAAAAACCATCCTTTCACAACAACACTCCTAACTACATCCATTATCCAAATCCTCCATCTCCTTATCCTCCAAACCATTTTAAAATCCAAAATCCTAGTCTTCCAATCCATTATTCAAATCCTCCATCTCCTTATCCTCCAAAGCATTTTTAAATCCAAAATCCTAGTCTTCCAATTCATTACCCCAATCCTCCATCCTATCTCAATCTACCATCTTACATTCTCTCCTACATTACCACAAATCCCCTTTTGCAAGAATAATGCATGATCCCTCAATCGACTTTATATCTCATATCTCAACCCATCACCCCCACCTCACCAAATAGTCAATCAAGTTCACAAGCTTCCTCTAAACCTACCTATAGGAACTATGCATTCATGTCATCCTCTAAATCCTCTTTGGCATCATCATCCCCTCAAGAAAGTTTACAATCTTCCACTCCACCCTCATGTGTGGACTATCCTAGCTCCCCATCTCCTACACATTCTGGTCCTTCACCTCAACCTCCATCACAAAAGTCTCCAAGGAGTTTCACAAGGAAGCTAGCAACAAATCCTCCTCCTAAAGTTTAAGAGTTGTGTCATCTCAATCCTTCATGTGAAGCCATTAGTGATGAGCCCCATCAAACTCCCCCATCTATTATCCTTCTTCCATATATCCCACTTATTTATCCTCTTCCATCTCCTAGCATCATTGAGTCCCTTGCATCCATGGACTCCATCCAATCCCTATCCATGTCTCCATCTCCTATCATTACCCAAAGCACATCCAATAAGCCTCATGAGTTCACCCTTCATCACAATTACAGAAACTCCCATCCTCTCATCCAATGAGCTTCAAAAGTTCACCCTTCTTCCTACTATCACAATTGTATAATCTTCCATCCTTCCATCCACTCCATCTGAAGAAATCATCCATACATCCTCCATCATTCTATCCACTCCAATCCAATCCAATCCATAACTTGTCCAAAAGCATGTTGAAATACCCATAAACAAAAATCAAGATCCAATCCCTTCACTTCCTCTATTGCATGTTCTATTTATTCTATCACCCCCAATCCAATATCCTACAATCCCAATTCCTCCATCTCAAGATCCATCACCATCCCCCAATCCTAGTCAAGATCCCATCATCCCATCCTCTCCACTTGAGGATCCTCCAATCCAAATGATCCCACTACCATCACTCTATCCTCTTGGTCAACTTACATTTATCAATGGCAATCCACATGAAGCAAAATAAATCAATTTCATATCTTCCACCATGGAACTTGATACTAGATGTTTATATTATTCCCCAAGATAGAAATATCCTTGTTTGGATAAAATTCTCAATAAATAGAATTACCAAGGAAAAGTCCTAGGCACTCATGAACAAGGAAATTTGGAGCCCATCCAAGACAAGAAACATCCAAAATCATGTGGTATTGGTCACACATCCGAAGAAGGAACTTCCTCTAGAAATGTTGGTACAACTAAAGCTAAATTCAAGTTTCATTCCAAAACCACCATTACATCTCCCCATCATCCCTCCAAAGCATACAATGCTATTCCTCCTCCTCTATCATTACAGCCTAGGACAATCTATCACATTCCTCCTCCATTCTACAAATCCATCTTGGGTCCCTATGCCCCAAAATGTACCATTGCATATCATCTACATGGAAAATACATTTTGGGGGCCTTACATCCAAAAATATCATCCCCCATCTTATCCTACTGAATTCTTCATCCAAAATCCAAACATTTCTAGTCAGGATCGACAAAGGCACATTCTCATATCTCCTATCTACCAATCTCCTTCCAACTCTCTATCCATATTTCCTCCATCCTATGAAACTCCTCATATTCCTTCTAATGCTTCTCACAATTTGGATGCCATGTCAAAAATGCATAAAGGGAAATATCCACAAAAATCCAAAGATTTCCATGTCTAGTCTAAACGACATGATCAAGAAAAGAAAAATCCAATCAAGAAACCCACAACATCCCAATTGCCACAAAGTCCCATCAAAGAAAAATTGACATCCAATTCATCCGCATGGCCACAAAGGCCCATTAAAGAAAAAGTAGAATCCAATGCATCCAAATGGCCACAAAGGCCCATCATAGAAAAAACAACATCCAATGCATCCAAATGGCCACAAAAGCCCACCAAAGATAAATAAAAACTATGTGGATCCCAAAGCAAAAAGATGTAATGCATCTACATGAAACATCTAAAATGGCATCCAAATTTTCTAATCCACCAACAACTCAGTCCCCTCCTCCATCTTCTAAATCTATTTTGGGTCCCAATGTCCCAAGATATCTTAGAACACATCCTCCATCCTATCTGCATCTGTCTTCAAAAACCCACCTATTTCAAAACATGTGCCAATGTTGGTCGTGACAACATCTCCCTATCATGATCACTTCCCATCCTTCCATCCAAATAATTTCTACCACCATATCTCCCATATACCCCATCCCATCCATGTCTTTGCATAAATCCTCCATCCTGATAAAGTTGTATCAACATCCAGACAAATCAAAAAGTTAGCCAAAGGTTAGCAACAAATTAGAAGGTGAGTAGAAAATTAGAAAAGATCAGCAAAAAGTCAACAAAAAATTAGAAAAATCCATAAAAATCAGAAAAATCAAGAAAATATAAAAAGAAAAGAGAAAAACATTTGTCCCATGGTGAAAACTTGGCAATTCAAGCGCCTTGGACAAGTACCATGGTGAAAACCTAGAAAGAAAGCATCATGCATAATCCTCTCTCTCCCAATTACTCTCTACAATTGGGGGCCATTCCCTTCTATCAAATCTTATCCAACATCTCCCCCATGTCATTTGTCTCCTAACTTTGTCATCCTCCTTTGGATCTTGATGACAATGGTAGAAAGTAAAGTCCACCAAGATAACTGAGAGGGGGGGGGGGTGAATCAGTTATTAGATAAATATAACTTTTATCATCTTCAATAGCATTAAACCATATAATTAATATAATTACCAACCATAGAAAGATATTCATACACAATAACACTATAACACAAGATATGTTGACTAGGGAACCTCTTGATCAAAGAGTAAACCCCGGTGGGAATGATGCCCACAAAAGATGCACTAATAGGAATATTCCTTGTCAGAGGATGGAATCTGTTAGGAGTCTTATGAAATACATTTAGTACATATGAATCCTATTAGGAGATTTTGAATCCTTGTTAAAAGATTCTAACCCGGTTAAGAGTTATAGAAGACAGAAGGACCCACTTCCCAAACAGCTTCAGGGTAAGATCACTAAACACACTGTCCAAATAATTTTGTATTACTCAATAGAATAATATGTTACCTCTTCTTTGACTATGCCAAACCACACTCACTATTACATCAGATCTCAATTTTAGATCTCTGTACTTCGCATGTCTTCCTTCACAAATTCAATTTCATACTTAGCTCTTTTCTTCACTTCATGCATATAGCATCACAACTACTACTACCATATCATAATTAAATGCTTTCACATTACAACTACATGATACTAATACATAACAAGGAAATAAATTCCTTCCTTTATACCACAATCAAATAATTACAAATGAGTTGGCATACAATTACGAAATAAAAGTTTCCATACGCTACACCAAAATTACACAAAATAGTCGACTTCCAAATACAATAAATCTTCACTCATATGACCTCAAAGTTTGTGCTATCATCCACATCACTATAAATGTGTCTTCAACCTCCCTTTAACTACACAAAACTAGATTCCATCCTGATTAGGAGATATCATCCGATTTCCACAAACCGCTACTCAGGAACACTGCCTAAATACTGCTTCCACCAAAATGATCATAACTTCCATGAATCAATGAATTAATATTTGCACTCTTAACCATAGACATATGACATATCAAAGAGTATAACCTCAACATCACATAGCTCCAACTAAAATAACCCACGTGCGCTAATCCAAACTCTATTTGCTTCTCTACAAGTCTTCGATAATTTATTGTGTTGACATCAATGACAATCATAGTCATGAATGCAACAAAAACTACTATAGAATGTCCGCCAAACATTTAGCATTCATTCCTAAAAATCTCCCCCATTGGCATTGATGGAAACATAGATGAAAAACATCCAATGTTCCAAAAATCCAATACTGCAACACTGCTTCTTCAAATCCTCTTCATCAATCAAATCATGCTTTGTTATCCTATTTAGTTCTCTTCAATAGATGTCTCAGATTTTTTTTCATGCATACTTCTCCTCCATTGACATCAATGATAGAAATTCCATCACTATGTCAACAACAACTCAATTTTAAAAGACACTTTTTAGAAAATACATTTACTAGAGTCCTCATGACTCAGCTCAGATACACATACTCCCCCATAGAGGAAGTACCAACATCCAGTCCAAAAGAAAGATAAGGCTCATATACCACTAGAGGGATACAACCAACTACATCACTTCTCAAAAGTAGGTTGGGGCATAACCCCAAGAATACCTCTCAGATACTGAAATGTATCCTTAGGCAAAGGCTTTGTGAATATATCTGCTATCTGCTCCTTTGTACTTATGTACTCAAGTCTGGCTTCTTTTTCAGTAACTTTCTCTCTTACAACATGATACTTAATCTCTATATGCTTTGTCTTAGAATGTAATACAGGATTCTTAGACATACTATCTATACTGGTGTTATCACAATGTATAACAACATGTTCAACAAATTTTATTCCAATATCCTTCAGCATCTGCTTCATCCAAATTATCTGGTTACAATTGTTTGCTGCTGCTACATATTCTACTTTTGTTGTGCTTTGTGAGATACAATTCTACTTCTTGCTTAGCCAAGAAACTAATCTTTTTCCAAGGAAAAATTCTCCACCACTAGTACTTTTCTTATCATCAACACTGCCTCCCCAATCAGCATTTGTATATGCACATAGGGTAAAATCATGAAAATTTTCATACCATAATCCATAGTCCATTGTGTCTCTTAAATATCTCAGTATCCTCTTTACTACTACATAATGTGATTCTCTAGGTTCAGCTTGAAATCTTGCTATAATTCCAACTGAATGTGCTACATCAAGTCTTGTATGAGTCAAATACTACAATCCTCCAATCATAGATCTATATTTCTTCTGTTCTACTGCAACAGTCTCATCTATGCTAGATAACTTATGTCCAGTCACCATAGGTGTTCCAACTAGTTTACAATCCTCCATTCCAAATCTTTTCAACAAGTCATTCAAGTACTTTATCTGACTTACAAAGATACCATCATTGTTTTGTGTTATTTGTAATCCCAAAAAGTATTTCATTTCACCAGTCATACTCATTTCAAATTCAGTTTTCATTTCATCAGCAAATTTGTCACTAGCTTCATCTTCTCCTCCGAAGATAATGTCATCAACAAAAATAACTATAACTAACAAACCATTTTCAATTTCTTTTGTGTACAGATTGCTATCAGTTGTTCCTTTTATAAATCCCAATTTTAACAAATACTTATCCATTCTTGCATACCAAGTTCTAGATGCTTGTTTAAGTCCATATAAATCTTTCTTCAATTTACATACCATGTCTCATTCTTGAGTTAAAGGAAAACCTTCAAGCTACTCAATGTAAACTTCTTCTTCCAATTCTCCATTCAGAAATGCCAACTTCACATCCATCTGATACACTTTGAATTTATTGTAAGCTGCATATGCCAAAAACATACTTACTACTTCAATTCTTGCAACAAGTGAAAAAGTTTCTTCATAGTCAATTCCTTCTTGTTGTGAGTAGCCCTTACATACCAATATTTCTTTGTTTCTTACTACTTCTCCTTGTTCATTCATCTTGTTTCTGAATACCCATTTAGTTCCAATAACATTCTTGTCTTTAGGTCTAGGGACCAATTCCCATGTCTTGTTCTTTTCAATCTGATCTAGTTCTTCTTTCATAGCATTAGTCCAACTTTCATTTTCACAAGCTTCATTAGTAGTTTTAGGTTCAATTTAAGAAATCAAACATAATTTTTCTTGTGCCTTATTTTGAGTAAGAACTCCTCTTTTGATGCTCCCAATAATCTATTCAAAAGGATGATTCCTTAACAAACTCTTGTTAGGTGTCACTGTCTCAAATCTCTCTTCAGATGTAGGTTCTTCAATAACTTCACTATGGCTTTCATTCAAAAAATCATTGTCAGTTTCATAAAACAATTCAGTAGTTCCAGTATTAGGTTTAGGATGAGCTTCTTCATCAAATTCATAATCAAGCATTCTTTCCTAAATTTTAAACTTTTCATCAACTTTAACATTTGCACTCTCAACAATAGTCTTAGTTCTATACAAAGACCACTAGGTATACATGCTTTTGGGCACCTTTCAACATCCATCTTCCTATCACATCTTCCATCTGCCTATCCTCTATCCATCAAGTATCCAATCTTCCATCTCCCTTCCTCATCCTCTTATCAGCATATCTTCCATCCAATCATACCCCCCCCCCCCCCTGCCAAATGCCTCTAAATGCACGAGCTATCCTAAGTGGGGCCATCATTTTTCTTGGTGACATATTCCTTGGAGACCCATCCAAATCCCTATCTTCCATCTCCAAATCCAAATCTTCTTCCATCCAAATCCTTATCTTCCATTATCCAATCCAAATATTACTCCATCTAAATCCTAAGAAAATCCTCAGCAGTTCCTCCATCAAAATCCTAAGAGAATCCTCAAGAAAATCCTCTATCCAATCCCTAAGAAAATCCTCTATCCAATCCTAGGCAGTTCCTACAATCCAATCCTCAGCATTCCTCTATCCAATCCTAAGAATTTCCTTCATCCAAATCCTCAACATTTTGTCCATCCAAATCCATCAGCATTTCCCCCATCTTTCCATCACCTGGTATCTTCCCTTGTCATTGGTATCTAGCTATAGGCTATCCCCATACAATCCAATTATATCCATACATATCCAATCTTCCTATCAATCTTCTTGAATCTTTCAATCCTATCCATATCCTCTAGCTATCCAACATCCAAGATCAAGCCAATCCGATCCCATCACATCCTTAGTCTTGTTCCTAGTCTTAGGGAAAGCCTTGATCTCAATCCAATTGTCATTGTTGGGATGTGTCCTTCCAAAATCTATCATTTTAGGACACATCATTCATCATCAAGTTTATCTACCATCCGTCCATCTTGGCTTTCTAGCCCAACTGGGGCATCATCTAGCATATCTTTGTAGCATCACATTCATCCTAAAATTCTTTGTACATCCTATCTTGAGTCTTGTACCATAGTGTCAATCACATCTTCATGTAAGATCATTTGTACATATGTGTCTTTAGTTCCCATCCTCTACATCAATTATCCCTTGATTACCTATCCAGCCCAATGCTTTAGCAATCATTCCTTGGTCCTTTTGAGGTTCGAGTGTCTCACCTATCCTTTGTCATAGGAATCCTTATCTAGTTATCCACCATCTACTTCATGTCATATATTTTAAGTTTCTCAATCCTTATCTCAAATCAAAATCATCCTAGCACTACCCTTTAACTAAGCATTGTCTAGGGAATCCTATAGTTTTCTTTTTAGGCCTCATATCTCGAGCAAGAGATTGGCATGCACTGGAAAGAATCCCATCTTCTGAAGATCAACAGTCTATCTTAGGTTGACAAATCTAGTCCTATCCTATTTGATCTTACATCAGGAAGAAAAAAATCCTCCCTGACACTTGGTAATCCTTCACCATCCTCCACAATCAATCCTCAAGAAATTAGTTATGATCCATCATCCTACCTATGGAAAAAGGTGTGTGAGATACTTGTTATTTCATTGGTTCCTTTGAATCTTTTCTTATCTTTTGAGCTCCTTGTACATATCTCCTCATCTATTGTATAGATTTTCACATCTTGTTTTACATATCCTCATCAGTCTAGCAATAGCATTTTATTAGATATCTTATCCCACCTCATCCTTTCACTTTAGCAACATGAATTATTGACTATCCTTGATCACTGTGATTATCTTTGAACCTCATAATTTTCCAATCAGCAACAGAGCATTCTCCCCATCAACATAGGTCCACATAGATGTATGCTTTTGTATTGTACAACCTAAGCCTAATCATAGGTCTACATAGATGTATGCTTCTATATTTTTTGACCTAATCTTCCACCAATCACACTAGGTTTGTGTAGATGTATCCTTCCTCATGTTCAGACCAAATCTTCCCACCATCAAAATCTTTTCCTTGGTAAAGGATGTCTTTTGGAGTTATCATTTTGATCTTGGATTTTTTCCTTTGGATCTTGTTAATCTTTTAAGGCTTCTCATTCTCCTATAATCAAATTCACCATGATCATTTACATCATGGTGTGTTGTGAATGAGGACAATCTAGGGCAAGGTCTTTTGATCTTTTACTTTTCCTTGTGATTCTGTCAAGTGTTTGTGGTTTCTCCTACATTGTTTCCACCATGCCTCCTATAGGTTTCATGTGTGATGTTGGGGAAACCCTTTGCATTCTTATCTTTTTGTGTTATTCCTATGCAACATTGGTGACAAGGCCTTGTGTTCTTTCATAACCTTGGCAGGTCTCTAGTATTGCTATATCAAACTAGGTTGTGCTCTCAAAAATATCCAATGCATGGAGCTCCCCAAATCCCCCATTCAACATCATATAGATTAATCTTGCATCATGCATATAGCTTCATCCTACATCTCACATCATATTGCGCTCATGCATCTTTTCTCTTGGAAGTTTTCCTAGTTATTCCCCCTCCTTCCTCCTCCTTTCCCTTCTGTGTTCTTTTTGAGAAAGTTCCACAACATTTCCTCTTTGTGTTATTTTCTTGAGGGGCCACAACCCCTTATCCTTTCCCTTCTATGTTCTTTTTGAGAAAGTTCCACAATGTTTCCTCTTTGTGTTATTTGAGAATTACAGATTTTCATTAGTATCAAAGATGATCAGTCGGTTACCTATGTTATGTAGTCATTAAAATGAAGTACTACAAGCTATACATGCTAGTCGGTTAACTACATAAGCCTTCCAACTGAGTTATCTCAAGGAAGTATCAAGAACAAAAAGATATTAGTTCTAACTGAGCACCAGAGTAGTTTTACCGAGCATCAGTGAAATTACTGAGTAGTATTGACACTGTTTACTGAGCAATCCAAGAAATGTAATAGTATGATGAACTACAACTGATTTAGAACTTGAATGGAGAATTCGTAATTCAAGATTACTAAGGATTTGTTTATTAGATATGCAAGATGATTAAATTAGTATTATGTTGTCATTGATGTCAACTAGCTTGACAATACTTATCAACTAAGTTACTATACCGACACATCTAAGGAAAGGTGAAAGAGATGAAGAACAAGAATATCTACATGAGGAAGATATATACATTAGATGAGGATAAGGAATACACTAAGTAATTTTTTTATGAGTCTATGACTTGATGAAATTGAATTTATTATGTTGCATTCATCTATGATGAAGAATAGAGCTGAAAGACACAAAGCAATGTTGTCGATAAATAAAGCATTCTAGTATACACCGATGGAATGTTGTGTATACAGAGCATAGTGTTAAATGAGATTGTGTTCACTGATGCATTCTTTATTAACTAAGAAAAATAGAAAGGAATTAAATGATCAATTTAGTTGATAAAGTGATGAGCTGTAAAGTGTATGAAATTGAGGTAACATATAAGGTTTGTTATGGAGATAAATGGCTAACATAAATAAAAAAAGATCTAATGGAGCAGATTGAAATGTGTTACTAACACATTAGCCAAGGAAGCTTAAAGAGGCAAAATCTATGAATATGATTCAGCGGCAAAATTTGATGGAGGAGAAGAAAATGATTTACTCATCTATATAAGAGACATTGGTTTCATTGTTGAAACATCACCGGAGGAAGAAGATACTATAGAATTATCGCATGAACAAGTTGTCATGCATTCTAATCATACTAGTTAATGAAAATCAAGCTACAGAACAATTATCGAGCTACAAAGAGCAATTACCGACGGATAGTAAGTTGATATAGTATTGAATCTAAAGTGGTATATTGATCAGAAATATTTGAATGAGCTGAACATTAATTTGTAAACTGCAATTGAAGTTGTTTCAAGGTAGATCATCTACTATTACATATTTAACCATTGTAAACAGTCAAATCACTTAACCGAGTGAACTATGAAAGTCTTTTGATGTTTCATTCATAGAGTGAATATTGTTATCCTGTTAACCCCAGAGTGACTGTTGGTTGGATGATAACTTCTGGTCTAAAATCCTCTAACAAGGTCACACCTAATAGTGTGTATGTAACCTTTAACAGGGTTGGGTCTTCACCGACATCACTTCAGAAGAATGAACAATTTTGGGTTGCCAGTCCCAGGTGGTTTTTCCCTTCATAGGGTTTCCATGTTAAATCTCTTGTGTTATGTCTTGATTGTGATATTTGTTTGTTATCATACTTTTCATATTACATGTTATATTTGATCGGTAACTATTATAAAGTTTAGACTAACAATTGGTAAAGACACAGACAGTGAAATTATTTTATGTTTACCGAGTAGCAAAAATTGAAGAATTTGTTTTGGATTATACATTTTGATTTGGGACACTGGATAACTGATTCATCCCCCCTCTTAGTTATTCTAACAATTGGTATCAGAGTTGCAGTTGCTTAGAATAGAGTTTTAAGGACTTAAGCAAAAAGGTCTCAAGATGTATAAGAGGGAAGTGACAAAGTTGAACAAAGATAACTTCATAGTATGGAAAAATTGGATGAAGTTGCACATATCTGGAATTGGGAATTCTGCACTAGAACTAATGGAGAATGGCTACATTGAACCACCCACTGGTCCCTTAAATCTTGATCAACTGAAGGATAGACATGAACATAATATTACTATGATGGAACTTGTTGCTGCCTATACCTATACCAAATTTGAAGACATCAAGGATTGTGATACAGCTAAGAAGATGTGGGACAAGCTGACTCTAATATATAATGGAGACATGAATGTTAAGAGAGCGAGAGCAAAAAGCCTAAGAGGTCAATTTGATGATATGAAGATGAAAGAAGGTGAGAACATTGTGCAATACTCAAACATATTGAAAGAGGTAGTACATACTATTAGAGCATCCAATGGAGTTATTGATGATGAAATAGTGATAAGCAAGATTCTCAAAACTTTGCTACCAGTTTATGCGATCAGGATCTCTACAATTCATGAAACAAGAGCTACATCCAATCTTACTCTTGACACACTGATCGGTAAGCTTACAACCTTTGAATTGAACAATTTTGACAACAATGTTGTACCTTCTGTTGAATCTACTTTCATGACTTCTTTGAAGATTGGTAAGTCTAGTAGTAGCAATGATAAGAATAATGATAGTGATAGTAATACTGATGATGAACTTGATGAGCTTGAAGCTCTTATGGCTAGAAGATTACCCAAAGGTAAGGGAAGGTATAGAGACAAGTTACCCTAAGCATACTTTAATTGTAAAGAAGTTGGCTACATCACTACTAGATGTCTGAATAAGAAAGATGATGATAAATCCAAAGACTGATCTGAAGGAAGCTATGGTAGAAGAGTCAATAGAGGCTACCGACACAAAAATAGAGATAACCAAGATAGCTATGACAAAGGGAAAAAGGTATGTTACATAGATGAACAATTTGAATCTAAATCTGACACTGATGACAATGTAGAAGTAGTATTTGTTGCTATGAAAGATGATTCAGAAGAAGAGAAACATGAAGAAACAACACTAATCTCTAAAGTAAGCAGAAATGATACATGGATCATAGAAAGTGGTTGTACACATCATATGACTGGTGATATAAAGAAATTTGATCTACTTAATGAATATGATGGAGGATCTATTAGAATGGGAAATGATGCACCTTGTATGGTAAGAGGTAAAGGTTCACTGATGATTAATGATAGAATAAAATGTGAAAATGCATATTGGGTAGATGGACTGAATTATAATTTGTTAAGTGTGGCACAGCTAAACAACTCATGCCACCGACTTGCTTTTGAGAGCAGAAAGGTAAGAATCTATGATTATGGAGGAAGACTTGTCAGAACCGGTACACAATCCAAAGGTAATATATTTTATCTTGATATTAATCAGTCTTCTTGTTTATTAATGAAGGATGAAGATGCATGGTTATGGCATAAGAGGTTATGTCATGTGAATTTTGATAACATGATCAAGATTAGTAAGAATAAAAGAATTAGAGGGTTGCCTAACTTGTCAAAGCCAAATCATGCTATGTGCCATGAATGTCAGAAAGGTAAGATGACTAAGTCTAGTTTTAAGAGAAAAGACTACTCAATAAAGAAGATACTTGAGTTGGTTCATGCTAACTTATGTGGTCCTATGAGAACTTAGAGCTATTATGGTGATAGATACTTTATTCTTTTTGTTGATGACTATACTAGATTGATGACTATTATGTTCTTGAAAGAGAAATCTAAATCATTTAAGATGTTTAAGTGGTATAAGGAACAATTAGAAAAAGAGACTGGTAAAGAAATTAAGTGCTTAAGATCTGATAGAGGAGGTGAATTTATCTCTGATGAATTTACTAATTTCTGTAATGAGCATGGTATTAGGAGACAGGTCTCTACACCGAGAACAACTCAACAGAATGGGATTGCTAAAAGAAGGAATAGGTCAATAATTGATTGTGATAGAACACTGATGATTCAAAAGAATGTTTCTTAGACATATTGGAGGGAAGTTGTCAGTACAGCTGTATATGTGCTTAACTAAGTACAACTAAAGAAGGACACCAACTGGACACCTTATGAGCTATGGTTTGGACACAAACCTACTGTAAGTTATTTCATGATTTTTGGAAGTAAATGTTTTATT
This sequence comes from Chamaecyparis obtusa, assembly GCA_027943335.1. Taxonomy (NCBI): domain Eukaryota; kingdom Viridiplantae; phylum Streptophyta; class Pinopsida; order Cupressales; family Cupressaceae; genus Chamaecyparis; species Chamaecyparis obtusa. Next base: position 686,853 of record BSBK01003657.1, read on the forward strand.
CTGAAAGATGAGATAAATGGGAAATTTGATTCTAAAGGTGATGAAGGAACATTCTTAGGATATTCTACTAAGAGTAAAGCATACAAATGTCTGAATAAGGTTACAAATAAGATGATTGAAAGTACTAATGTCCATGTTGATGAGTTTGATGACATGAACAGAAAAGAAATAAAGGAAATGGAAGACTATGGTAGATTCACTTACATTGAGCTTCCTGATTATCTACCGAAGTCACAATCTGTGATAACCGGTCAATAGGAAAACAACCCTGAGGAATAGGATAGAGAAACCGATGAACAAGATGGTGCTACTGAGAAATCACATGAACCTGAACATGATGAACAAGAAAGAAGAAACTGAGTATTGGCTAGTTTTGTCAGAAGACATCATCCTGAGACACAAATTATTGGAAACAGACAAGCTAGAATGCAGACAAGAAGTAAAACAAGACAAGGTACATGTCTAGTCTATGAATTTGAACCAAAGAATGTGAAAGTTGCATTAGAGAATGAAGAATGGGTTAATGCAATCAAGGAGGAAATAGAACAAATAGAGAAAAATAAAACTTGGTCCTTAGTACCCTGACCTAAAGATAAGAATGTTATCGGTACTAAATGGATATTTAGAAACAAGATGAATGAAAATGGTGAAGTGACAAGAAATAAAGTGAGATTGGTATGCAAGGGATATGCACAGGAAGAAGGCATTAACTATGGTGAGACATTTTCACCTATTGCTAGATTGGAAGGAGTTAGAATGCTACTTGCATATGCTCCATAGAAGAAATTTAAAGTATATCAAATGGATGTGAAATCAGCATTTCTGAATGGTATACTTGAAGAAGAGGTCTACATAGAACAACTTGAAGGATTCATTTATCTAGACAATAGAAACATGGTATGTAGATTACACAAAGCTTTATATGGTTTGAAGCAAGCACTGAGAGCATGGTATGAAAGGCTGCATATTTACTTGTTAAGTATTGGATTTGTAAGAAGTAGTGAAAACAACAATTTATACATGAAAGGTGATACTAATGACACTATTCTTATTGCTGAAATTTTTTTTGATGATATAATTTTTAAAGGTCAAGATCATGTATGTAAATCTTTTGTTGATGACATGAGGAATGAGTTTGAAATGTCTATGTTTAGAGAGATTAAATTCTTTCTTGGATTACAAGTGATTCAACAGAGTGATGGGATATTCATCACACAGTCCAAGTACATAAAGGAAGTCTTGAAGACATTTGGCATGGAAGATGCTAAACTTGTAGGAACACCGATGGCTACTGGAAGTAAACTGACAAAGGAAGATGAAACTACAGAGGTAAACCAGACACTTTACCAATCCATGATTGGTAAACTAATGTATGTATTTCATAGTAGACAAGATATAGCACATGCTATGGGAATTGTTGCTCGATATTATGCTAATTCTAGAGAATCACACATGATTTCTACCAAAAGGATCTTAAGATATCTAAAAAAGATAGAGGATTATGGATTATGGTATCCTAAGGAAGGTAAGTTTGAGTTGAAGGTTTATACTGATGCTGATTGGGATAGAAATGTGGATGACAAAAAAAGTACCACTGAAGGAGCATTTTCTATGGTGAAAGACTCATAACTTGGACAAGTAAAAAGTTGGCTTGTATTTCTCAGTCTATAGCTAAAGCAGAGTATGTTGCTACTTCTACTAATTGCTCAAACATTGCATATATCAGGCAAGTGTTAGAAGGAATGAATGAGGTAACCACTGACCCTATGATTATATACTATGACAACACAAGTGCTATTAATATTTCAAAGAATCTAGTGATGCACTCTAAGACAAAGCATATATCAATTAAGTATCACTACTTAAGAGAACAAGTGCAAGAGAAGCAAGTGAAGTTAGAATTTGTTACATCTAAAGAACAACTTATAGATATCTTTACAAAGCCTCAACTGAAGGACACATTTGAATATTTGAGGACTAGACTTGGGGTCTGTCCCTTGACTATCAGTCACTAATGCGATCTAGATGTTGCATCAACCTAATTTTATCATAAGATCACACATGTTGATGCAACATAGTTCACACTTTGGATAATGTTCAAGGTTGTGATTAAGTTTGAAGAACTAAAATAGATTGGGATATTAGTATACTAAGATACAGAGATTGTAATGGAAAATAGAGAGTTACTTAGCTACTACAAGAGCTGATTGTTTATTTGTTTCTTTGGCATTGTTGTAAAAGGGAGAGATAAATAATATGAAAAGGAAAAGGAGAGAATATGCACTGATGAGAACTATCTAAGGGAGAGATATTTTGAAAGAAAGAAACAAAAATAGAGAGCTAAAAAGATTATATCTATAGAATGACAAAGCTGTATTTTATAATGTTGTTTAGTAATGTAGTGATTAAACATATTAAGCTAGGGAGAGCTTACACATCATTGCATTTGATTATAGACTTGTAGAATACATGTTTGGTATGGGTATGGTACATTTCATATTACTTGAGTTGCCATCAATGCCAAAGGGAGAGATTGATGAACTACAACTGATTTAGAACCTGTATGGAGAATTTGTAATTCAAGATTACTAAGGAGTTGTTGATTAGATATGCAAGATGATTAAATCAGTATTATGTTGTCATTGATTTCAACTAGCTTGACAATACTTATCAGCTAAGTTACTATACCGATGCATCTAAAGAAAGGTGAAAGAGATGAAGAATGGGAATATCTACATGAGGAAGATATATACATTAGATGAGGATAAGGAATACACTGAGTAATTTGTTGATGAGTCTATGACTTGATGAAATTGACTTTATTATGTTCCATTCATCTATGATGAAGAATAGAGTTGAAAGACACAAAGCAGTGTTGTCGGTAAATAAAGCATTCTAGTATACACCGATGGAATGTTGTGTATACCAAGCATAGTGTTAACTGAGCTTGTGTTCACTGACGCATTTCTTTGTTGGCTAAGAAAAATAGAAAGGAATTGAATGATCAGTTTAGTTGATAAAGTGTATGAAATCGAGGTAATAGATAAGGTTTGTTATGGAGATCGATGGCTAACATAAATAAAAAGGATCTAATGGAGTAGATTGAAACATGTTACTGAAACATTAGCTGAGGAAGCTTAAAGTGGCAAAATCTATGAATATGATTAAGCGGCAAAATCTGATGGAGGAGAAGAAAATGATTTACTCGTCTATATAAGAGACATTGGTTTCATTGTTGAAACATTGTTGGAAGAAGAAGATACTATAGAATTATCGCGTGAACAAGTTTTCATGCATTCTAATCATACTAGTTAATGAGAACCGAGCTAGAGAACAATTATCAAGCTATAGAGAGAAATTACCGATGTACAGTAAGTTGATATAGTATTGATTTTGAAGTGGTCTATTGATCAGAAATATTTGAATGAGCTGAACATTGATCTGTAAACTACAATTGAAGTTGTTTCAAAGTAGATCATCTACTGTTACATATTTAACCATTGTACACAGTCAAACTCTTAACCAAGTGGACTATGAAAATCTTTTGATGTTTCATTCATAGAGTGAACATTGTTATCCTGTCAACCCCAAAGTGACTATTGGTTGGATGATAACTTCTGGTCTAAAATCCTCTAACAAGGTCACACCTAACAGTGTGTATGTAACCTTTAACAGGGTTGGGTCTTCACCAACCTCACTTCAGAAGAGTGAACAATTTTGGGTTGCCGGTCCCAGGTGGTTTTTCCCTTCACAGGTTTTCCACATTAAATCTCTTGTGTTATGTGTTGATTGTGATTTTTTTTTGTTATCATACTTTGCATATTACATGTTAGATTTGATCGATAAATTTTATAAAGTTTAGACTGACAATCAGTAAAGACATAGACAGTGAAAATATTTTATGTTTACTGAGTAGTAGAAATTGTAGAATTTGTTTTGGATTATACATTTTGATTTGGGACATTGGATAATTGATTCACCCCCCCTCTCAGTTATTCTAACATAGTAATTAGTTTTGGCACATCTATCTATGTAGATGATTACGACAGAATCATAAACATTTTACCAAGATCAAGGATCATTTATTGTAGATGTAATCATTAATTGTAATGATGATCTCTATTTAATTTCTAGATCTAGGTTATTTTTGTATACCATAGATCTTAGGGTTTTTCCTAAGATATTATAACCTAATTTTGTTAGGCGGTCATAACAATATGCTATATAATTGTAATTTATGTCATTTTGACTAAGTATGATATGTGGAGGACAAGAAGGAGATATTGAAGTAAGAATCTAACTTCAAGACATTCGTTATTAGACAAGGAATAGAAGAATACAAAGACATTCAGATTAGATAGAATCAGACAAGGCTATCAAGTAGTTCAAAGACAAGATTTTCACATATCAAGGTGATATTTATTCAATATTTCATAGATCTATTTCAGACAAGGTTAAGTTGTCAATTATAGATACATCATGTTATTTTCTAATCATTGTAACAGAGTTATTAAAAAATCTCTTAATAGAGTACACACTCAAGTAGTTTTGTTACAATCATTTAACTAGGTAGATCTAGCTGATCTAATTGTTACTCCTAATAGGGTAAGATCACCAAAAGTGATCAAAACTTGTAGCCCTAATAGGCAAATTTTATTATCTGTAGTAGTGAATAATTTGTGGGTGTCATCCCCACCATAGTTTTTAACTTCTAACAAGGGTTTCTACGTAACCAAAATACTTGTGTTATGTGATTGATTTATTGTTTGATTTCATGCAATCTACATTTACAAGTTATTTAAATGAATGATGCATACAATGGATTCAATTTATAAATGAGTTTACTACTGTTTGTTGATTAAGTTTTTGGAGTTAAATTTTTTGAGGGCACTGACTCACCCCTCCCCTCTCAGTACCCTATCTCTCCATTTTAACAATTGGTATCAGAGCTTGGATCTCTTATTGGATGATTTAATCACTAAAGAGTAAAGATCTAACCATGAAGAGATACAAGCTAGAAAAAACAATAGAGAATCAAAAGATTTAGATGCATATGTTCATTGAGCAGTACAAACATGCCAATGATGAATTGAAAAAGTTACTAGTATAGAGAAAGGGCATGGCTATTAGGGAATGTGAGTCTAATTATCATGAAGAGGAGATTAATGATCCATTTGAGAATTTAGGATCTAGTTCAGGCAATATTTCTAATAGTTTTGAAAGTGCTATGTTAGATTTGTCTGAGAAAAACCTTCATTTGACTGAACAAGTGAAAGCCCTATAGATTGGTCAAGAATCATAGATGGTGAGAATTATTGATGTAATGAATAATGCTAGATAATCTAAACAAGAAAGGAATTTAGCAATTGAAGACTGAAGACAGATGACTGAACAACTTCAAGCAAAAGAAACTAAGATACAAGGACTTATTGAGCATCATTTTGAAATATCCAATCAAATGATGATTGTAAACCAGGAGATCAACCAAGTAAATGGTGAGTTGTCAAGGAAACTTGAAGATATTGGAGTACTTAGGGAAGAAAATGAAAAAATGATAAATGAAGTAAAGATGTAGCTACAACACAATGAAATGATGAAAAAACATTGAAGAGAGTTCTAAGAAGATTGATGATTTTCTGATTAATCAAAGAAGGTTTGGAAGCAAAACTAGATTAGGCTACACCGGACAAGGAGAATTATCCAAACAAGATGAATAGGTGAAAAAAAATCAAAATCAGAGACCTAAGACACTGGCATACTATCACTATGGAAAACTAGGACATACTTCAAATGTTTGCAGGAGTAAAGCTCAAGGTAAACCGAAAGTCACTCCTAAGTTTAATGGTTATTGTTATTATTGTGGTAAATTTGGACATCAAGCATATGAGTGTAGAGATAAGTTGAATAAGATTCCTAAGAATCCTCACATGGAGAAACTCTTCTATACCTACAACAAGCATGGACACACCTCACAAGAGTGTAAAGAAAAGATGAAGCAATTATGGACACTGAGACAAAGGAACAAACCTTATAAACTGAAGAGACAAGGTAATGCCTACACTTGGGATTACAACACATGAGTTAACTACATAGTATGTGGAAGGTATGGAAATATTGTAGAAAATTGTATGAGGAAGAGATGGGCTAGAAAATCACAAAGCTCGATAGGCACTGGTATGCAATGCTTACATTGTCATAAAGTCAATCACCTAAGAAAGGATTGCAGAGACTAAGTACCAGAAGAAGGAAAAATATTTTAAAATGGAAACACAATTGTAGATATCATGAGACTAAGAAACACTATGTGGAGAAAGGTATCTAATGAGAATGTTGAGTCAAGGAATGCAGTCGGTGAAACCTCATCCATTGGATTGGGTGACATTGGTACCTCCACCTAAGATGAAATAGGTATGTATGGAACTGATATTCCAAATTGATCTTATCTTACATATAGTTCCTTATAGTTGATGTAGACATACCAAATATGCATAAATTAAGATGTATTATGGTTTATAATTTTTGAGCTAACAAAGTCATGCAGATGGTATATGTAAGACCGAGTAAAGAGTTACCCATCAGTATCTATTATGCAAGGTTAATTGATTATCAGTATCAACCAAGTGAAAATTTATGTGTTAATAGAGCTATTGATGTTTTGCGGTAATCACCAAGTTGACAGTTGTTGCCAAGGTGGAAGTGGGTCAAGCATTTATGACAAGCATTTTAAGTGGGAATTAAAAAAATGCTATAAATATACAGAAGACTTAGTTTATTCTTCACAAAGTGATTTTGAAGAGCGAAAGTTTCTAGAGAGAGAATTCAAGAAAAGAGTTTTAGAAGCATTCGAAGTAGTTTCAAATCTAACCAAGCATGTTCTTCATCATTTTTGAGCAAGTATAGTTACTACCGAGCTCATTCAAAGTATTTACCAAAACCCTAAGTTGAGTAAAATGGCATCCACGTCCAAGGCAAGAAAATATAATCTTGTAGAAGAGGAAGTAAACCTAATCATGTCAATCAGCTATGATGAACCTAGATATAAACTTCATCCCGAAGTTGCTTCCACTGCAAAATAGGAAAAATTAGAAATTTTGAGATGTATGAAGTGTATCAAAGGCTTTGTAGTAATGATGGAAAATTGAAACTAGAATATAATCAAGTTGAAAGGATTGGACTTACAAATGCCTTAAGTTTCTCCAAAACCTTTAAAAATGAATGGATTAGGGTTGTACTCAGTTGGTTTCATGATGGAATATTTTGGTTGGATGAATCGGTTAAAATAAAAAAGAATATGATCCATAAAGTCATCGGGTATCCAACAACTAACAAGTGCAAGGAATTTTGTAGTGCATCAAGGACTGACATTGAAAAGAACACTGGAGCAGCATGGGATGGCAAAACACTAAAAATTGGTACAATTCAAGACCCAAAGGTTAATTTTGCAGATCATGTCATTGGTTATAAGATCTATCAGTCAAGTAGACTGAATAGTGTGTCATGTGGAGCCATTGACATTGCATATAAAATGGTAAAGATGAATTTACAGTTAGACCTTTCCAAGCTTCTTATGAGGTAGATTGAAGAGAATATGAAGACTATCTAGTCAGAAAAGTTGAATACTTGTAAGTTTGGATCACTTCTAGTTTTCATATTCTTCTATATACAATAATTTTTCCCTTTAGTCAGTAATGTAAAGTGGTCAACTGACAAGCCGGTTAGAGTGCAAATATCTGATATGATTAATGACTTGGAAAACAATCTAAACAATGTTCTTGATAATTATTTTGAGCAATTTAAGATTAGAATGAATTCTTAGAGTAGAATTCCCAGTAAATTGGTTGAAGAGTATGAAATGGATATTTGTTTTCTTTTGGACACCGACCACACTTTGACAAAGTTTTTGGAGCCTAGGACTAAATGGTTAGCCCCCATGGGTTATGAAATGGATATTTATTTTTCTTCAAAATCAATTAAGGCTCTGCTGGCTACTCTAAAGGACAAAAATGTAGAGAGATTTGGAACATTTGAGGAGGCCAAGACAAGAATAAAAATAGGCCTGGTTATTGGTAGGATAACAAAGAGTTCAAGAAAGATGATGAAAAATTTAGGTGAAAATTTTAGAGATGATTTTGGATCATCTGATAGTTCACCAATTGAAGTTGCAACTGAAGGTTAGTTAATGTTAACTGATAAACCACATGATAGTGAAGAAATCAAGTTAGACAAAGGGACAAATTCTACACCAGTTTCCCCTTCATCAATTCCAAAGAAGAGGCAGTTGGAAGTGCAATCAAGGGCATGAACAAGGTCAGCAACTACAACTTCACCACCATTGAAGAAAGGAATTGTGAAGTTCACAAAACCAAAGGCATTATCACCTACAAAGACATATACCAAGAGAGGAATAAAATCTACTGTAGAAGCACCAAGGAAAAGAAGAAAACTGATAAGAGGTAAGGAAGATTTAGAAGATGAGGAAAATGATAACAATCAATTCAAAGTGTTCAACAATAAAAATAGAACAATTGATGAATTTACTGAGGATATCATTGAGAATGGTGAACTCAATGATCCTAAAATCATTTAGTTTAAGCACATGTCAACTAAGGATCAAAATAAAATAGAAGAGGAAATCATCCAGATGATGATTCGATTTAAGAGAGTCCACTTGAATTTTCCAAGAATTTACCTGAGGCATTAGAGAAAAGAATAACTCAAAAATGGTCATATGCCTTAGATACTAAAAATAAAATGAGGGAAAAATCCCTAGTTTTGGCAATCCCTAACCTGTTTATTTTTGAAATTGAGGACTACATGACAACATATTCCAATAGATTCAGAGTAAAGAACCGGGCAATGCAGATACTAGATGAGAATCTAGCAGATGTAGATGAATCTAGTCAACTCATCCTTGTTGGCAATTTGGCTGAGTTGATTACATAGATGTTGTCATTATGGCACCATATGATCCACATGAAGATTGTACAGGTCAGAGAGCAAGTATGATAGAGCGCACTGCAAATTTGTCTAAGTGTGAGACAATATTTTTACCAGTGAACCTGGACACAGTTTTTGTTTGCGACATTGATTGGAGTAAATTCAATGCTTGCACACTTGAACATAGACTCTATGATGTCTATTGAACACCCATCTTATAGTGAAAGTCAGTATGACATGTACAGAAGAAGTTATGACAGTTTTACTGAAGACAGTGTCAAGCTGACAGGACAGAATATGAAGACAAAACTAGTAAAGAGTTAAGGGATTATTTTTTTTATCAAAATAATGACTTAATAATATAAAGGGATGACATCCTAGATGTTAAACCTTGGATAAATCTATTGGTATAAATGTAATTTTAATTGTAAAGATAGATGTAGTAGTAATGAAATGTAATGAAGCAGAGATATGATGTGAAGTATATGATGCATATGTAGTAGTGATAGTGAAAGAGCAGCGAAGAGATATTGATGCAAGAAGTATAAGGTTATGTACCTTAACCTATTTTGTAATTAGTGTATATTGTACATTACTTGTTTGGGTAGTGGGCTCATCTAGTAATCACATTTTGTACTACCAACTCTTAACAGGGTTGAGGCTTCTAACAAGGCCTATAGTCCCTTAATCCGGACTGATACACTATATGCTTGTAATAGACTCCTAACAGTGTCAACATCCTTAATAGGATACTTTTGATTAGTGGATCTTTGTGGGTACCATCCCCACCAAGGTTTTCCCTTGGCCAGGGTTTCCTCGAGAACAAATCATGTGTTATGAGTTCTTTAGTTTTATGCATGTTGTTTAGCGTCTTATGTTATGCATGTATAAAGATAATCTATTATATCCATATTTGGGAAAAAGATAAAGTTTGTAGAATATTGATTCACCCCCCCCTCTCAGTATTCCCTATTTCTAACAATTGGTATCAGAGCTTAGTTACTCAGAAAAGAATCATTCAAGGAAATCCTAGCAGCTTGAGTAAGATCTTTATGGATATGGATCAACTATAGAAGAATCTTGAAGAAGATCTTGAATAGATTGACTTGCTTACTATTGAAAAAGATACTTTGAAAAGAAAGTATGATGATGCAAAGAACCTCATTGAGAAACTAAAAAAAAAATTGGAAGATCTGAGATCTGAAAAGGAATCCAAAGTTTTTATTGAAGATTGTGATGACAAGTTAGAAAAAGAAAATGAGATCCTTAAGCATGAATTGAAGATAGAAAATTTGAAGCTTAGTTTGAAAGATGGAAATGGCAAGAATGAAGAAAATCTAAAATCTAAGAATGAAAGTCTAAAGACTAAAAATGAAGGACTAAGATCTAAACTTTGTAAAGTAACATCTAAACTTGAGAAAGTCAATTTACAATATGATGAACTTGAGAAATACAATAAGATTGTGAAAGGTGAACTAACTCAATCCAAACAACAACTTGAAAGGCTATATTCAACTAGTGAGAAGATTGATGAACAAATATCTTATCAAAAACTATTCTATGATAAGACTGGTCTTGGATTCAACACTTTTAAAGCAAATGATGAAAGCAAGGAACCAGATCTGAAAATATATGAAAGCATAGATGAGAAGAAGCCTGATGAGATCACCAAATCTAAAGATACACCCAAAGAAGAAGAATCACCGAAGCAAGAGGAATCACCCAAAGGTATGCAAAGAGAATTAAAAGGTAGATGTTTTGCTTGTAATACTATTTTTTCATATGAAGAGAGATTGCACAGGTAAGCAATTTAAACCTCTTAATGGTTATTGTTACAATTGTCATGGTTTTGGACATAGAGCTATTGAATGTAGGAAACCTAAATTTATTGAGAATAATGATGGTAGTAGAATGTTTAGGAATACTAACAATGTAGATAAGAAACCTACTGAAGATATGAACAGAAGAAATGGAGTAATATGTTATAGATGCAACAAGGTTGGACACATTGCCAGAAACTGTAGATCACAAATCTATCAACTTGGACCAAGATATGGAAACAATGGAATTTTTTGTCAGATATGAAACAAGATTGGACATACAAAAAGGTTTTGCAGAATGAACAATAGAGTTTTTCATCCTAATCCTAATCCCATAAATCATGCAAGAAGAAATGAAGATGCAAGTAATAGTCAGAAAGGATGTTGTAGTAATTCAGATGAAGTGAAGTTTATCAAAAGCACAAATCAAGGAGACATATTCAACATTGAAGGTAATTAGGAAGGTGAAGTATTGAAAGGTAAGAATGAATCTTTACCTGACCTATCTCAAAGTACTTAATTCATGAAAATTACAGTAGAATAGGAACTTAGATTAGTGTAGAAGTAGATATGTGATTAATTGAGTCTTGCACAATTAATGCAAGGTATTTAATGATGTTCTAATGCTATGGTTAAGAGCGTGTAGAAAAATATTATGTTTTGTGAGATTGCAAGAAGTTTTAAGTTTTGCAGGTTAGCAAAAACAACTATTTGGAAAGAAGCGGCAAAAGAATTAAATGCAATGTCAGATCTAAGTGAGATTGAATTAATAAAAGGCTATGATCGGTATTATTTGATCATCAAAGTGAATTCAAGTGTCAAGGAGATTAAAGAGCAGTGATTGGAAGCATTTTGCAAGGATTTGGAGAAGAATTTTGTGCCGAATCTACACAAGCCCTAAAATCATGAAATTAAGGTATTTTACTTGACAGATCTTTAAATCAGTAAAGGAATTTGAAGAAATCATAGATGTTTCTTTAATACACAATGTCAGAGATAAGAATAGACCTAAATTGAAAAGGGAACTAGTAGAACCCTTGGAATATGACCCTAGGTTTGCATTATCATTCGTACCAGATAGAGTTTTACACTTAGAGAATGTCAGAAGTTATCTTGAATGCAAACTAGAGATAGTAAGTGATAGTGATTTCACAAATGAATATTAGAAGATTTACAATCAGGATATGACACTGAAACAAGGTTTTGAATATTTGGAACTTAATGAAATTGTTAAGTATGGATTACAGTATGAATTTGATAATGAAGAATGCACTAAGATTATCTTAAGTAGAATTCATAATGGAAAGTTTTGGCTAGAAGATAGAGTGATAGATATTACAGAAGATTTGATTCATGAAGTCACTGGATTATCTAAAACTAGAGCTATTCCTTTAAATGAGAAAAACATGAGGAAAATAGTCATTGATAACACAAACTCATCTTATAATGGTAGAGGAATTATGATTAGTAAGATCAAACAAGATGATGTGAGATACTTATGCAAGATCCTAACTAATAAGTTTTGTGCAAATTCAAGAGAGGATGACATGGCAGTTGGAATGGTACATGCTACCTATCTAATGTGTGTTGATAGGGTACAAGTTGATATGTCTGAAATTCTAAGAATTCAATTGTTTGAGAACTTGGAGAAGATTAAGAAAAATAAGTATACACAGTTTAGGTTCTCATCCCTAATCACTTATATGTTTTTTCATCTTTTGAGGAGATTTCCTTACACCATAGGAAATGACTAGAATGATGGATAAAATACAATGGAAAGGATTAACCTAGTGTATAGAAGACATTTTATTGATAGTGTAAATGAAAGTGGAGTACTAGTTATTAAGACATTTTAGAATATTGTGTCTACTAGAACAAGGATCCCTAAGTCTCTTGTTGAAAAATATAAAGATGATATATGTTTTATGGTGGATACAAACTTTACCTATATTGAAGTAGTGGATCCTAGAACAAAGTTCATAGACCCTCTTGACTATGAGATATCTGAGGTAGAGACTGAAGAGTATGTTAGTAGGTTACTTAAGTGTAAGTTGGACACTCTATGTAACAGGTTTGGAACCTTTGAGGAGAACTTCAACTCTGCAAAGATCCAAATTGAAGAGAACCATAAAGGAAATTCTAAAAGATAAAGAGATGACAGAACGTGAGTTTTTGGTAGCAAAGAAAACAACAGTAGTAATCAGAGAGAGTGGACAAAAATAAGTTTTTTCTATCCCTCCTTTATCATCAATTGCAGTGTAACAAGAAGAACCACAAGTGAAGGTGAAAGTGGAAGTAACTGAGAAGGATATAGAAGCAAATATGTCTACTAGATTCACTTCCTCCACACCTAGAAAAAGAGTAAAGGAAAGTGGTACTGTACTAGGAAAGAGACATAAAACTTTAGTGCAACCAATTCCAAGAAAGATTGCAGAAATAAAAGATGATGTCACTACTAAGAAGAAAGCTTGGAAACCCAAAGTTGAAAAGCTTAATGAGACGATCATTGAGAATGGTGACTTTACAAAAATGAACAAGTACTATGATCTTTATGATTATACAAAAAGACTTAATTTGGAGAATGCAGTTGTGAAGCATATGATTTTGGTTGACAAGAAGTTTGATACAATTTAGGGATAGTTACCTGATGATTTATATAATAAACTTGTAAATAGGAAGAAAAGAACATCAGAGGAGGATACAACTATAAGAGAAAATCTTGTGAGGAAGCTTTGTGAAATAAGAGATGAAACACATTTCAATCAGATCATGAAAGCCTTAAGCACCCATCTAAGAACCAAAAGGAGAACCATTCAGATTATGGGAGGTAGGTATGAAGAAATCAATTCTGAGATAGAACAAGCTATTATCAAGGTTATGTCAGAAAATGTTGGAGAATCATCAGTTGCAGCAGAGCAAGTAGGTGAGAAAGAACAAGAGGACATTCCCTCTCCTCTAGCCATTAATATTGAAGATGAAACAATGAATGTAGAAGGTACAAAAATCACCTTGGATACTGATGAAAATGTATTCAAGAATTTGGAGAACATTGTTGATAATTCGGCCTTTGAAGAACATGAAGCTACAAAAGAAGAAGAGATGAAAGAAACAATAGTTGTGGAACCACCAGTAATAGAGGAACAAGTTCCCATTCCCACCAAAGAAGATATCGGTCTTACTCCTGAGACTGGAAAGAAGACTCAAATTGGATCTATGATTGAGCATTTGGGAAAGGAAGTAGATGATGATGATCAATTGGAATTGATCACATCCTTGAATAAAATCATTGGCAAGAATAAGAAAGTGAAGAGTCTTGAAGGGTGTCTAAAGGAACTAAATGAGAAGTTACAGAGCACTGTAACTACACAAATTGCATAAGTAGACCCTATGGAGAAAGCAAAGAAGGTAATAAGCACCTTTGATAATGAATTCACAAACTTGTCTGATATTGCAAAAGTGAAAGCACAAGTAGCCTATGAGGCTAGAATGCTTTTGAACATCAGTCAAAATATCAAGAATGATATCAACACTCTTGATATCTATATCAAGGATTTGAGGAAGCATTTGGATATAGGTAAATCTTTGTACATACAATGTAAAAAATTAGAGACCTTGACATCAGAAGAAGATCAGAAGATAAAGTTGAAGGAAGCAGAAATTTTGAATGAAACAAACCTTCTATCTAGCCCCAATGTGAAGGTATGTGATGTTGAGAAGAAATTTCAGAAGCTTTATGATGAAATCAATGTTGTGCAAGATGAGAGAGACAGAAAATTGAAAAGATTCACTCTTTTGAGAGAGCATGCTTCTATGAAGTTAAGCATTATTGAAGAGCAGTTGGAAGAATGTCTTTCAGCTAAGACATCTTTTCAGAAGTTTAACTTTGAAAACCTCCAAGCATGTGAAATAGCATCTTATGGACTAAGCACATTAATTAATGTGGAAGATTCCATTAAGAAACCATGGGAGAAGGAGATAGAAGCCATGAAGATAGAATTTTCAGATTGTGTTGCAAGCCTACTGGCTTTGCAATAAATAAATTGAGGTATAATCTTTTTGTGATACAATTTTGTAACCCTCCCTACCTTTATTTTGTCATTATTGTCAAAGGGGGAGAGATATATCGAAGAAAATTGATAGTATATGATAAGGGTTGATACTCTTAGGGGGATTACTATATTAGAGATAATATTTTTTGAGGAGTTATAAGGATAGTATATATTTTAGACTATGGCCACAATTTTGAGATTTTGAGTTGTACACTTAGCCAATTTTCTCATATGTTGCAACCAATGACAAAGGGGGAGATTGTTGGAAATTTGGCTGAGTTGATTAAATAGATGTTTTCATTATGGAAACATATGATCCACATGAATATGGCACAGGTCAAAGAGAAAGTATGACAGAGCGCATTGAAAATTTGTCTAAGTGTGACACAGTTTTTTTACCAGTGAACCTGGACATAGTTTTTGTTTGCGAAATTGATTGGAGTAAGTTCAGTGCTTGTGCACTTGAAAATATACTCTATGATGTCTTTTGAACGCCCATCTCAAAGAACAAGTTGATATGGCATGTACGGAAGAAGTTATGATAGTTTTACTGAAGACAGTGTCAAGCCGACAAGACAGAATATGAAGACAGAAATAGTAAAGAGTTAAGGGATTATTTTTTTTATCAAAATAATGACTTAAAAATATAAAGGGATGAAATCCTATATTTTAACCCTTGAATAAAGCTATTGGTATAAATGTAATTGTAATTTTCAAGATAGATTTAGTAGTAATGAAATGTAATGAAGCAGAGATATGATGTGAAGTATATGATGCATATGTAATAGCAATAGTGAAAGAGCAGGGAAGAGATATTGATGCAAGAAGTATAAGGTTATGTATCTTAACCTATTTTTTAATTAGTGTATATTGTACATTACTTGTTTGGGCAGTGGGCTCATCTGGTAATCACATTTTGTACTACCAACTCCTAACAGGGTTGACACTTCTAACAAGGCCTATAGTCCCTTAATCAGGACTGATACACTATATGCTTGTAATAGACTCCTAACAAAGTCAACATCGTTAATAAGATACTTTTTATTAGTGGATCTTTATGGATACCATCCCCACTGGGGTTTTCCCTTGGCCAGGGTTTCCTCAAGAACAAATCATGTGATATGAGTTCTTTAGTTTTATGCATGTTGTTTAGCTTCTTATGTTATGCATGTATAAAGATAATCTATTATATCCATAATTGGGCAAAACATAAAGTTTGTAGAATACTGATTCACCCCCCCCCCTCTTAGTATTCCCTATTTCTAACAATCTTGACCTCAATAGTTGAAGCCCGAGAGCAAGAAGAACAGATGGCATTTTCCAAATCATCTAAGAAGAGGTTGAAATCAAAAGGAAAGGGAGTTCATATTGAAGATGTAGACTTGGCACTGAATAAAGAACAAGTAGATATATCAAATATAGAGGTTCCTGATACCATAGTTTCCATGAAAGACTTAAGTATTTCATAGGATGCACCTGATCAAGTTGAGGTCCAAATTATAGATAACAATGCATTATATGTACTCATTAAGGACATCACAAATGGTGATCCTGATGACCGAGATGATGATGAGGATGTGAATGTTGTTGGAGGCACAACACATGAAGAAGGTACTTTTACTGATCCTGTAATCACATCATTACTGGGTGAACTTCCTATCTAGATGGAAGTAGTTGAAATTGTCACTAAGGAACAACCTAAGGGCTTAAACACTGAGCAACCGATGGACACATCAGGGAAATAAGGAGCTAGAAAAATGATAGAAACAAATAAGCCTAAATAAAAAGAGTCAAAAGAGGCAGATACAAAGGGCCAAGATGACCCCAAAGCAACTGAGGAAACCCCACCTGACACAACATCAGAAGCTCCATCTCAGTCAAGCAACACTTAGGTTACTATGGAGTAGAAAAAGGAGGATACTGTGTCGACCGGGCAAGATACATAAAATGTTGAGGAGAAAGCAATATTTCCATTTGTGAAGAGCTCACCTTAAGAGCCAAAGAAGAAGAATAAGAAACATGGAAAAGGGCAAGTCACACTAGATGAGGTTATACTTATACCTAATTTTGACCCAAAGACCCTAGAGCCCTAAGAACTTAAAAAATATGTGAAGTTATGTACAAGAAAAGCAACACAACAAAAACTAAAGAAGGAATGCAAGAGAAAGGAGATATTAGAAAATGTAAGAGATATCATACAATAGGTCATACCTAAGGTATAGATTAATGAGGACACACCTATAATGGACCAACTTTCTACCCTTGCACAAGAAATCAATGCCCCTAACATTGAAGTTGAGAAAATAATTGAAGAGAGGGAAGAATCAAAGATACAACATAAAATTGCAGAGAAAATCACCCAAGAAGTGGCAGTAAAAAAAGTAAAATTATCTGAGGTAATAAATGACATACAATCTATTACTCAGTTAATTAGTCAGATATTAATTAAGCTTTGCACTATGGAAACCTTCACTGCTGAGATCAATGAGAAGATTTAAAATCTGGATACTGGAATCCAAGCTAGTGTACAAGTAGCCTTAACTAAGCTAGATGATTTTGCTAAGAATATACTGAAGGCTCAAGAACTTAGGTGGTTAAGTGTAGATGTGAGGAAGTAGGAAGAAAGGATAAGTGACAAAGTCACTGAGCTACAAACAAAGTTGCTTCCATATTTGAAAATTTTTAAGAAACACATTGTCAAAGCGCAAACACTTGTTGCAACACTAGAAATTTTTGTGTTTGAAAATATCTTTAACATGCATGCACATGTTGGTCTTGAGAAGATTGCTCTAACCAACTTGAAAGAGGAATGAGAAAACCTCTTGGATTCTTTGAAGAAAACCCATCAGCACATTTTTGATAAACTATGAGTACACATTTTTTTTGTAGTTGGCATTAATATCTAAAATGGGGAAAACTAATGTATATGCAAAATTATGTAAATAAATGATAAGTTTACTACATACTACTAGGAACATCCACCGAGGGGGAGAAATTTTGAAATTTTGTAATGGTATCTATGTATATATGGCCAAGTAAGAACAATTTTTGACACATCAGGTCTATATGCATTCAAGGTTTTGATAATAATGTCAAAGGGGGAGATTGTTTTCTCTATTTGAGCATTAAGGATTATCATTAGTATCAAAGATGATCAGTTGGTTACCTATGCTATCTAGTGAGTAAAAGGAAGTACTACAAGCTATACATGCTAGTCGGTTAACTACATAAGCCTTCACATTGAGTTATCTCAAGGAAATACCGAGAAGAAAAAGATATTAGTTCTAACCAAGCACCAGAGCAATTTTACCGAGCATCAATGTATACCAATACCAAGTGTCAGTAAACACCGAGCATCAATGAAATTACTGAGTAGTATTGATAGTGTTTATCGAGCAATCTAGGAAACAACATAGTAATCAGTTTTGGCACATCTATCTATGAAGATGGTTACAACAGAATCATAAAATTTTTTACCAAGATTGAGGATCATTTATTGTAATGTAATCATTAATTTTAATGATGATCTCTATGTAATTTCTAGATCTAGGTTATTTTTGTATATCATAGATCTTAGGATTTTTCCTAAGATATTGTAACCTAATTTTATTAGGTGGTCATAGCAGTATGCTATATAATTGTAATTTATGTCATTTTGACTAAGTATGATATGCAAAGGACAAGAAGGAGATCTTGAAGTAAGAAGACAACTTCAAGACATCAGTTATCAGACAAGGAAGAGCAGAATATAGAGACATTCAGATTAGAAAGAATCAGACAAGGTTACCGAGCAGTTCAGAGACAAGATTTTCACATATCAAGGTGATATTTATTTGATATTTCATAGATCTATTTCAGACAAGGTTAAGTTGTCAATTACAAATACATCTTGTTATTCTCTAATCATTGTAACAGAGTTAGCAAAAAATCTCTTAATAGAGTAGACCTAACAGTCTTTTGTAACTCTCTTAACCGAGTACACACTCAAGTACTATTGTTAAAATCCTTTAACTAGGTAGATCTAGCTAGTCTAATTGTTACTCCTAATAGGGTAAGATCACCAGAAGTGATCACAACTTGTAGCCCTAATAGACAAGCTTTATTATCTGTAGTAGTGAAGAATTTGTGGGTATCATCCCCATCGCAGTTTGTACCTTCTAACAAGGGTTTCTTCGTAACCAAAATACTTGTGTTATGTGATTGATTTATTGTTTGATTTCATACAATCTACATTTACAAGTTAACTGAATGAATGATGCATACAATGGATTCATTTTATAAATGAGTTTACTATTGTTTGCTGATTGAGTTTTTGAGGGCATTGATTCACCCCTCCCCTCTTAGAACCCTATCTTTCCCTTCCAACAACATCTTATTTTCTTGTCTTTTGCACCATGCCATTTGCGGCATCGCATCAAAGAGGGGAAAAATGTAGACACCTAAAAATCCTTTAGAAAATAAAAGTATTTTTATTTTCCGAAAACCCCTGATGAAATCATCATTTATTAATTAATTAATTAATTAATTTTTATGCCATTAAATCCTTCTATTTTAATTAAACACATTTAATTAAAGACTCTGTTAGCACCTAGAAAAAATTTCATGGCTCTAGCCTTTTTCTTCTAGTCCCTGCAGTCATTTTTGTGTCCCTGGCCTTGAAACCCTTACAAAATATTCAAAAAACTAGCTGTTACCCTTTGAAAACCTTGGCCTTGTTCTATTTTTAGGTTAAATTTTTTGGGTCACTTAAAGTCCTAATCTGCATGTGCTAATTAAATCCTTTAAGATGTTCGATGGATAGGTTTTCATGTCTGGTGGGGTCCCTTTTAATTTTTCCTAAGTTTCTTCCCCCGATGGCGTTTAATTTTCCCTATAGTCCCCTGCACCTGATATTTTCCTTAAAGCCTAAGTCTCAGCGTTTAATTTTTCCTATGTTTTGGCTTTAGTTTTTCCTAGGCCCCTCTCTGATAGTTTTTCCATCCAATGGTCAGCGTAAGTTCTCATAGACTTTGTCAGAAGCTTGAGATCTTACGCCGAACGTTGATCTTTTCTGATGACATAGCCTTTCTTCTCAAGTGGGTCCACTTGCTAGGTGTGCTGATTTGGCTATCTCTCATTGGTCCACCTATTATGATTCAAAATGTTGTCAGTGGGACCGGTCTTCTCAGTGTTTAGGTAGTTTAAAGTCTGATTTAATCTTGTGGCTATCATTATACCATTGATATAACATGCTTGACCTTTAGTGCAACGGTATAGCGACATCCATTTATTCTCATAAGGAAGGTAGGTGGGTTTGTTGACACATTTGCATAGTTGGTGACTTCTGGTTGGCCCAAGTATTAACATGTTGGCATGCTGTTAGTGGGACTTGGTTTCTAGATGTGTTAGTGGGTCTTGATCCTGTCAGTGAATCAACGGATGTCGTATGATCTTATAGGTTTTGTCAGAGGCTTAAGATCTTGCAATGGCCATTGATTTTGTTTTGTGTCAGAGGGTTGTTAGAGATGGGAGGAGATTCTTGATCTGATGGTGGGCATGTAATCTGATAGAATCTCAGATGGGTATGCGAACTTCAGACGACTGTTGATCTTCCAGGCAGAGGCTTGGTGGTTGGGATAAGTGTTTTAGTGGCCAAAAAATTTCCATGGCTTCACTCATTCATGTGAAATAGTGGCGGTTCTCTAAATGTTTTGGCAGTTCAGCGAACAAGCATTCGCAGAATCGCTAAACTTTCTGGCAGATAGATAAAATGTTTCATGAATTGGCAGTGACCTTTGGTCGCTAGTTTGCTAAATGTGGGACTGAGGTTAATGTTTTCCTGTGGTCACCAAGTCATGGAGTTAAATGGTGAGTTAAGTTTTCTTTTTGCGAATTGGAAATGCACTGTTACATAGTTGCTAGAGGTAAACCCAGGGTGGCAGTTGAGTTAAGATCATAAAAGACTACGAAACATGAAGATCTAATGGTTGTGACTTAAAGTTGATCTGATTTTAAATGTTGACCACTGATTTGCTGTTAAAGCCATAAAATGACCATTGAAGTTCAAATTTGAATTTGCAGAGGGTTTCAAGCGATAGAAGGTACCAAAATTTATGGTTTTAATGGCCGGTTTTGATTGATTTGGTGGTGTTGGTTGATGCAGACTAGTCCGAGGGTCCCTGTGGTAGGTGGCATCATGTTTTTGTACCAAGAGATGTGTGGTTTTGTGCTCGAGGTATGTTTGCAAGTGGCTGATTTGACTAGTTTTCATGGCAATTCCTGGTTGTTTTGTACTATCCTCATAGATTTTGATGATTGTAGATCCGTCTGAGATTCATTTTCTCTAGGTTGCTTATGTTTCTTCCCCTACAATAAATTCTGATGTATTTTTGGTTGGTTGAGTTTTTGAAACCCTAACCCTAGTCACTCGAAGCTTGATGCATCCTTTTTGAGGATTCCAAGGTGACTAGGGGTATAATAAGAAAGAGGTTTTATTTTAAAGGGGTTTTGATCTTGATTAGTTCCAGGGAGTTGTAGCAGATGGTATCATATTGTATTAGATTGAATAGAATTTCCTTGAAGTCTTTTGCAGGTTATTGAAGTGGTTTTCTCTCTTCTCTGCTTTGAACATGTACATGATTCATTATACTTAATAAAATTATTTCAAGCTTTCAAGTCTCTCCTTGGTGTCAATCTTGTGAATTCTATATTTTTTGATCTATTGCATAGGGTTACCTTTGTATATGTTCTAGTCTTCAATTCTTGATCTAGGATCAAGTGAAATATACTTTGGATAGGACATAGATTCACTTTGATTTGTCTACATAAGGATATTATAAGTAGTAGATGGGCTGAAATACTTGTGTTTATGGCTATGAGTCTTTGACAATTGTTGGTTCATGTTTCAATGTTTGTGTTTGAGATTTGCCCAATGGATAATGGCACTGATTAGGGATTAGTATATTCAGTTGAGTTCAATGCCTGATTGGCCTTTTCTTACTTCTTTCCATCTCTAGATATCAACACTTTTCAAGTTTTAATTGTATTTGGTTGATAGTAGCAATACCCTATAGTAATGGAGAGTCAATGATTGTGAGGTTAGCATTTAGCACTTTCTTACTATTCAATCTATTGTTTAGACCCAGTCTTTGGTGTGTGGAGTATAGTTTTCACTGGGTTAGGTGCACCTACCTTGGTTTTGCAGAGCCAGAAGTGAAGAGGGCAGTCTTGTCCCTATAGTTGGTCCAATTTCCCTATGATCCATATACATTTTGGAACTAACCAATCCTAAAATCAACCTGAGGGTATATTGGTAGCCTATGAGCATAAGTGTCCATTTTGAACACCAACAGACTCCCTCCCCAAATCATTTAAATCAAATTTGAGTGATTTTCCCCTATTTATTGAATCAATATTTGATAAATAAAGTCACATTCCCTAAATAAATAAAATATTTATTTAAAGCCTCGAAACCCTCGAATATTCTAGACTTTCCTAAACCTATTTAGGAGATGTTTCTTACATTTGTTAGCCTAATCTAAGTCTCTTTTACTTTTGGTCAAACCCTTCCATTAATGAGCTTTATAGACTAATTAATATCCCTTACACACACTTTAAGGCCTCTTATAGCCTCATAAAGAGACCCATGTCTCCTTTTCCACTCTTTTTCCCCTTGCACATTTCCCTAGTGTTTCTCACACATGTGTGAGAAACCTTAATCCAAGGTCAAACCTTACCATACCCCAAACCTTACCTCAGACTCTACCCCAAACCCTGACTTTGACACTAACTCCACTTCCTAACCAAAGCCCTTAGGAAAATCCTATAATTAGTCTCTCTTCCAAGAGAAATCCATTAGCTTAGTTCTTTATCTTCATGCATTTTTATCATGCTCATTTACTTCTAGAGTTAGCATAATCAATCCTAATTGTTAGATTTCAGTTATCTTTCAAGCTTTCATAACACATCTAAGCTTAGCATAATGGATTAAACATAGTTTACTTCATTTTTTTGCATATAATTAGCATCATATCACATATTCATTTGGCTAAAATAAACCTAGCTTAATCATTCTTGCATCAATCTTCATCTTAGCATCATTCAGATCCTTGAGGCCTTAGGGGAAAATAGGTGTTCTATACTTGGTATTTTGAGAGCACACCCACATCCCTAAATTGAGAGAAAATCAAATGGTGACATGGTGCTCCCATTTAATCTCTATCTAAGGTATCATGAAAATAGTTTTTCTATATGATTAGTATATGCTGCTAGGACTAATGTTTGAATGTCTATGCATCTTCTGAATAGGTTAGGTTTTCTCTGATCACAGGATTGGAATGAAGATTTGATTTTTTTATTTTGAAGGATCTATTTGCAAGGGTATTTGAATGATTTTGATCATTTTTGGGACTAGTTTGATGTTTTTGATGGAAAAGGACAAACTCAACAAATATTTTCTAAAAATAAATCTCAACAAAGGAAAAGAAACTTTTTGGGATACAAGAAATTGATGGAATATGGATGAAGTGACTGAGAGGGGGGGGGGGGGGGGTGAATCAGTCAACCATAAAACACTTCACAATTAATTCTTTCTGGATCCCTTAGGATATCTTAACAATGTTATCTATTTTAGCACTCGGTAAATAGATTGCAGTAACTTTGAAGATGCAGAAAGTATTAACAAAATTATCTTTTAGATATTCATCAGCACTGGTGTATGATTAAGATAGCAATTAAGAACATAAGAGACACAAGATTTAATGTGGAAACCCAATATGGGAAAAAACCACCAACGTATCTAGATACTGATTTTCACTTTTCTGAAGTGATGCCCGGTTAGAAGCCAACCCGGTAAAAGGTTACAAAACACACTGTTAGGTGTGACCTTGTTAGAGGATTTAAACACCCTGCTAGGAGTGGCCTGGTAAGAGGTCTTGAAAACAATTCAATGGAATTGTCACCTTGTTAGAGGATTTACAATATGGTTGTTAAACCAACTCGGTTAAGAGATTTAGAATTCACTGTTACAATGATAAGAAGGTAACAATGAAAAATGACCTGTATAATAATGCAACTGCCATGCTGATTACAGATCTCTATTCTGCATATGTGTGATTCTTCCTGATCGAATAAATCTATGCTGCACCTCAAGGATATCTGAACATCCTTCACAAATTCGCACACACCTTTCTATCTCTTCTTCTGTAAATCTTCTGCTGTATATCTATTATTATTTTTCACATTTGACCTTTTATTTATATGATTTTAGATTTGTCAAATCGACATTATTTAGTATAACAGTCGGCTGAAATAAGCAAACTTTTTTTAAAAAAAAAATCCTTCAAGGGCCGACAGTGCTCGGTGACCATAACTTTCTATAATCTTTCGGAGACCGAGGGAACTCGGTAAACACCGACAATCCTTTACCTTCGATAACCGACTGAACTCGGTAAACACTGAATTTCCTTTGACGATCGACTAAACTCGGTAAACACTAAATTTTCTTTGACGACCGACTGAACTCAGTAAACACTAAATTTCCTTTGACGACCGACTGAACTCGGTAAATGCTAAAATTTCTTTGATAACCGAGTGGACTCGGTAGACACTGATTTTCTTTGATAACTGAGTGGACTCGGTAAGCACTAATATTCCTGTCTGGCAGACCGACTGAGCTCGGTAGGAACTGATTGTTGCGGACTATGACATTGTGTGACATCAAAGACAATACATAATTTGAGTAGCAATTTCCTTCAGACAATTGTTTCCAACAATCTCCCTCTTTGGCATTGATGGCAACACAATATGTCATAGCATAAGAAATTTGAAAGAGTTAGCTCGGTTTAGATTCAAATCTCCCTCTGTCAGCAAACTTCCTTTATTCTGAAAATTCTTCCTTCTGACTATTGAAAATTTATTGAAGTAATAGAAAAGACATAGCAAACACTCCCTCTTTGACAACACATGCCAAAGACAATTCACATATTACCGGTGTAAATTAATGTACCTCAAGTACTGATTCATATGCAATGATTCCTTGAATATGCTGCATCAACTGGTTGACTTTCAATCATGTTCTGGTTGATGCATCACTAAAACTGTATTTAGTGAGCCTCGGATAGGGGAATGACCCCTAACTTACCTCTTAGATACACAAATGCATCCTTAGGTAATGGTTTGGTAAAAATGTCTGCAATCTGTTCTTTTGTATGAATATATTCTAATCTGATTTCCTTGTCCTGCACCAATTCTTTGACAAAGTGATATTTAATAGCAATGTGCTTGGTTTTGGAATGCATCACTGGATTCTTCGAAATGTTTATTGCACTGGTATTGTCACAAAATATAACAACTGGTTTTTTGATTTCAACCTTCATACCTTCTAATAACTATTTAAACCAAACAATATTTGAACAGTTTACTGCAGCAGCAACATATTCTGCTTCAACTGTGGATTGAGATGTGCAATTTTGCTTTTTACTAGTCCAGGATACCAGTCCTTTTCCAAGAAAAAATGCTCCACCACTTGTGCTTTTTCTGTCATCAATGTTTCCTGCCCAATCAGCATCAGTAAACACTTTCAAGTCTAGATTGCCTCCAAATTTATACCACAAACCATATTCTTCAGTTCCTCTTAAGTATCTTAAGATTCTTTTGATTGCCATCATATGATTTTCCTTAGGTTTTGCTGAGAATCTAGCTACTATACCGACTACTAAGGCAATATCAGGTCTTGTATGTACTACATACTGCAATTTTCCAATCATAGATCAGTATAGGGTCTGATCAACTTCTTTTGAATCATCATTTTTGGTAAGTTTCAGTCCAGTACACATGGGTGTACCAACTGGTTTTGAATCTTCCATACCAAACTTCTTAAGTATTTCCTTAATGTATTTAGATTGAGTAATGTATATACCATTCTTGCTTTGCTGAATTTGAAGACCAACAAAGAATTTTATTAAACCAAACATAGACATTTCAAATTCTTTGTTCATTTGCTCTGAAAATTCTTTGCACTGATCCTCATTTCCTGTAAATATAGTATCATCTACAAATATTTATGCCAATACAATTTTGTCATCCAGTCCTTCTTTAATATACATATTGCTATTATCATTGGCTCTTTTGAAATTAATCTGAATCAAATAGTTATGGAGTCTTTCATACCATGCTCTAGGAGCTTGTTTCAAACCATACAATGCTTTGTGTAACCTGCAGACCATGTCCTTTTTATCTGGATCAACAAAACCTTCAGGTTGTTCAATGTAGACCTCTTCATCAAGAATTCCATTGAGAAATGTAGATTTTATATCCATC
This sequence comes from Chamaecyparis obtusa, assembly GCA_027943335.1. Lineage (NCBI taxonomy): Eukaryota > Viridiplantae > Streptophyta > Pinopsida > Cupressales > Cupressaceae > Chamaecyparis > Chamaecyparis obtusa. The sequence continues at coordinate 712,957 of BSBK01003657.1, forward strand.
TGATATACCTTAAATCCTTTGTGTGCTGCATAAGCAAGTAGAGTTCTTACACCTTCTAATCTTGCAATAGGAGCAAAATTTTCTCCATAATCTATACCTTCTTCTTGAGAATAACCTTTACATACCAGTCTAGCTTTGTTTCTAGATACTTGACCATCTTCATTCAGCTTATTCCTGAATACCCATTTTGTTCCAATTACATTCTTATCTTTAGGTCTAGGTACAAGAGTCCATGTTTTGTTCTTTTGTATTTGTTATAATTCTTCATTCATTGCTTCAATCCAACTTTCATTTTCCAATGCATCTTTGATATTTCTAGGTTCAAAGTCAGTAAGCAGACATGTACCTTTTAGCTTGCTTCTTGTCATAGTACCATCTGATTTGTTTCCAATAATTTGATCTAGTGTATGATGTCTTCTGACATATTTGGCTAGTATAGGTTCCTTGCCTTTTGAATGATTTGTGCTGTTGTCTTCTAGGATCTCTTCTTCAGGTTGCTCAGGCTTGGTAGATATTTGCTCGGTAACTTCAAGCTGAGACTCAGTCTGAATTTCTTCCTGTGACTCAGTTTGAACTTCTTCCTGTGACTTGGTTTGAACTTCTTCCTGTGACTCGGTAACTGTGCTCGGCTCGGTAGATATAGTTTCCTTATTGATAGTTGTGTCTGCCAATGTTTCAAGTTCAACGTAAATGAATCTTCTGTAGTTCTTAGGTTCCCTTTTGCTTTCTTCTTCAGTCTTTTCTGCAAACTCATCAAATTTTACATGTATACTTTCTATGAATTTGTGAGTAGATAAGTTCAGACATTTGTATGCCTTGCTTTTGCTAGAATATCCTAGGAATATTCCTTCATCACTTTTCACATCAAATTTATTTCTTCTGGATTCTTTTAAGATATAACACTTGCTACCAAATATTTTCATGTAACTTACATTGGGTTTATAGCCATACCATAATTCATAAGGAGTTTTGAATGTGTCTTTCTTCAATTGTACTCAGTTTAAGGTATGAACTACAGTGCTGATAGCTTCCTTCCAGTACTTTATAGCGATGTTCTTTTCTATCATTAGAGTCCTTGCACAATCCATAATAAATCTATTTCTTCTTTCTGCTATTCCATTCTGCTCAGGAGTTCTAGGAGTTGATACCTGTCTTTTGATTCCTCTTTCAATGCAAAAGTTGTTAAAATCATGGGAGATGAATTCACCACCTCTGTCTGATCTTAAGCATTTCAATCTTTTCCCTGTTTCCTTTTCCACTCTTGCTAAGTACCATTTGAACTTTTCAAATGCTTCTGATTTTTCTCTTAAATACATGACAGTCATCATTCTAGAATAATCATCAACGAAAAGAATAAAGAATTTATCTCCAGTATAGCTTTGTATTCCAATAGGTCCACATAAATTAGTATGTACAATTTCCAAAATTTCTTTAGATTGATAGTTCTTACTCTTGAAACTAGTTTTACTCATTTTGCCAATCTGACAATTCTTACATAGACCAGTATCAGGTTTCTTCAAAGTAGGAATGCCTCTAACCTTCTTGAATTTGCTTATTTTTATCATGTTATCAAAATTCACATGACATAACCTTTTGTGCCATAGCCAACTTTCTTCTATTTGAGCAATAAAGCATGAATATTCACTGAGATCAAGATAAAATAAGTTACCTTTTGTTTGTTTGCCTGATCCAATGAGTTTTCCTTTTTCATCCAGCAGTCTTGCTTGACCATTCATGAATTCAACCTTGAAACCAGTGTTGATTAGCTGTGCTACACTTAGAAGATTATGTTTTAGTCCTTCAACCCAATAAGCATTATCACATATGAGTTCTTTGGTTAATGAGATTCTTCCTTTTCCTTTTATACAACAAGGTTCATTGTTTCCAAATCTTACATTACCACTATCACAGTCTTCTAGATATTCAAATTTTGTCTTGTCACCAGTCATGTGGTGTGAACATCCGCTGTCTATTATCCATATATCATCTTTGCTTATATGAGAAATAAGTGTCATCTTATCTTCATCATCATCAGATTCATCTTTTATAGCAATAAAGACAATTTGTTCTTCACTATCATCAGAATCTTTAGCCATAAAACATGTTTTCTTACCTTTATCCTTGAATGATTTGAAATTATTTTTGCCATAGTACTTGTGACTTCTTTTCTCTTCCTTGACTTGCTTGTTTGGGCACCTAGCTGCAATATGTCCAATTTCTTCACATGAAAAATAGATCAAAGGAGTTTTACCTTTATATTTACCTTTCCCTCTAGAGTACTTCTTTGCAAGTAATGCTTCTACAGTTTCAAGATCACTGTCAGAACTTTCTTCTGATACTTCTTCACTTTCTGATTGAACTTCTTTAATTTTCTTGTTCTTCTTTAGTGAAACCTTGGCCTCAAATGCTGATTCAATATTTTTGGAACTAGGGACATAGTTGTCATAGTTGTCTAATTCAAGGGCTATCAATCTTCCAACTAAAGCATCCAAAGTTATATTGTGGTTTGTTTCACACCTTCTTTCTTGAATAGCTGATACTCTTATTGCATAGATAGGGAGTAATGTTTTGAGTACCTTACTTATAATAGTTTCATCTGAGATTGTTCCTCCAGAAGCTCTAATTGCACTTACACTTGCTTTGATTCTTTCAACATATTTTGCAATGTTTTCATCTTCCTTCATATTCATCTTGTCAAATTGTCCTCTTAGGCTTTCTGCTTTGGCTCTTTTCACATTTGCATCACCACCATATATTTTCTTCAGTGCCATCCACATTTCATATGCAGTAGTGCATTCTTTAATATCATCAAATTCTTCATAGCTGAGAGCAGATGCAATGTCTATCATCATGGTGTTGTGAGTCTTTTTATCTGCAATGTCTTCAACAGTTAATGCGCCATTAGGAATTCTGTATTCTTCATCAATGTATTTGCATCCTGAATCACCAATGGAAGCCAGATGAAGTCGCATGAGACCTTGCCATGCTGAAAAGTTATCTCTGTTGAGCTTTGGAATTTCCCTTTTGTAAGACATCCTGATTTTTAGCTTAGGTCCTTGAAACCCTTCCTGCAAGCACCAAAGGCTCTGATACCAATTGATGGAATATGGATGAAGTGACTGAGAGGGGGGGGGGGGGGTGAATCATTCAACCATAAAACACTTCACAATTAATTCTTTCCAGATCCCTTAGGATATCTTAACAATGTTATCTATTTTAGGACTCGGTAAATAGATTGCAGTAACTTTGAAGATGCAGAAAGTATTAACAAAATTATCTTTTAGATATTCATCAGCACTGGTGTATGATTAAGATAGCAATTAAGAACACAAGAGACACAAGATTTAACGTGGAAACCCAATATGGGAAAAAACCACCAATGTATCTAGATACTGATTTTCACTTTTTTGAAGTGATGCCTGGTTAGAAGCTAACCCGGTAAAAGGTTACAAAACACACTGTTAGGTGTGACCTTGTTAGAGGATTTAAACACCCTGCTAGGAGTGGCCTGGTAAGAGGTCTTGAAAACAATTCAATGGAATTGTCACCTTGTTAGAGGATTTACAATATGGTTGTTAAACCAACTCGGTTAAGAGATTTAGAATTCACTGTTACAATGATAAGAAGGTAACAATGAAAAATGACCTGTATAATAATGCAATTGCCTTGCTGATTACAGATCTCTGTTCTGCATATGTGTGATCCTTCCTGATTGAATAAATCTATGCTGCACCTCAAGGATATCTGAACATCCTTCACAAATTCGCACACACCTTTCTATCTCTTCTTCTATAAATCTTCTGTTGTATATCTATTATTATTTTTCACATTTGACCTTTTATTTATATGATTTTAGATTTGTCAAATCGACATTATTTAGTATAACAGTCGGCTGAACTAAGAAAACTCTTTTTATAAAAAAAATCCTTCAAGGGCCGACAGGTGCTTGGTGACCATAACTTTCTATAATCTTTCGGAGACTGAGGGAACTCGGTAAACACCAACAATCCTTTACCTTCGATAACTGACTGAACTCGGTAAACACTGAATTTCCTTTGACGACCGATTGAACTCGGTAAACACTGAATTTTATTTGACGACCGACTGAACTCGGTAAACACTGAATTTCCTTTGACGACCAACTGAACTCGGTAAATGCTAAAATTTCTTTGATAACTGAGTGGACTCGGTAGACACTGATTTCTTTGATAACCGAGTGGACTCGGTAAGCACTAATATTCCTATCTGGCAGACTGAATGAGCTCGGTAGGAACTGATTACTGCAGACTATGACATTGTGTGACATCAAAGACAATACATAATTTGAGTAGCAATTTCCTTCAGACAATTGTTTCCAACAGAAATGACTGATAACTGATTTTGATAGTTTTCCTGAAAAGGGTGTATGTTCTGACAAATGTTTGGGCTGAGTTTGTAACTTCAAAGAAAACACCAAATAGAACTACCTAAGGACAAGGCTAGTATCAAATCTTTTCCCATAGCTTGATATCCCTAAAAGGGATACATATGGTGAGTGTCTTAAGGTGATTCAAGAAACCACTTGGATCAATCCTTGCATAAAGATTCAGATACCTTCGAGAGTAAATCAGGTAGCCTCTATTTATCAGGTGTTTAGTTTGATCTATGGAGTGCTCCCAATCGGTTTGTTTGTATGTGACCCACTTAAGAGCCTATTTGACCATGCTGAAATAGTATGGATATTCACCTACATCGGGCTACTGTCAACATGCATCACCCAAGCTTGAGGGGATGCAGCAAGAGTTTTCTTAGTACTTTATTTCTATACCAGTCGGGGAAGTACCGGTTTGAAGTCATTCTCCAAAGAGGAAGCACTTTTCTCTTTGGACAGGCTCCACTAGAAGTAAGACAAATGAACTTGTCCAAGTTCAAGTGTTTTAAGTCACTTAGATTAAAAAGATATGCTTGAAAAGGGAACTCCTAGATGCACATCATGAAGATTCTTTCCCAAATTTTGATTAAGTGATTGAATTGAAATATTTGCAAGCACAAATGATTAAGGTTTTGATTAGTTCTTTTCTTTTTGAAAACAAGAAACTTTGAGAGATTTAAAAATTCTTTACTTGGACATTCAAGATTGAGTTTTTTTTTTTTTTGCTTCACTTAGGAACCTAATTTGAACTCTGAAATAGAAAGAATTTTCTTTTTTTTCACTTTAAGTCATTCAAGATTTGTGTATTTTCTTTTAGGATCAAAAGGAAATGACTCTTTAGACTTTGGTTCATTTCCTTATATTCACTCAAGATTTGATTTTTTAGAGCCCAATTTGATTAGAACAAAAACTAGCTGATGAAAAAAAACTACTTTGAAATTTATGCCCCCCTTATAGAAGGCGTAACTTTCTTCTCACAACTCAAAAAGACATGCCATTTACACCATTGGAAAGATAATCCAATTATCTAGAGGCAAATTTGAAGAAACACAAATTACTAAAACATAAAAAAAAATGCAGATTTTTTCTTTGATTAATTTTGAGGCACTTAAGATCGGATTGTGGTTATTTTTTAAACACCAAATAGATGTGTGAGTTATATTTTAATCAATTTAATTCATGATCTTGCTACTTGTTCCTACAATCCTGTAAACAAAAAATTTGTGATCTCATAGATCGTACAAGTGATCTTGTGGGACTATCAATCTGAAAAAGTGTGGCAAAAAATAAAGTGATTAAAATAAAGTCGATACCTATGGCCACAATCCTACAAGGTCAACCTGCAATCTCGCAAGAGTATAAAAATAGGTTTTCAAGTACAATTTTTAATGATGTTGTAATTGATGTCAACTAGTTTTGACAACACTTATCATGATAGTTAAAAACATCTAAACATCTGTAGAAGGGAGAAAAGATGAAGAAATGAAATATCTACATAAGGAAAAGATGGATATGAGATAAGGATAAGGTAAACATTGGGTAAGTTATTCATGACTCTATGGCTTTATATTATTGACTTGAGCATGTTACATTAACCTATTATGAAGAATAGATTTTATTTGAAAAATTTAATGTGGTCAGTAATTGAAGACTTATGTATACACTGAGCCGATGCAGTATATATTGAGTGACAGTAATAACCAAGTTAGTTATCACTGATGCATTGAGTATTAACCGAGTATGTATGAAAACATTAAATGCTAAGAATAGCCAAATGAAATTGATGAGATTGAATTTAGTATGATTTCAAGGTAAAGGATGAAGTTAGTTATGAGATCCATGGCTGACATAATTCAAAGATGATCTAAATGATGAGATTGAAACATGTTAAGAACACATAGGTCAGGGAAGGTCTAAGAGGCAAAATAGACAAAGGAGATTAATTATTGGCAATTTGACTATACTTTTGTATATGACTAGATATAGTGTTTTCATTATGGAAACAAATTCATATAGTGTTTTGGAGGCAGTGCACATTGTCATAAGTTTAGAATATGGCTAAGTATAGAAGACTAGACAGTTAGCAGAACACCAGTAGATCAAAACATTAGCGCAAGTGCATATGACCAAGTTATAGTATGTTCCCTTGAGGTTAACATTGTAAGTATGTATTCATGCTAAGTCTAAGAGCACATGATCAAATGAGATAGTATGACGAAGATACAACTAGTTGAAGCGGTACAACCAGTGAACGCCAGAATAGAACAGAGTATGTAGCTGATTGTTTCTATTTTGATTAGCGGTTATAATAATGTTTTGTAAAGGCTATGCACCTATTGTTAATTAGGTTTTAGACATGTAAACATATTTTTTTATAAACACTCTTGAGCTAATTCACTTGGAAGCATTGTACGTAATCGGTTGTACCTAGTTATTTATTTGTTAGTGCATATAAATATAAGATGCACCTTTGTAATAAAGTATGGAAGGGAATATAGAGTTAAGATAAGTAGAGTAGAGACATGTGAAGTGAAGATAGAATAAGTTAGTGGTTTCTAAGGGGCTAAAGCATCAGCACACAAAAGGAACTGATTAGACAAGCAGTGTCACAACAACAGTTCATCCAGTAGATATAGTGTGTATCTGAGATTAGAAGGTTGTAGCCTTCACCACTTGAGCAGTGAGCTCTAGGACAGTGTGTCTCCACCCCTAATAGGGTTATTGTAAAAGAATCCTAATAGGGTCCAACCTTTGACCAAGTCACTATACTAAAAGCATTATAAAGATCAACTCCTAACAGAGTTGTAAGATCTTCTAACAAGGATCATAAGACACTAGTGCAATGCTTAGTGGATGTCAATTCCCACCTTGGTTTTTACCTATTTGGGTTTCCCTGTAACCATATTGGTGTTATGTTTTGTGATTTTTTATCTTGTTTACATTGATTTTTATTTCATTACTTAAGAAATAAGGTTAAGTTTCAAGAGTAAGGTAAAAAGATTAAAATATAGTGAACATTGATTCAAACCCCCCCCCCCCCTCCCCCCCTCTCAGTGTTCCCATTCCTAACAATTGGTATCAGACCTCTAGTCCTTTGAAGAAAAGTTTAACCACTTGAGGAGATCAATTGGTTCAGAGGAAGAAAAACATCTAAAGAAAATCTCAAGGTAGCTCTTGAAGACCTTGACAAATCTAAGAGAGAAGTTGAAGAACTAAAATTCAAAATCAATGGTGCATAAGTTTTCATCAAGAAACTAAGAAAAGATTTGAAAGATTGTTCAAAGAATGATTTAGGGAAAATGGTTAAGAAGCTTAATGTAGAGAACACATCTCTAAAAGATCAGATTGAAGAGTTGTATGAAAAGCTAACTAACTGTGAGGCCTCACCCAGTGACATCAGCTCATACTAGATTTATTTTTCATATTTTAGACTTATGATGACACTTTTATGTTATTTTATTGATCGACTATTGAGATAGGGACATTATGATGCTATGTGATGATTTATGTTATGTGGTGATTGATATAGGACTCTTGCTATGATGCTAGTAGTAGATTAAGGACAATAATAATTGATGCATTCTTGGTTTATACATACATGTTATCTTGAAGATAAATTATGATATAAAAATCCATGGAATGAATCATGGTTATTATGATGGATGGAATATTATGTATCGTTTATATCCTGATTTTATGAGCTTTAAAGTTGCTATGTTGATGTTGAAATGATGTGAGATATTGTAAAATATAATTAGAAATGGTGATGAATCAGAATGTGATTTTGATGCATATTTAATTTCATGTATATGTATTTGATATTTAATTTTTCATGAGCTACTGATGCTTTGTCAAGTGTGCAGGTAAGGCCATTGAAATACCGGGGAAAATAAAGATGGATAAATTGTGAAAACCCTGTTAAGCCAAGGTTATCTCCAAGGGGAGAAATTAACCTTGTTGTGAAGTATTAATTTTATAAAGTGATGTATGAATGTTAATTGTAGTATATGTTTTCTTTTACTTCATTATTAGTCTTCTAGGCATGCCATGTGTATTGTTTGTCATATGAGTTATTTGTGGTGTCAATTGACACATGTCCCGTGAGTTGGCATGACCAAGTATTTAATGTGTGTACTGGTCTCTAATTTTAGGATGCCATGAATGAATTCTCTTTCATTTTCGGATTTATACTTCGAGTGGTCTTTTGAGTGGGTTTTTTATGGTCATTTATGTTAGTGGAGGTTAAAAATAGACTACCCCATAGTGGTGTCATATGTTGGGGGTCAAATTTTGACTGTTGTTATAAATTTTGACTATTTTTGACATACCAAAACATGCCCCTTTGAATAGTGACGAAATGGGAAGAACCACTCTTGACTTTGATTTTGAATTTGAATTTCCCCCTCCTACGTTTTGTTTATCTTCTTAAAGGGATGGAGGGAAAATTGTTGGGCAATTGCCCACTCTCCAACTTTTGGAGACTTGTGAATTTTGCGAAGTTTGTGTAGAGTTGAATGTGGAGCCTCTTGAGTTCTTGGAGTTTGGATTGCAAGAGGGATTGTTGGTTAGCTCACTTCTTCTTCAAGCCAAGAAGCTAGGACTAAGGTTGGGTCTTGAAACTCTTACGTTTACCTTGTGGTTATGTAATTTACTTTGCTCATGAAGAATTGTATATGTTATGTTATGTGTATGTCTTCATGTTTATGTATTGTGATTTTCTTTTGTGCAATGTTTCTTGGGGATTGTGCAAGGCCAGGCTCACCCTTGGGAGGGAAGAGAGCCTTGATGGGTGAAGGGAACAAGTTGGGACTGCCTTCTAGTGGAGAGTCCTTCATCTGCATGGGAAGGGGAGAAAGCATGGTTGTATGGGCAGCCATGTGCATTTTTTTTGGAGGTATAAGGGTGTGTTTTAGTATGTGTATTATACATGGCCTTGTGAAGGCATGTATGTTTTAAGCCTTGATGAAGGCTGTATTTATATTGTTGTACCAATGCCATCTCCTAGATTGTATGTTCCACCTTCACCCCCACAGGAGACCAGTGAGGTTCCTATTGTGACAGCCTCGGGTAGCAGATTTGGTGTTGTAACATAATACTGTTTGTATGTGAGTAATGTGTATGCATGGTGTTGTACCCCTTATCCATCCAAGTTTTCCCCTAGCTCAGGGGTGGCCATGTAATGGCCTATGGTTGGGAGGTGAGCCTCCATGGCCAGTTGTTGTTTTGCAAATTTTTCTTGACAATGGAGCATCTTGCTAGTTTCAAGAAAATCAAGGGACATCTAGGAGATTGTTTCTATTTCATATATCCTCCTAAATGGTTACGAGCCTCATGAACTATTGTCCTATTCAAGGCTATGTAATAGGCCTACCATAGCATATGGTTGTAATAGATGTAATGTTAAACTGTTACCTTTATTATCATTTCAAAGAAGGAATTGTAAGTCTCTGTCATGTTCTCAATGATGTGCTAATTTCAAATATTGTTGATTGAAGTAAGAATAGTTAATTCATTTATTTCATTAGATTAAATGGTTGGATGATGAAATTTATGCAATACATAGGCTATAATCACTTCGAAATAAAGGAAAAGTTACACTTTGATTTTGTCTATAAATAGAGATACTCTCTTAAAAAAAATGAGTTACAATCCTTTATTTGTTACAGAAGTTTATGAGTGCTAGCTAGGTTAGATTGTTGAAATTTAGATTTAATTGCAGCAAGGTTTTAACTTTGAAAAGTGATAAAATTTCCCCTGTCTTTAAGGGACTATATGTCTAAGCATAATGTTGTTTGTGTAAAATATTTAGCAAAATAAAAACCTTATTGTGAACTCAAATTTATACATTGTTGCTTATGATAACATTCACTCTAAATACATATATATACATATATTCAGCAATATATATGTATATATATTATTCTTTACATTTCTTTTTACATTTTATATATATACAAAAATATATGTACTAAAAATATATAATATTTTTTTGACATATATACAAAATATATAAATAGTGTTACAATTATGCCTATAATCTTTCATTTTATGGCATTGTAAAAATATATGTATAATTATTATTATATATTCATGAATATATAATAATAATCATATATATCTATAATTCTCTAATGAATAGACATTTTGATAAATAGATATATGGAAATATATATATATATATATATATATATATATATATATATATATATATATAAACATATATATATATATATATATATATATAAACATATATATATATATATATAAACATATATATATATATATAAACATATATATATATATATATATAAACATATATATATATATATATATATATATATATATATATATATATATATATATATAAACATATATATATATATATATATATATATATATATATATATATATATATATATATATATATATATATATATATATATATGTTTATATATATATATATATATATATATATATATATATATAACATATATATATATATATATATATATATATATATATATATATATATATATATATATATATATATGTTTATATAATATATATGATAGTATTTACATATACAACATCTAGAAAATTGGTAGTCTGTCATTAGTACCAAATATATCATATAACATAATTATTTTTTAATTTGATCCACCTTCCGGTGCATATGTTATTTTATATGCACCAAAAGTACATATAAAACAACATACGATATATATATGTTATAACATAGTTTAAATAAATATAATTGTATTGAAATTATGGAATGAAATAGGAAACCTAACATATGCCGAGCTGAGCTTGACGGTGGATGCACTAATGTGCACAGCTTTGGCCGCCACCAGTAGCAGCATCGCCACAACCGTAGTGGCTAAGGCCACTACGTACAGTGGTGGTGGCGCTATTGAAGCGACCAAGCCACTGCACACAGTGGCACCTCTGCCCATCCACCTTCTTCATTGAAACCAATAGTGCAGCCGTGCTCACCCGCATACCGCATGGTTAAGAAATAAATTTATATTTTTTATTTATTTAATGTTTATCATGGGGAATATTGCAATGGTTAAAATATATACCCCCTCCATTTAATCATTAATAAACAATAGTTGATTTCAAAGATAAAATTTATAGATGAATATATTGATGTTAATAGAATAGTGAAGAAAAGAAAAAAAAGAAAAAGAAAAAATTGATCTCCTTGTTTAGCAATAACCAAAGGATCCATAGATCAGAGCTAAAGTAATTTTAACACTAAGGATTATGAAAATGGGAGACTAAGATAAAAAAAAAAGATAATTAAAACCCTATATTTATCTAATCTAGATTATCCAAGCATGCAAATGCTCAAATTATCAAAACCAATAGAAAACATTGTTTGAACGTTCCTCTTCGTGTGCAGTCTAGGTAGTTATCCAAGCCTGCACAGGAATGTGTTCACAGTGAAGTGAACCACATTCACATGGAGACTAGGATGAATACCTCTGGATGTGCATGTCCTCTTGGTGCAATCCCAAGTAATTCATCAAGCCGGCACATGAACAGGTACACACTTGGGTGTACTCATTCATGTGTTTGGCTGAATGAAATACTATGAGAAAATGCATGGCATGGCCTCCATGAACTTGTGCAGAGATAAATTATGAAAATAAAATCTTTGAGTTATTGATAAAGAAAGTTCTTTATAGTGTATGTCAGATTAGGGATTCGAATTAGGTCTTCTTTCTAGATTTTCCTTCAGAAATAGAAACTAAAATTTCTCCCTTGGATTGAGTAATTCAAATTGATTTGTTTCCTAAAATGTCACCTTGATATTCTGTAGATTTGTGGGATCATAATAGACATAATATTTCTATTGTTGGAATTTCCTTTTTAGCCCTTTAAATTTGGGAAATGTGAAATTAGATACTTTTATTTAAAAGGATTTATTTTCTTGATCAATTATTTTGTAAGAGTTAAGTTTGCTTTTGCACATTCCTTATTTATTAAAAGATTTAGTAAATAATGCTTATCCTATTATAGGATTTTATTTCTAGAAGATAATTCAACTTGTTATTTTTATTTATTAGGGGTGAGTTATTATCGTGTTATATCTTAGGATTAAAATTTTTTAGTAAACAATTATCCTTGGTAAAATATCTTAGGAGATGCATTAATGTTTTATATTAAAGTGCTTCATTAGCTATAATTTACTTGTATTGAATATTGTCCTCTTGAAACTATGAATTTAACCAAGAAGATCATACTATTTAATTCTATCAACCCCATTTATTAACATATGACCTATCCCTAGGTGCACTTGTGTACCTAGGATATTGAAGGGTAGTTTATGATGTTGAGACTTATGCCTTAAACAATTAGGATAAGTATATATATATTATCAAACAATCTTATATGTATATATGCATCATTGTACATATAAGCTTAGACAGTAACATATACATACAGTGTCATCATTGGCTAGTTCACCTATCTGGTGCAATTGGCTTTAGGGATTCAAACCATCATACCTTATTGTAAGAACCTTATTTGTATTTAATTGTTATGGTTGTACTCCCTTTGGGATGTGTACCAATGGTTACGTTATTATGGAATTAAGCCTTATAAAAAAAAAAATTGTGTGTGTTTTGCCCTTAGTTTTGGGCATGACATTTTTGTATCAGAGCGCAGTTTTGACACTAGGAATCTTAACCCATTATGTTTCAAACTGATGTCTTGTCCTTACATGTGTAGGATACCTCTAGTTACATGTAGAGGTCATCACCTTAGACAAGGTGCTAGGACTACTAGTGAGGCTTCAGTGGATGTTGAACAGCCAGTAGAGGATGTAGGTGACGAGCCAAATTCACCTCCTGGACCACCACTGAACCCTAATCAGGATATTCTGAATGCTCTTGAGAATCTTGTCGGTATCATTATGGATAGATTTCCATTAGGAGGTCAGTAGAGTGATGCCCGAGGGAGGAGTAGGAGTCCCCACTCCAGACAGGTTGAGGGACAAGAAGATTTAGAAGATGAGTCAATACATATACCAGAGCCACCACTGCCACCCGCCACTTGAGATAGTGCATAGAGCACCCTGTGATATAGGAGATCAGATCAGAGAGCTCCTATGCCTTTAGCCACAACCCTTTTTAGGATCTATGGATGGTACAGAGGCAGAGGCATGGCTTTTGAGCCTTGAGCACTACTTTGGGTTGCATCCTTACGAGAGCAACCTGAAGGCACATTTGGTAGTACATATGCTTAGAAGTAATGCTTCTACTTGGTGGAAACAAGAAGAATTTAAACACCACTTGACTTTAGACACCCTCACATGGGAGGTTTTTCTTGAGAGATTCAAGGCCCGATACATGTCAGAGCATTTTAGACAGCATCCCATAGACAAATTCCATGACCTCCAGCAAAGGAATATGACTGTAGCACAATACAAGAGCAAGTTTCTCAAGCTCCTTCCCTACATGGAGTATATGAAGGATGAGAAACTATAGGTCAACCGCTTCATCAAAGGGTTGAACCCATGCTATATCAGATAGAGTATTATTGGTACCTCCAGGGGATTTACGCTATATAATTGAGAGAGCCATGGTGGCAGAAGAGATCATTATTCAGTCACAGAACTATTAGACCTCCAGTTTTTAGAAATCTCAATGGAAAGGAAATCAAAAACACTCATTAGGATCATACAAAGCACCTCAGTAGTAGCAACAATAGTCTCAACAAAGCCAAAAACAAAAGCCTTCACAGGGACAGCAGGACTCAAAGCCCAAGAAATGGAATTCATGGGGTCCTCAATGAGATCAGAAATCTTAGTCTCGGGCTCATCAGTCTTCCAGAGGAGGATTCAGTGGGTCTAGCATGATAGGTGGACATCAACAGTCTAGGTCTCAGGGGATCCAGATATAGGCTAGAGGTCCATGTTACACTTGTGGTGCTATGGGGCACATTGCTAGGGATTCTCTAGCAGGGTGTCCAAGAGGTAGTCAGAGAGCAGCAACTTCAAAGCCTATGGTAGGAGACATGGGCAGATCTCATCGAGTGTTTGCAGTAGTTGATAACCACTAGGCTGAGCATTAGGCAACCTCTATTGAGGCCATGAGTATTATTGGAGGTATTGGTATTTCTATTTTGTTTGACTCGGGAGCTACTGATTCTTTCATTACTCCTTATGTAGTGGAGCATTGCGGGCTAGTGGCAGCTAGGAAAGATGTGAGTTGGGAGGTTGAGTTAGCCTTGGGTGCAAGGGTGTTAGTCAATTCCTTGGTGAGGGGATGTTGGTTTCAGATTGGTGACATGACCACCATAGCTGATCTATGTATTACACCACTTAGGTCTTACGATGTTGTCCTTGGCATGGATTGGCTTTATGCCCACAGTGCCAAGATGGACTGTAGATAGAAGAGGATTGAGTATGTAGATGATTTTGGTGTGCCTACGATTATCTCAAGAGTACAGAGACCTATCTCTCTTCATATGGTTTCCGCTATGAAACTTAAGTAGTGCATGCGGAAAGGTTGTCAGTTATTTTCCATCACCATCAGTGATCAAGAGGAGGAGGTGGAGAAGGAGACTTCCCTTGATGACCATCCTATTTTGTAGGAGTTTGCATATGTATTTCCATTAGAGCTACCTGGTATGCCATCACCTAGAGCGGTGGATTTTCATATTGATCTTGTGCTAGGAGCAGAGCTAGTATCTCAAGCACCATACCAGATGACCACCAATGAGCTTAATGAGCTCAAGATTCAGTTAGAAGAGCTCTTAGAGAAAGGACACATTCATCCTAGTGTATCACCTTGGGGCACACCAGTTATCTTCAATAAGAAGAAGGATGAATCTCTTAGGTTGTGTATGGATTACTGACAGCTGAATAAGGTTACCATCAAGAATCAGTATCCACTGCCTAGGATCGATGACTTATTTGATTAGCTACAGGGGGCCCATGTATTTTCTAAAATTGACTTGAAGTCAGGATACCATCAGTTGAGGATTGTGGAGAGTGACATCCACAAGACTACTTTCCGCACTTACTATGGTCATTATGAGTTCACAGTGGTCCCTTTTGGACTCACAAATGCTCCAGCTATGTTCATCAGTCTCATGAATGGAGTGTTCCACACTTTCTTGGATAATTTTTTAGCAGTATTCCTGGATGATATTTTGATCTACTCTCAAGATGAGAAGGAGCATGAACAACATTTGAGGTAGGTCTTGCAGTGTTTGAGGGACAATTAGTTGTTCAAAAGTTTGTCAAAGTGTGCCTTCTTTAGATTAGAGGTTCACTATCTTGGTCATGTAATATCAGGAGATGAGATTGCTGTTGACCCATCTAAGATTAGAGGAATTATGGATTGGCCAGCACCTACCACTGTAATCGAGGTTAGGATTTTCATGGGGTTGGTAGGTTACTATAGATGATTTGTTGAGGGATTCTCTAGAGTGGCTCACCCTATCACTTCCCTCCAGAGAAAGAGGAAGAAGTTTGAGTGGACTAAGAAGTGTGAGAGAGATTTTCAGGAGCTCAAGAGGGAACTCACTAGTGCACCTATTCTTGTAGTGTGGGATCCTTTAGCAAAATTTGTAGTTTGCACAGATGCATCTTTGGATGGTATAGGAGTAGTTCTTATGCAAGGAGGATGGGCTATTTCCTATGAGTCTAGGAAACTCAAGACTCATGAGCTCAACTACCCTACCCATGATCTTGAGCTCACAGTAGTAGTGCATGCATTGGTGAGATGGTGACATTTTCTATTGGGTCATAGATTCAAGCTTCACTCAAATCATCAGAGCTTGCAGTATATCTTTACTTAGCCGAATCTCAATGCTAGATAGAGGAGATGGATGGAATTTCTTTGTGAGTATGATTTTGATGTTCACTACATCAAGGGTAAGGAGAATGTAGTTGTAGATGCCTTGAGTAAAAGACATCATGAGCTTTCTTCTATGTCTTCTAGCATAGATTTGAGAGGACGTATTTTGTAGCACTTGCCTGAGGATGGATTCTATTCTGAGGTATGTCAGATGGTTCAGTCCCAGAGACCCCTAGAGGGGAAGTTTTTGAATTACTCCCTAGATTCTGATGGCCTTCTTTGTCATAGAGGGAATATTTATGTGCCTTCTTTCGGTGGTTTGTGTGACTTCATTGTGATTGAGGCTCATAGAGCTCCTTATGCAGCACACCCCGGACTTAAGAAGTTACATGCAGATTTAAGGCAGCTATACCATTGGGCAGGTATGAGATTTCTCATTATAGAGATTATGGCTAGGTATTTGGAGTGTTAGAGAGTTAAGGCAGAGCACTGCCATCTAGGTGGGCTTCTTCAGCTACATGAAATACCCGAGTGGAAGTGGGATATTATATCCATGGACTTTATTGTTGGCCTTCCTATGTCTTCTCATCACCATGATGCTATTATGGTGACAGTGGATAGGTTGACTAAGGTAGCCCACTTTTCACCCATTCATACTACTTTCAAAACACCTGTAGTGGCATAGGTCTTCTTGCGGAATATCATCAGACTCCATGGCATACCTCATAAGATTATATCTAATAGAGATTCTCTTTTCACATCATCTTTTTGGAGGGAGTTATAGTCAGCATTGGGCACCAGGCTCAATTTTAGTATAGCTTATCACCCTGAGATAGACAGTCAGACTGAGAGGGTTAATTAGGTATTGGAGGATATGCTTCGTATGTATGTGATGGATCACCAGACTAGATTGGAGGAGTACTTTCATTTGGTTGATTTTTCTTACAATAATGGACACCATTCATCCTTGGGTATGCCACCGTATCAGGCCCTATATGGAAGACCATGCAAGACTCCCTTGAGTTGGGATAGGATCAAGGATAGAGTGTCAGTGGGACCATAGTTGGTCAAAGAGATGGAGCAGCAAGTAGACTTGATTAGACAGCACCTTAGAGAGGCTCAGGACAAACATAAGAAGTATGTGGATGCGAAGAGGATTGATCATGTTTACATGGTTGGAGACATAGTCTTCTTGGGGGTGCACCCACGTAAGAGCCTGATCCATTTTGGAAAGGGTTCTAAGCTCGCACCTCATTTTGTTGGTCCCTTCAAGATCTTAGAGAGGATAGGCCTAGTTGCATATCGACTAGCTCTGCCACCTAGCCTATCACGTATCCATGATGTATTTCATGTTTCTTCTTTGAGAAAGTATATCTATGATGAGACTCACATTATTGATTGGGATGCTTTATAGGTGGACTCAGACAAATAGTTGGCACTGGAGCCCATACGTATTTTGAATCACAGGATGCTGGCCCTTCGAGGTCGAGAGCTGGACCAAGTTAGGGTCCAGTGGGACTACAATGATGAGGTTATAGCTTCATGGGAGGATGCAGCACAGATGAGGGCATAGTATTCCCACCTTTTTGATGAACTCCAGGAGGAAGTTAATGCCTACGGGGGGAGGATGTGAGGCCTCACCCTGTGACATCATCTCATACTAGATTTATTTTTCATATTTTAGACTCACGACGACACTTTTATGTTATTTTATTCATGGACTATTGAGACAGGGACATTATGATGCTATTTGATGATTTATGTTATGTGGTGATTGATATAGGACTATTGCTATGATGCTAGTAGTAGATTAAGGATAGTAATAATTGATGCATTCTTGGTTTATACATACATGTTATCTTCAAGATAAATTATGATATAAAAATTCATGGAATGAATCATGGTTATTATGATGGATGGAATATTATGTATCATTTAAATCCTAATTTTATGAGCTTTAAAGTTGCTATGTTGATGTTGAAATGATGTGAGATATTGTAAAATATAATTAGAAATGGTGATGAATCAGAATGTGATTTTGATGCATCTTTAATTTCATGTATATGTATTTGATATTTAACTTTTCATGAGCTACTGATGCTTTGTCAAGTGTGTAAGTAAGGCCATGGAAATACCAGGGAAAATAAAGATGGATAAATTGTGAAAACCCTATTAAGCCAAGGTTATCTCCAAGGGGAGAAATTAACCTCGTTGTGAAGTATTAATTTTATAAAGTGATGTATGAATGTTAATTGTAGTATTATGTTTTATTTTACTTCATTATTAGTCTTCTAGGCATGCCATGTGTATTGTTTGTCATATGAGTTATTTGTGGTGTCAATTGACACATGCCTCGTGAGTTGGCATGACCAAGTATTTAATGTGTGTAGTGGTCTCTAATTTTAGGATGCCATGAATGGATTCTCTTTCATTTTCGGATTTATACTTTGAGTGGTCTTTTGAGTGGGTTTTTATGGTCATTTATGTTAGTGGAGGTTAAAAATAGACTACCCCATAGTGGTGTCATATGTTGGGGGTCAAATTTTGACTGTTATAAATTTTGACTATTTTTGCCATACCAAAACATGCCCCTTTGAATAGTGACAAAATGGGAAGAACCACTCTTGACTTTGATTTTGAATTTTGAATTTCCCCCTCCTACGTTTTGTTTATCTTCTTAAAGGGATGGAGGGAAAATTGTTGGGCAACCGCCCACTCTCCAACTTTTGGAGACTTGTGAATTTTGCGAAGTTTGTGTAGAGTTGAATGTGGAGCCTCTTGAGTTCTTGGAGTTTGGATTGCAAGAGGGATTGTTGGTTAGATCACTTCTTCTTCAAGCCAAGAAGCTAGGACTAAGGTTGGGTCTTGAAACTCTTACCTTTTACCTTGTGGTTATGTAATTTACTTTGCTCATGAAGAATTGTATATGTTATGTTATGTGTATGTCTTCATGTTTATGTATTGTGATTTTCTTTTGTGCAATGTTTCTTGGGGATTGTGCAAGGCTAGCCTCACCCTTGGGAGGGAAGAGAGCCTTGATGGGTGAAGGGCACAAGTTGGGACTGCCTTCTAGTGGAGAGTCCTTCCTCTGCATGGGAAGGGGAGAAATCATGGTTGTATGGGCAGCCATGTGCCTCCATGTGCATTTTATTTGGATGTATAAGGATGTGTTTTAGTATGTGTATGATACATGGCCTTGTGAAGGCATGTATGTTTTAAGCCTTGAGGAAGGCTGTATTTATATTGTTGTACTCGGGCCAACTCCTAGATTGTATGTTCCACCTTCACCCCCATAGCAAACCAGTGAGGTTCTTGTTGTG